>JAVIAB010000059.1:61034581-61193577 GCA_032433765.1 Megaustenia siamemsis | reverse complement strand
TGAAATTATTCGGACCGAGTAAGCTCAAAAAGATATTTTATTCATTGCATTTACTTCATAAGTTGTGAAATTAGAGAGAAATCTGTGATTGAGTAGGAATATTTTTACTTTAACAATTTATCTGCATGACCTTCATGAGAATTGCAAATTATCATGGCAGCCAAAGGGGTCTTGTGAAAAGCATCAATTGAATGTACAGTTTCAATTTAAAACATTTTTTTTTTTAAAAGCCAAAATTGAGAGAGGAAATATGGTTATTTTGATTTATTGTGCATTTCTTCATAAATTTGTGTGAAGAATTTGTAATTGAGCAGTCAAGTTTTTTATTTTTTTTTAATAAAGTGATGAAGGCTAGTGCTCCTGGTGTCACAAACATGCCATCGTTATGATTTGTTATCATCGGGAATAACCCATGACCAAAACTAATTTTTTCCTGGTTGTCACAAACATTATGCCATTGTTTATGATTTGTTATCATCGGGAATAACCATGACCAAGACTTGTTTTTTCCTGGTTGTCACAAACATTATGCCATTGTTATGATTGTTATCATCGGAATAATCGCATGACCAAGACTTGTTTTTTCCTGGTTGTCACAAACATGCCATTGTTTATATGTTATCATCGGGAATAAACCCCATGACCAAGACTGTTTTTTCTGGTTGTCACAAACATTATGCCATTGTTTATGATTTGTTATCATCAGGAATAACCCCATGACCAAGACTTGTTTTTTCCTGGTTGTCACAAACATTATGCCATTGTTTATGATTTGTTATCATCGGGAATAACCCCATGACCAAGACTTGTTTTTCCTGGTTGTCACAACATTATGCCATTGTTTATGATTTGTTATCATCGGGAATAACCCCATGACCAAGACTTGTTTTTTCCTGGTTGTCACAAACATTATGCCATTGTTTATGATATGTTATCATCAGGAATAACCCCATGACCAAGACTTGTTTTTTCCTGGTTGTCACAAACATTATGCCATTGTTTATGATTTGTTATCATCAGGAATAACCCCATGACCAAGACTTGTTTTTTCCTGGTTGTCACAAACATTATGCCATTGTTTATGATTTGTTATCATCGGAATAACCCATGACCAAGACTTGTTTTTTCCTGGTTGTCACAAACATTATGCCATTGTTTATGATTTGTTATCATCAGGAATAACCCCATGACCAAGACTTGTTTTTTCCTGGTTGTCACAAACATTATGCCATTGTTTATGATTTGTTATCATCAGGAATAACCCCATGACCAAGACTTGTTTTTTCCTGGTTGTCACAAACATTATGCCATTGTTTATGATATATTATCATCAGGAATAACCCCATGACCAAGACTTGTTTTTCAGCAAGTGTGGTGTCACTAGTCAATAGCAACGCCTTATTACGTGTGTTATCCGGTGTTACCGGGCCATTATGAGGAAGTAGAGAATAGTGACCTGTAACCTCAGGCATGTCGTAAGAGAGAAATGCGATAGGTTGATCGATGGCTTGACAAGCTGTCATTGTAAAAGTATTGTTATGGAAACAGAGCCATAGATTTTAGAAGTGGTGATCTCTGCAATATGTGCAATTTGGCATGCACGGTTTCTGCTTTTGAGATTATGGTTCTGCCCTATGTGCCGTCTTCGGCTCGAAAGGACAATGAGATGATAGAAAGACATGATTGAGTTATCCTTGTTTTGCTTATTTTAAGGGTTACCTGGTTATAAATTTTTAAAAAATTTTTAATTTTAATATTTTGCAAATATTATCTAGGTATCTAAAACATCACTAATAATTTTTTTTTTAAAATATATATCTTTACGACACATAGTACCATTGCTAGTGTATGTCGAGGGGCAACGATAGAACCAGAGGGATAAAGGCCGCTTGGTCAAGCAGTCGCCACAACGTGTGAGACTCAGGATTTTAATTTCACCCTGATAGAAAAAAATCCTTCTGTTTACCGCAGGCTTCGAACACTGTACGCCGGCTTTTCAGCCAGCGGAACAGTGGTTTTAGCAGCACAGCCATGCACAGTGAAGCTGTGAAACTCTACTATAACTGTTTTTTTAATTATTCTTTTACATACAAGAAGAACTAACTTTACCCAGTGAATGATTGATTCTGAAACGATTTAATGTCAGGTTTAAATTGATTTAATGTCACCTATATAATCTAACTATATAACATAACTCTTTGCTCCTCAATGATTTTTCCTTCAATGTAGTTTACATCAAATTTATAGCATAAAAGGTTGCATAGATAATCCTACAAGCCCATTTGATAGGAATGGCTTATAAATTAAAAAGGTATTATTCAACTTACTCTTGTTTGACTTAAAATGAAGTACAGAAGAGGAAGAAAACTTTAATGCTAATTCTGTTTTATTTCAAATTTGAGGTTAACTGTAGGAATTATCTAAGGGTTCAGGAATAAAGGTCATACGTCAAATGCTGTCACCACATAGTGTGAGTTTTTACTTCTGTTTTCTAATTGAGAAGCTATTTAGCAAAACTGGTTGCTATCATTAAAGAACACAGGACTGATTGGGATCTATTTCATCTTCATTCCTGGACACTCCGGTGTGAGAGGAAACAAACATGCTGATACCCTGGCCTGAACAGCTGCCATGGATGGTGGAAAGACAATGGACTGGGCTGATATTATGAATGCCTACAGGGGATGCAGGGCGAGCTGATGATTTAGTCAATGATCATGAATATACAACCATATTCAGACTGCATGATTATCAGGTCAAACTTGGGATGCCAGAAGAAGTGCTGCATTGGGAAACAGGCAAATAACAAATCAACACAGAATTGGAGTCATCAGTCTCCACACAATGAGGGACATGCTGGGAAGAGATCTCAGTTCTTATGGACATATCCGCATGCAATGAGGATAATCCTTGAACTAAACTAGATTATTGTATGTATGTTAGGGGACAATAATAAAACAGGTAAATGAATTTAAATATTTCAGAACTTTGTTAACCTCAGACGGAAGATGTACAAAAGAGGTGAGATGCAGAATGGCTCAGGCAAAAGCATCTTTCCAAAAAAATGAGGAAGATACTATGCAATCCATTTTTGACAATAGAAACAAGAAAAAGAGTTCTTAAATGTTAGAGCTCTTAGAGAAATGTAGAGCCAGTCTTAACATATGGATGTGAATCGTGGACAATAGGACAACAAACAAGAAAATCACTGGAGTCTGTAGAAATGTGGTTTTACAGAAGAATGTTGAGAATCCCATGGACAGCTGAGAAGAGTAAGGAAAACATTCTGAAAGAGGCCAAAGGAAAAAGAAAGCTAATTTCCAATATTAGAAAGAAACAATCATTATTTTTTGGCCATGTGAAGAGAACATAATTTAATTAGCCATAATTTAATACATCTCCAAAAAATGTTCAACATCATTTGGAAAACAGAGAAGACGCCTCATAAATGGAAAAAAGGAATCATTGTTAAGATCCCAAAAAAGGGCAATCTTAGAGATTGTAACAACTGGAGAGGCGTGACACTTTTGTCAGTTGCCTCAAAGTTATTCTGTAAAATCATCCTAAATAGAATAAAGGATTCAATAGATACAGTAATTCGTGAAGAACAGGCTGGGTTTAGAAAAGGGAGAAGCTGTCTTGACCACATTTTCACTCTACGACTTATATTGGAGGAACACATTGAAAAGCAAAAACCTTTTGTACTTAACTTCATCGACTTCAAAAAAGCATTTGATAGTATTCATAGAGATTCTTTGTGGAAAATTCTGAAGCAATATGGTTTACTATCAAAAATCATAAATATTATCAAAGACATGTATGATGGTTACACATGTGCAGTTCGAACAGAGGAAGGACTGAGCGAATGTTTCCCAATAGAAACTGGGGTTAAACAAGGATGTATTTTATCGCCCTTGTTATTTGGAATTGTTATGGACTTCATAATGAAGAAATGCTGCACTGGTAATAAAGGCATCGAATGGATACAAGGAGACCATTTGGAGGACCTCGACTTTGCTGATGACATAGTTCTCATCAGCAGTCAGATAAAAACGATGCAGGAAAACACAATGAACTATCATCAATAGCCAGCAAAATTGGGCTTGAGGTCAATCATGAAAAGACTAAAGTCATGAAAAGTTTAATTCCAACAAGTGACAAAATATACATGGAAAACAAACCAGTAGAAGAGATCGATCACTTTATCTATCTTGGAAGTCACATTGATCGAGAAGGGGATACGAGCAAAGAAATTAGAATCAGACTGGCTAAAGCAGCAATGTCTTTCAGAAGCCTTGAAAAGTTGTGGAAATCAAAACTCATTAGCACAAACACAAAACTTAGGCTATTCAAATCAAATGTACTATCAACCCTTACGTATGCGTGTGAAAGCTGAAAAATTAGAAGCAGAGTACTATGAAGACATGGAAATCACCTCCACAGTAAAAAAAAAAATATTAAAGAAACAACAAATTACATAGCTTGGTTATGTGACAAGACAGAAACAACTAAATACAATCCATACAGCTATCAAGAGATGTAAACAACAGAGAAAGGAGCATCTTTGAAAAAGATGGATAGATAGAACATTAGAAACACTGGGAAATGTGGCAACAGGAAAGGCCAACAAAAGAGTAAAAGATGGCAAACTATCTCAAAGCTGAAGAGCAAATTAGAAAGGAATAAGAGAATAAATTTGCAACAGGAGCAAATCTGACCATCAGAAGTTATTTAGAATATCTTTCATTAGTAAATCATCATTATCTAGCTTTGTAAATGAGAATGTAGGAATGTAAGGAAATGAGGAGAGAGTAGGGATGGTGTGGAGAGAGTTCAGAAACACCGTATGTGTGGGGAAGTGAATTACCGAGAAGTCTGAGTGAATTGTTGTTGGATGAGTAGAGAGGAAAGTCTCGTGATTGTGGAGACAGGTGACAAACATGGGGAAATGAGCAGATGAAATAGAAGGGACGAAGTGAAGAGAATACATTGGATGAGAAATTAAGGAAGTGGTTGTTGATTGGCTGAGGGGCGAGAGATTTAAGGGCCTGTGGAGGGTTCTAGTAGGAGAAGAGTCACATGTAAAACTAAGTAGTAGCAGAGTAGCCATGCCAAGAGGGCGTAAGGCCCAGTCAGTAGCAGTTGAGCACATGCTCTGTGATTAGAGAGAAACAGTTAAGTGGAACGTTCTAGATAGGGGAGCTCACTGGTAAAATGAAAAAGATAGCATAGTGGACACATGTTCAGTGACTAGATGGTAACAGTGAGTTGAACCTGTTATCAGGAAGACTCAGAGGTTTCTAGAAGACAGAGACACTAGAAGAGAACTCTCACGAGGAGAGCAGCAAATGAGGCTGTTGTAGCAATACTTTCAAGGATAGGTTGAGCACAGTATAACCAACCAAAATTTCTAAGAGGAGAAGCAACTGTGTGCATGAGGAGAGTGCAGTGTATAGTGAGCTCCGGAACCATGTGTACTTAGTTTTACTTGGAGACCCGAGTGGGAATGTTAAACCGCAGGGTTCTTTATTGTTGTGGAATATCTATAGCTCTTCAATAAAGTCTTAAGATATTTTATACAGAGAGACTTATGTGTACCGTGAAACATGTGTGTTGTATCCAAGCTTGATAGAAGTAAAAACTGAGACAACGCTAAGTACTGAGGTCGATAATAGGTTTCACTAACGACTGGGTATATATATATATATATATATATATATATATATATATATATATACTGTGGCAACCAACGAAGCTCAGGTTGTTACGTGGGTGAGAGCCAGAGATTCAACGACGACCCACACCAGAAACATCAGGCAAGAGCTGAGTAAACAAGCGCCTTTACTAGACTGTACAAGCTTGTTTAAGTTGTGTCGGTGTTGACAGCATGAGGCTGAAGTTACACCTTTAGGCCACCAAACAGCTGTCAAGCATCAAGAAGACTGTAAAACAAAGATACACCTTTATGAGGAACGACCAATTCATCTCATATCCATCATAAAATAGACATTTCTACAGCTTGTCCCTGCAGGAACTAAGCTCCCATTACAGCTACTCTCAAGCTGACTCTGTCCTAAGCGAGATATCCACCTTCTGCAGCAAACCATGCCAGCTAATCTGTGATATCTTGCACCCATCTTCTTCTAGGTCTTCCTCACCAAAGACCTAACATGAGCGGCCGAAGGGACTCGGATTAAAATTTCATTTAACCAGAGATATCATGGTGGTTAATATTACTATATATATATATATATATATATATATATATATATATATATATATATATATATATATATATATATATATATATATATATACAGGGTGTTTATAAAGTCTCACTACACTTGGTATCTAGGTCAATTTGAAAAAAAAATGTTTATGACGTCATCACAATATGTGCTCCCACTGTCAATGAAATTTGTTGAATAAGTTTTTGCTACTGGAAATGTGGAAGATGCTCCACGATCTGGTAGGCCTGCTGTGAATGATGAAATATGTTTAGATATCCAAGACAGAATCCTTAAAAGTCCAGACAAGTCATTAAGAAAACTGTCGCAACAAGTGAACTTACCATTGAGCACATATTGTGATGACGTCATAAACATTTTTTTCAAATTGACCTAGATACCAAGTGTAGTGAGACTTTATAAACACCATATATATATATATATATATATATATATATATATATATATATATATATAATAAATATCTGGGAACAATGTTAACCTCAGATGGTAGATGTACAACATAAGTGAGATGCAGAATAGCTCAGACAAAAGCAGCTGTCCAAAACAAATAAGGAAGATACTATGCAATCCATTTTTGACAATAGAACAGCTGGAATATATTGTGACAACTGGAGCAATTGAGGGACGAAGCGATAGTTGAAGCATAGATGGAGAAAAGATACCAGACAGCTTATGAGAATGGCTTGGCAGAAGGTCAACAACAGAAGTGATAAATAACAACAGAAAAGATAAATAACTTTTGAGATCAAAGGTTGTAGAGAGACATGATAACCTATGATGAGAGACATGATCACCTACTTGATGAGTGTTGGTCTGGTATACAGGTTATTCTAAAAAATATATGGACGGTATGACCTTTGTATTCTATAATTATCTTCCCTAAGCCATTGTCATTTTCCATGACTAAAATAATTTCCTTTTTATGTTCTTTATCAACCCATTTTCTAAAATTCTAAGTTATTGCAAAATTTTCCCATCCATGGTATTCTGTGAACATTGGCAGAAAGAGCATTGGCTCTACAGATACGCCTATAGCTGTGCTTTATTTATTACACCAAAGCTTTCAATAAAGTCACTCATGAACAGATGATCAAGAAGCTAGAAAATATCAATATAGATAGTAAAGATCTGAGGATTAATAAACATATAAACTGGAACCACGAAGCAGCCATTAGAATTAAAACCCCAAAAATGGAGTATATCAACAAATAAGACAAGCGGTGCGACAAGGATGTATAATGTCACCAGATCAATTTTTTTCATACAGTAAAAATATTTTAAGGACCATTGCAAACAAACCTGGCATTAAAGTGGAGGAAGTAATATAAATATTTGCAGGTATGCAGATGATATAGTATTGATAACAGAAAACAAGAAAGAGATCTACAAAATCTATTAGATGAAATTTTTGCAGAAAGTGAACAAAGAGGCTTGACCCTCAACATCAAAAAGACAGAAACTATGATAATACCATGGAAAACAAACACACACAAGAATGTAAGAGTAATACTAAATGAAAACATCCTGAAACAAGTGCATAGATTCACATACACAGGATCAATAATAACATCAGATGGCTGATGAACTGCAGAAATTAGAAGCAGAAAAGGGCAAACAAAAATTGAATTCCATCAAATGAAAACATCCTATGTAACAAATCATTGTCAATTAACATTAGAAAACATGTCCTAAATACTACATCAAACCTGTTCTACTATATGAGTTGAGTCATGGATGATAAGTAAGACAACACAAAGAACATTAGAGGCAGCTAAGATGTGGTTGATCAGAAAAATTCTACGAATTCCATGGATAGCAGAAATTACAAATGAAGAATGTTCAAAATAAGCTGGAGAAACTAGAAATACCATCAAAATCACAAGGAAGAGGCAATCTACATTTACTATAGACATGTCATGCAAAAAGAAGGCATTGATAATATTATAACAGGCAGAATGAATGGGAAAGTAGTGCAGAGGAAAACCAAGAGAAAAATACTGAACAGCTTATCCAAGTGGCATAATAAAATTCACTGATGAAATTACGATTGTGAAGGACCGAGTGATGGGAGAGAGAGACGATATGCATGGCACATGACAATGAAGGTATTCTAAGTGCTGTTCTGTAACTCTTGCCTTCAAAGATAAAGATGTATTTTTCAGCCAATCTGCCCATGTTTCACAGCCATAAGTTACTATGAGTAAATACATACTCATAAAAGCCTAAGTTCTGTTGCTATATTCAGTTCCTTACGTATGTTGTGCAGTCAATTAGCAAATCCAAATATAACATACTTCTGCTATTGTTAAATTATCCACAGGATAAATGTAGCAAATTACAATGTAACTCATCATCATCATCATCATCAAGTACCGTGCCTGTTGACGTAGGTGATCATGTCTCTCCACAAATTTCAATCTCGACATTTATCATTTCCGTTGTTGACCTTCTGCCAAGCTATTCTCTTAATCATCTTAATCGACATCCGTGTCACTGGTATTGTCCTTTGTCACTCTGGCGACCGCAGCCGCTATACTTTGGAAAATCACCTTATAGTCCAGTATGGTTTGCTGACCCCGAGAGGTATGAATAAATCACACTCATATGCATAGTTTCCTTTGGTTGCTCCTTCCCTTTTGCATAGCCTTCTCTACTGCACATATTTGGGTTCTTTGGTCTACTTACTATGCCATGCTATTTATAGTTCTTCTCCTCTAGTCCCTTATGAGACACTTCGGTTTTCTCCTCTATACCTTTTTTTCTGTGCTCCTTACCCCTCATTTGTTTTTATTGTACCCCACTCTCAGACATCTCACTCTTACCGCCTTTTGAACACCTGTTAGTCTACTATTCGATTCTTTCTCCTTTGTGTTTGCACACTGACCCCTGTGTGAACTCCTCTGGTTCTGTGTGCATTTGCGCACATTTTTGCACGTTTCTCGACGTTCACGACAGCCGCACTTGGTTGCTATTTCCTTTTGGTTTTGACAGGATAGTTAATTTTGTTTTCTTTAACACATTTCGATTGTTTTTGTTTGGTTGTTTCGTTATTAGTTTTGTGTGTGTGTGTTTTTGTTTGTTCCTGATGAAGGCCTATTGGGCTGAAACGTTGTTTAGTCTGTGTCGTCCACTTATCACGTAAAGCTTCTTACATACCATTTTTTTATTTTTTTTTATTTTTCCTCATATTCAGCTTTACTGCAGCTTCACATTTTTATGCCTTAACCATTCTCTTAAGCTGTTTTTATCTTTTCTCTTTGCTTCCTTCTATATCTTCGTCCCTCAATTTTTCCAGTTGTTACAATATATTCCAGCTGTTCCCTTCTCATTACATTATCTCATTACAAAAAATGATGATTGTTTCTTCCTAATATTGGAAATTAGCTGTCTTTTTGCTCTGGCCTCTCAGAACATTTTCATTACTCTTCTTAGCTGTCCATGGTATTTTCAACATTTTTTGTAAAACCACATTTCTAAAGCCTCCAGTGATTTTCTTGTCTGTTGTCCTATTGTCCATGATTCACATCCATATGTTAAGACTGGTTTTACATAACATTTAAGAACTCTTTTTCCTGTTTCTATTGTAATATATGTATATATTGTATATATATATATTTCTACAATGTAAATAAAGCATGTAATTGATTACCTTATCATCAAAGTCTTGAGGATATTGCTGTATAATGAAGGGTGCTGAAAACACAAACAATGGGAACACATTACAGCCAAAACGTACAGTAAATATTGACTTATGTTAGACAATATTTATAATAAATATAAAGTAATTTTATATTCCCATGTGTTACCTGGACTTATTATGAGGGAAGTAAAGAATAATAACTCTGTGACCTTCCAGGCATATTGTAAGAGGCGACTAAGGAGTTTGATTGATGGCTTGACAAGCTGTCATTGTAAAAAAGTATTGTTATGGAAACAGATCTATAGATTTTTTAAGCAGTAATCTCTGCAATATGTGCCATTTTGGCACGCAAGGTTTCTGTTTTGAGATTCGCTGCTCTAAAATCTATAGCTCTGTTTTATTATACTTAATACTGGGGGGGGGGGGGGGCCTTTTTTCTTTCCATATTTACCTATCAGCATCAGGCTAGATATAGTTTGGTCTTTTGGTGTTCTGTTGACCTCTCCTGCTGTTATGTTTCCTAGTGTTTCTAATACTTCTACCAGTCCATCTTTTCCATGGTCAGTCCTTAAAAAATCTGGTGTTCATGTCCATTTTCCAAAGTCTTGTGTCGTATTTTGATCTCTCTGTACTTTCTTCAAGTATTCAATAATTTGTTAGTTCTTTGTTTTTGATCTTACTGTCTCTCCGGCTGATCCTATCATGTAGTTAACACTGGATAATTTTTTATAATCCTTTTCTAGTGCTTAATCGGTGATTAATAAAGGAATGGATAGTCCTCTTGGTTATCTGTCCTTACAAGAACATTAAGTTGGCATAAATGCCATATTTTGTGGTTTGCAGTAGAACTGTGATATTTTAACCAACACATCTGACTTCAGCATGGCATTTTTCAGTACTGGTTGCCTTCCCTCTTCAGTTCCTACTCATTTTGCCAGACTAGACTGGATTAGTTGTTTCTAGAGACACCATGAAGAGGCAGAGTAGGGTCTTGATTGTTCCATTCCAACAATCCTGGTACAGGCCATCAGCTATGAGTCGCTGACAGTTTCCAGCTCTGTAGCTGTCTTGCGCCTTGCCTCCATTTTTTTTACTGCTTTTGAGTCTTGTGCCCAGAACAAAAAAAATAATACTTACGGGGGGAAAAAAACATACACTAATGATTAATTGCACTCTTTATAACACCCACAATACCTTCATCTTTGCCATTTGGCTTGGCAATCTCCACAAAGACTTCAAACAGATGCTTACACTTATCTCTGTGGTATAAAAACATAAGAATAAATATCAACAACTTTTATATACTGTATAAATATTCAGCTAAAAATATTTAATTAAAATGCAAAATCAGTACTGTTAATGGAGGCTTGGGTGTTCTAAAGTGTTCTAGAGTTATGACAGTAGTCTCGGGACATGAATGTCCTGGGTTTAAATCCAACCACACACATTGGAAATGTGTCACATTCAAGGTTTCTTTGTGGCTATACCCTCTCCTAGTCTCTGGGTAATGAGATCAAATGTTTAGCCTACCTAGATAATGCTGAAAATCAGGAGGTACCATGTGTACTTGCACAAGCTAAAGAACTATTGAGGAGAAAAGAAAAAATATAGCAAAAAAAAAAAAAAAGAAAAAAACAGTATGGTTAAAGCTTCACGTAACAAGTGAGCAACACAAACCAGAATGACGTTTCGGCACGAAAGGCCTTGAACAGGAACAAACATACAATACACATACAAATATGTATGTAAAATAAAAAATAATATTTTAAAAATAATTTTAAAATTTTACATATTCAGGGCACGAAAGATGAATGTGGCTGACCACCGTGAAAGAGATTTAGAGCCTCATCACGTGCTATTCCAGAGAAAGCCATGGAGAGGAATTCTAACTTATGTCAAACTACTAAATACAATACAAACAAGACAAATGAGATTTTGGGGCATGCTAAAAGACACAACAGTCTAATAACAGTATAATCTTGGAAGGGAAAATACAAGGTAAAAGAGGCAGACCAAGATTAACGTGGATGAGTTACATCAAAGGATAGACAAGTCAGCCTATGACAACCTGCACCATCAAAGCAAGAGACAGCGTGGAATGGCGTTCCATGGTAGCCAACCTTTGATGCGGAGACAGCACCCGATGATGATGAAGTCAATAGTTATTAATGCCTGGCTAAAACATGTCCCTGTCTATCTTTAGTTACATTGTCAAGTTCACAAGAGCAAATGCTGAAATCATCTCCCACTAAACACTGTATGTCCGTCCAACAAAGTCAACACAAAATTTCATTTCATATCCTCAGACAATTGTTCAACATGGTATCAATTATATCAAATTGTAAGATTTAAATGCGCCATCTTTTATCACATGTTAATTGTATGATCATTTGTAATTTATGACCTTCTGTGATGTATGTGCTTCTATTAAAGCCTGCATGATGTAGATCATGTTTCACATAAATAGACAACCCCTGCATACCAGGTCACAAGGAACCAGATAAAAAATGTAACCTAAATATTTGATACTTTCATACAATTTCCTTTCAAATAGGTTTTTTGGACCGTTGAAAAAATTCAAAATGATTAACTTCCCCCTGAATAACAGTCTATAGCCTTAATTCTTTCCGTACATTTCGCAGCACTGTGCGACCATGCCAATTTCAGCAACGTACACTTCGCTACATAGTGCGCCGCTCTCAATTTGATTAGTGTGAACACCATCAAACCATATTCTTTTTACATGTCTTGTATCATCTTGATATTGGTGAAATCTAATACCATGTTCAATTATTTTAAAATTCATATATATTATGTTATATGTTAGATAAATATAAATATGTAGATTGATTCTTAAAACCATGAAACATTTTGTCTCTGAAATCTCTTCCGTTACATCGATAACAAGCTTCTGTATGGAAAGTGTTAAGTTCATTTCCGATAAGTAAGTTAGGGTTTTCTCAGCATCTTAAAAGCAAATGCTGAAAATGGTGTTAGTGCACATATTCTTTGATAATCAACTGCACATTCTTATAGGTAATGTCATGGGCTGGGTGACTTTGAGGTAAGATGTTGGCCTCTGGACAGAATGGTCTTAATCCCACTACAGGTAATGGGCGTTTTTTTTTTATTGAATTCATAGTTTCTTTGAGGCACTCTAGTCTCTGGGTAGTGTTATTTGATGTCAAGCTCTCTCGCAAAACAGTGGAAAAACAGAAGTCTCATTTGCACTTGGCCCATGTTAAAGAACCCATGGCACTAAAAAAAAGTCTAAAAGAGCAGATTAAAAAATAGCTGCTGTATGGGCAAAAATTGTTTCAACAAATCTACCCATGCCGAAGACGGATGTGTTGGGCCTAAAGTTGCAAATATTATGGTTTTGACGTAAACTAGAGACACAATGCATCCACATGTAGTGTTGACGGAAAGCGCTAAGAGGATTAAGAAGAAATAGATAATGTAGTCAATATCTTCATACCTTTTACTAATTATCTTTATACTAAATCTGATGGTCGGTTGTTCAATCTTACAAGACTAAATACAAGGTCCAAAATCAGACATATCGTTATTAGAGACTTGTTATTTGCTGATGACACTGCACTTGTCATGCAATCAGGAAGAACTCCAGAGCATGGTACATCACTTTTCGCGTGCCTGCAGAGACTACAGTCTAACAAGTTTGCAGAAAACTAATATACTCGGTCAGGACGTCGAAGCAACACCTGAAATCTGTATTGACAACTACAAACTCAATGTTGTGCAGCAGTATAACTACCTGGGGTCAATCATCAACGACAAACTATCTTTAGATACAGAAATTGGCAACCGCATTGGTAAAGCTACTACCACCTTCGTCCATCTTTCTAGACATGTGTGGCAAAACAGCAAACTGACAATTTAAACTAAGGCCGCAGTTTACAATGCCTGCATTGTTAGTATTCTCCTGTATCGCAGCGAATCTTGGAAAATGTAAGCAAAGCAGGAGAGAAAGTTAAATGCATCCCATATGCGATGTCTGTGCGGCATTCTTGGTATTGCCTGGAACGATCAAGTGACAAATGTGCAGATCATGACTCGCACAGGCCTCCCAAACACCTACACAAGGCTCAAACAACGTAGGTTATACTAGCTTGGCCACATACACCGTATAAAAGTTGGCTGCATACCAAAAGATATATTCTATGGACAACTAGCAGATGACAAAATGACTAGGAGGTACCCAAAACTTTGATTTGTAGACATGTATAAATGCGACATGAAGACTCTGAACATAAACCCTGCAGCCTGGGAAGAAATAGCTGCAGAAAACAATCTTTGGAAACACACTCTAAAGTTCCAACTTAAACAAGAAGCAGACAGATTCATAGAAAAAGAGAATACATGGCAAAAGAGAAGAAAAAATAACATTTTTAGGGGCGCTGAAAAATCATGGTCAACTATGATGGAGGCTACCACTACTACTAGTTGATATCACACCAACCACTTGACTTTTCCAGAAATCTCTGATACACATTTCCAAAGACTGAGTAAACCATGTAGCCATTTAGGAAAAAAGCTAGCAAGGAGATTTGAACTGGATTCTTCTAGTCAGTGGTGAGCGCATTAATAACTTAATCACAGTAGCTGGAGCATCACAATTTCAGCTGACAATATGTAATTATAAAGTCTAAAAAAAATTTTTAAGCTGAAATTTCAATTTATCAGCTTTCCTCATTTCACTTCTACTTCCATCAGCAAGCTTCCTTGTGCCATTTACTGAAAATGCTGACAGCAAACATGATCTAGGTAGCTCATCTCTGATTTGTTTTTAACTCCATAACTCCTGAATTATTTTGTTAGTTTGGTTAGAACTATCTAATTTACAACTGTGAAGAATCTAATATTATCAAATTAAAACTTATATATAGTGCACCTTCTTCTTATTCAATAGTTACCCATTATTTTGTTGTAGATGTGGATCAAATGGACTTGGATTTGGTTGGCCCTAAAAATGCTAAAGCCAACTAAGCGAATCATAGGAGGAGGAGGTAAGTTTTATAGCACTCAGAAAAAATGACAAATAAACAACAACAGAAAAAAAAAACAAAGAACATTATATGGTCAGAAGCAGGATCAAACCCGTACTCCTTGGCACTGCGCCTTTGCTACGAGAAGCCGAATGCTAGAGAACATTGTCATTTTTAGCTGAGTGGCAGTGTTCCCTAGCATTCGGCTTCTCGTGGCAAGGCACAGTGCCAAGGAGTACGGGTTCGATCCTGCTTCAGACCATATATTGTTCTTTGTTTTTTCTGTTGTTTATTTGTCATTTTTTCTAAGTGCTGTAAAACATACCTCTTCCCCCAATGATTCACTGAATTATCGCCTCGGAAGTTTCCCTCTATAATAATATTCATTTATTATTATTTGTCTCCAGTAAAGCCCACTAATTTGTTTGACAACATTTTTCCATAATTAAATTTGTAACCATGAAACCAAACGACATTTAGCATGAGATCCTTTCCATGAGTTTTCTTTATTCAAGTGGCTCTCAGTCAGCAATTGTTAGGGAACAGGCAAATAATTGCAATGCTGCGGTAAAGCTGGTAGCAAGGAAGAATTCAGCTATTGTTAATGTGATTTGAAGTGACAAATCTGAGTAATATGTTAAGTTTTTGCTACTTTAGAAATGCCCAAAAAATTATCCTCCCTCTTCAAGAAATAGTTATAAAATTGTTATTTGTGCTACAACTGTGGTTGAAATTTATCTGAATTATGTAAATATGGATACGTTATTCAAGGAATGCTATATTTTGGTGTTGTATCTGTATAATTCATGTATGGATAGCTTCGTGAGACCCATAAGTGATGTAAGTAATTTTTGCAAACTTTTTTCTTTTTCGTTGTTTTCTCTTTTATTCCTCATTGCACATTCTGCATGTTACTTTCTTTACTATACAGATATCATATACTAGAAGTAAAGAACCATGAAATAATCAAAATTTTAGAAGGCAAAAACGTAGACAGCAAAGATCTAAGAATAATAAGGAACATGTACTGGCAACAAACAACGGCCATAAGAATTGGAAATCAAGTGGAAATGTTTCAACAAATAAAACAGGGTGTTAGGCAAGGTTGTGTGCTGTCACCAGATTTGTTTAATATGTATAGTGAGATTATTTTAAGATCCATAAGGGACATGCTTGGAATAACAATCGGAGGCCACGGTAAAAATAATCTAATGGTATGCTGATGATACAGTCTTAAACACTAAGAGTTAAAATGAGTTACAAGAAATGTTAGACACTATAGTGAGGGAAAGCAAAAATAAAGGACTCAGCTTTAATAGCAAAAAAACAGAAGTAATAGTAGCAACAAAGGAAAAGACATCACCACAATGCACAATAAAGACAGTTGGAACAATATTAAAACAGTTAAATGAATTTAAATATCTGGGAACAATGTTATTCTCTGATGGTAGATGTACAACAGAGGTAAGATGTGAGATGCAGAATGGCTCAGGCAAAAGCAGTTTTCCAAAAAATGAGTAAGATACTATACAATCCATTTTTAACAACAGAAACAAGAAAAAGAGTTCTTAAATGTTATGTAGAGCCAGTCTTAACACATGGATGTGAATCATGGACAATAGGACAACAGACAAGAAAATCAGTAGAGTATGTAGAAATGTGGTTTTACAGAAGAATGTTGAGAATGCCATGAACCATAGACAGCTAAGAAGAGCAATGAAAAAGTTCTGAAAGAGGCTAAGCAAAAACAGAGCTAATTTCCAATATATGGAAGAAACAATTGTCATTTTTGGCCATGCAATTATAAGGGGAAAACTGGAATATATTGTGACAACTGGAAAATTGAGGGATAAAGAGACAGAGGGAAGCAAAGAGAAAAAATACCAGACAAGCTTAAGAAAATTGCTTGGCAGACGGTCAACAACAGAAATGATTAACTGTCGAGATCGAGAGTTGTGGAGAGACATGATCACCTATGCCTGCAGGCTTGGTACTTGATGATAATTATGATAACAAAGGAAAAGTTAAATTATATCAGTAAAATTAGATACTTGAAATCAAGCTCACCCTGTAATAAACAAAAAAATATGGTTACAACCCCATTGGTGGGGCAAGGATATCAACAAAGCTTGGGTAGAAAAAAGACAGGCTATTAAAGTGTGGCATAACACAAGGATGAAGGACTCATCTCTGACAGAGATACTACACGTATTAAGGGCAGAGGTTAGTGAAAAGATGAGGCTATTTAAGGCATGTGCTGACAGCGTAAAAGCAAAAAAGTGGGTAGAGTTATCCAATAGTGTCTGCACAGAAAAATCACTTTCAAAGTTTAGACATTTTGATAAAAGAATGAAATTTATCGCTCAAAGCCGAGTGATCCCTGATTTTCAGATCACAGACTGTACATGGCAATCTTATGAGAGTAAAGGAAAAACCAAGCTTATATACTACATAGAACGTCATCTAAAGGACATGGATGCAAGGCTTCAGATCATGGGAAAGCTATCAGGTTTGTGTGAGTTTGAATCTAGATGATGAATACTGCATTACAACAGAGTCTATTTTGTTGCTAGTGCTTCATAGAACTAGAAACATTACCCCAAGCCATGATATATACATTCGTTATAATGATATCAGCCAACTCTCCAAAGAGAATGTGAAAAATCTGGCCAGTGTATTTAATTCCAGCATTCTGAATGGTCATATATGGGAGGAATGGTTTCACGATTACCTCCATACTGTTCCAAAACCCAACAATGATCACTCCCAGATCATTGCATACAGAATAATCACCTTGCAAAATGCCAATGGCATGTTCCTGGAGAAAATCATCGCTCACAGACTGGCTTGGGACTTCAAATTGCGTCATACTTTTCCTCTCACATTTGTGGGCAATCCAATGCAATAGAGACATTGCTCAACACCACAGTCTTTACCTTTGTTGTATTTGAAGGATTCCATGCTCATGAGGAGACATGCACAGTGGTGACAGACTTAGAAGATGCTTACAACAGAGTATCCTTTGACTATCTTCTACACATGTTAGTGGTACTTGAGGTACATCCTCCAATTATAAGATAGATTGTAACAACATTATTGCAAAGGAAGGTGGCTCTCAGATGTGGCAGCTGGTCATCTCAGCTGATAAACATTTGTCCAGGACTACTTCAAAGCTCTCCGCTGTCACCAGTCCTTTTCAATGTGTACACAGTGATGGTTACTGCTCAACGATTGGATGAAAAGGGAGAACACTATCCTTCACAGATAATATTTCACTTCCCAAGCAATGTTTACATTGAACAACACGATAAATGTCATTGCTGCGAGTTGGCAAATTTTTGAAAATGTTTTCAAGGGTTTGAACATAAATGTTTGTTCACAGTTCGTTAACCTTCGCTGTAGATAAAGTCGTTAATTGGATGGCTTCGTTTCAGACATTTTTGACGTTGGTAGCTAAGGACCTAACTTGTGCAAACCGATGGCATTGCTCAAGGATCATTTTGAATCTACGAAGTGTGCTCATTGTGCGTTTAACTCAAACGCATATGTGCTTTTTAACCAAAGACCTTTTTTTGGGGACTCAATGCAGATATCCCCGATGGAAGAATAAATTGTACTATTAGTCCCATAAATGATTCGCTTCCAGAGGTTTATGATGTAAACGATGCAGTTTTGTCATTGCAAGTGAATAATGTCCACACCTATAATTGGTCAGGATTGTGTAGCAGCAGCAGCTTTATAGCGAACACAGAAAACATCACAGGATTGTGCTGTTCTGAAACAGCTATGCCATGCTACCCTAGAATTGCCTTTAATGGGATTACTGTGACCACAAACCACTCTCCATGTGTGTGCCACATATTTACACCCCAGAAAGAAATACTGAATATAACAACACCATGTGCCGTCTGTGATATTAATGACCACAGACCAGGAGCCCCCAGTATGATTGATGCAACTGTTGCACCAGGCACTTCATCAGCAGAGCCATGTTTGTGGAATGTTAGTCTGGCATTGTTCTTGAGTGATGTCCAGGTTAGTGAGACATCAGAATCGTGTGGCAGCAGCTACAAGAAGGGAGCGGAGAACATCAAGTTCTGCTGCTATAAAGGAGACTTGCCTTGCTATCCCAGAATTGCCTTAAATGGAATCACTGTAGTTGAAAACTTCTCCTCTTGTGTAAACTACACATTCACATCTAAGAGTGAATCAGTGAAGGTCACAAAATCATATTCTCTCTGTGGTTTCACTAACTACAGGTCATGTGGCTTCTGTTGGATTGGAAATGACAAATTACCACCACTGTGTGTCTATATGTTTGGAGTTGGAGTCATCAATGACGGCCTACATCATCAAGTACTATGACGATCATCAATTTCGGGAGGACGTGAACTCCCATGGTATATGGTGGATAGGCGGTAGGAACCATTGAAGGCTATGTCTGAAAAGTGTTCCTTCTTGCAGTTTCCTCATATTCCAAGTCCGGCTTGTTGCAGGAGCTACTGAGTTAAGTGCTCTGTGCACACCGTGAGCTGTGAGTCTCATCCATTTTGATCCTGCTTCGATATCCCGCTTGTTTACGATGAATGATGATATCGTATGACAGGGAACAGTTGGCTGTGTTCACTTTCTGCGCGGTTTCGCCTTATGTCTTTTGGCGTGTGCTGAGACTGCTACGATGGGGACTACAGTTACCTTTCTTTGTTTGGGAGATGAGTTGGTAATTCGGATGATTCCACTGGCACGGGCGGTTGAGCAATTATGGATTTTAATTCGTTTGCTGTGATGCCGAGGCCTTCCATAACCAATAACCAATAACAATATTTCACTTCATGGTGTAACAGTTCCAAAGCACACATCAACCTAAGTAAAGCAACAGTAACATGGCTCTCTCCTAACAATCGCTAGGAATTATATTGTTAACACAGATTTTCCAACTGTAAGAGTATGTGACGAGGAGATGAGTAGAACCAACATGATGACATATTTGGGAGTGAAATTTGATCGTAACCTGTGCTCCAACCGACAGCTTTCGGGTTCAGCCAGCCTTAAATGGGTACCGGATTTTTTTCTGGGAAAGTAAAGCGGTACGGGTGTAATAACGACCACATTACCCCAAAAATCATGTGCTGAAGGTCTGTACAAATTATGGTCACTAACACCATATTCCCTACGGGGCACTTTACTTTACTGTACTTCAAAGGACATATAGACCACATAAATTAGAAAGCTCGCATGGGATTTTTGCAATGAGAGTCATAGCAGCTTCTGGTATCGAACGTTTGTTGATACTTCTATATTGGGGACTAGTCCTCTCGTCCATAGAATACGTCATGGCCATCCTTACTGTTAGTGAGACTCAAGTACATAAACTTGAAAGAGTGCAAAATGAAAGTTTGCGCATTATTATGGGCTGCATGAGAGACACTTCATGCATGGCAATTGGATTTCTTCACTATGGAGAACAGGATCATGATACTAAGAGCATGTGCATACCTAAAGATAAGCTCTGACCAGGAACATACACTGTATGAGAAAATAACTGAAGATATAGGTAATAGGTTCAGAAGGTAAATCCTGGATAGACCGAGCTAAGAATATTGTCAAATCGATCTGCGAGCTATCTAATGTTATTCCTGGGACAGAATGGATATCTATTTCTTCAAAACTTAAAACCACCTTCTCTGACATTGCCACATTAGATAGGGGATGTAGAGAACATATCTGATTGCAGTTTTTGCAGAAATGAGCACCCTTATTTGTTAAAACTGCAATATGAATTTACTAGTCTGCATAGATGGTTCTGTGGTATGCCATATCAATGGAGTGCTTTGGCACTGAAAGCTCAATCCAATGACAGAACTGTTCTCGAGGATAGTGGCACCTATGCAATGACGACCACTAGTTTGACGATTGAAATAATGGCAGTGACAAAGGCTTTTGATTGGTTGGATACTCAAGAGTGTACTCATGTGTGTGTGCTGAATGACTAAATGAACAAGATCCGCAAAGTAGAGTCAGGCTTTATTTGTCGTCAATGGTTGGGATCAATACTGAGATCCAAGATTTGCAGTACACCTTTATGTATATCCCGAACCATGCTGGTGTTGTGCCCTCACAATAGATAAACTGGCCGGTTCGACAAAATTAGCTGCTGGACAGCCAATGGATCTGGCAGAATCATTAACAATCTGATGGTTGAACAAAGGACTTTGATAGAAGCACAAATACATGGCTGTCTAGGCTGCGTGAGCTGGGAGCGAGGACCAGTGTTGCCAGAACAGATCGATAAGATGGACGAATGAGAGGATGTGTCATCCAACACCAAACTGGCACAATTAGTCCTTGTGTGATGATTTTGAGGAAAAGATCATTCATAGCATGTCCTATGGATGTGTCTGAATGCTAATGAATTGAATGTGATGATGATACTAATTTGTTAACATAATATTATGATTTAACGACTCACTGAGTAACGAAATAACTTTACTCACAACTGACTTTACTTTTTACTAAAAACGAAAGTATGTAAAGTAGAAATTCTCGTTTTATTATCTCTAGTGGGGGAACGGAACTCTCGTTTTATTATCTCTCTATCTTATTACTAGTGGGGAACGGAACTTGTGTGTGAGTTCAGTTTTGAGTTCTGTTGGCAAATGATGTGATGTGAAGCAGCAATAAAAATGCAATTAAATTTTAAATAACATTCCTTTCTAGTGCATGCACACAATAGCTTTACTTTACTGAACACCAGTAGATGTTATATAAAATAAAATATTAAATAAAGTGCTAATATAATATACTTCACTAACTAAATAACGAGTTACTCATTTCAGTCGTTACTTTATAAATAAAAGAATAATAAAGACTGACTAGTAAATTAAAATATAGGATTATTGTGTGTGTAAGTGTAGTGTAAAGTAAGGCGTAAGTAAGGAGTCGGAGTCTGAGGAGTCTGAGTCTCTTACCGAATTCGAGAGCCCATTATTGTTCAAATTGGGCACATAGATCAAGCCCAGATGAAAATATATTCTGTCATCGTAGCAACAATTTAAACTAATAATAATATCTACATTCCAGTCCAGTCATTAATTGATGCAATGTAAGTTTCACCAGTTCATCAAGATCCGTATACTATACTCTGCAGCTCTGTACCGGTAGCCATTTTGAATGGATTATCACGTGATATATATATCAATACTATAACCAGTGATGGAAAATGTACAACTGAAATAAACAAAAGAATCTATCTATCTATTGACCTTTCGAGCCGTAACCGGCCCATAGGGCGTAACCAAGATACACCTTCTCCTATATGAATTTTTGTTCTAGCAGTTTTCTTTTAAGATATTTTATTAAATCTCGCCATCTGTCTCTGTTCTGTGCAAACAGTTCTATCTCATTGAGGGAGCCGATTCCTGCTGCTCTTGCCTCTCTCATCAATGTTCTTCTCAGTGTCTCCCTGGGTCTTCCTCTTTTTCTTTTACCTGTTGTTTCCCATATGAGGGCTTGCTTTGCTATTCGATTATTATCTCTTCTCATCACATGTCCAACGTATGACCATCGTCTTTTCTTTATTACTGAAGATATTAGTGGTTGATTGGCGATTTCTCTAATTTCCTCGTTTGTTTTGAATTCGTTCCATTCTATACCAAGTATTTTCCTTAGACATTTATTTTCGAATGCGTTCAACTTTGTTTCTATATCTCTTGTTGTTTTCCAGCTTTCACACGCATACGTAAGGGTTGATAGTACATTTGATTTGAATAGCCTAAGTTTTGTGTTTGTGCTAATGAGTTTTGATTTCCACAACTTTTCAAGGCTTCTGAAAGACATTGCTGCTTTAGCCAGTCTGATTCTAATTTCTTTGCTCGTATCCCCTTCTCGATCAATGTGACTTCCAAGATAGATAAAGTGATCGATCTCTTCTACTGGTTTGTTTTCATGTATATTTTGTCACTTGTTGGAATTAAACTTTTCATGACTTTAGTCTTTTCATGATTGACCTCAAGCCCAATTTTGCTGGCTATTGATGATAGTTCATTTGTGTTTTCCTGCATCGTTTTTATCTGACTGCTGATGAGAACTATGTCATCAGCAAAGTCGAGGTCCTCCAAATGGTCTCCTTGTATCCATTCGATGCCTTTATTACCAGTGCAGCATTTCTTCATTATGAAGTCCATAACAATTCCAAATAACAAGGGCGATAAAATACATCCTTGTTTAACGCCAGTTTCTATTGGGAAACATTCGCTCAGTCCTTCCTCTGTTCGAACTGCACATGTGTAACCATCATACATGTCTTTGATAATATTTATGATTTTTGATGGTAAACCATATTGCTCAGAATTTTCCACAAAGAATCTCTATGAATACTATCAAATGCTTTTTTGAAGTCGATGAAGTTAAGTACAAAAGGTTTTTGCTTTTCAATATGTTCCTCCAATATAAGTCGTAGAGTGAAATGTGTCAAGACAGCTTCTCCCTTTTCTAAACCCAGCCTGTTCTTCACGCATTACTGTATCTATTGAATCCTTTATTCTATTTAGGATTATTTTACAGAATAACTTTGAGGAAGAATAGGAATGGCAAAAGTAATTTTAATGCCATGAGAAAGATACTACTATCAAAACAATAACACCAGGGCTAAAATAAAAAATTTCAAAATGTTATACCTTCTCAAAATTCCTGTATGGTGCAGAAACGTGGACTTTAAATAAGAATAGGAACATAAAATTGAAGTATTTGAAATGTGGATTTATAGAAGAATAGGTAGAATTGGATGGAAGGAAAAGAAAACAAACGATGAAGTCTTAAAACAACTAAAAATGAAAAGAGAACTACTAAACACAATTCAAACAAGAGAATTATATTTTTTGGACATGTTAAAAGACACAACAGCCTACTAAAATTAATCTTAGAGGGGAAAATACAAAGTAAAAGAGGTAGAGCAGACTAAGACTAACATGGACGAGTAACATCAAAAGGTGGAACCAAACGCTAGAGCACACGACCAACTCAGCTACCTAAGACAAAGATAGTTATCATTGGCAATGTCTTTCACACATGTGTACTCATGACTATAGTTACAAATATTCAGCCCTACCCTATCCGGGAGATACTTGTCTTAATAGGAAAATGCAGATAAACAATTTATTTCCGAGTTGTGTTCGTAACCCTACGCTACAGTCATAAGTACACATGCGTGAAAGACATTGGCAATGATAGCTATCTCTTTAGGTAGCTGAGTTGCCGTGTGCTCTAGCGTTTGATTCTCGTGGAAGGACGCTGTGCCAAGGAGTTTGGATTCGATTCTCCTACGGACCATCTATTTTTACTTGCTGTGATTTTTTTATATGTTGTTGATTCTATCTATCTATTGACCTTTCAAGCCGTAGCCGGCCCATAGGACGTAGACCAAGATACTCCCTCCTCTCTATTCTGAATTTTTGTTCTAGCAGTTTTCAATTCATTTAAAGATATTTTATCAAATCTCGCCATTTGTCTCTGTTCTGTGCAAGCAGCTCTATCTTATTGAGGAAGCCGATTCCTGCTGCTCTTGCCTCTCTCATCAATGTTCTTCTCAGTGTCTCTCTGGGTCTTCCTCTTTTTCTCTTACCCGTTGTTTCCATATGAGGGCTTGCTTTGCTATTCGGTTATTATCTCTTCTCATCACATGTCCAACATATGACCATCGTCTTTTCTTTATTACTGAAGATATTAGTGGTTGATTGGCGATTTCTCTAATTTCCTTGTTTGTTTTGAATTCGTTCCACGCTATACCAAGTATTTTCCTTAGACATTTATTTTCGAATGCGTTCAACTTTGTTTCTATATCTCTTGTTGTTTTCCAGCTTTCACACGCATAAGTAAGAGTTGATGGTACATTTCATTTGAATAGTCTAAGTTTTGTGTTTGTGCTGATGAGTTTTGATTTCCACAACTTTTCAAGGCTTCTGAAAGACATGCTGCTTTAGCTATTCTGATTCTAATTTCTTTGCTTGTATCCTCTTCTCGATCAATGTGACTTCCATGATAGATAAAGTGATCGATCTCTTCCACTGGTTGTTTTCCATTATTACTTTGTCGTCTGTTGGAATTAAACTTTTCATGTTGTGATTATTGTGACTATTTTCCGAGTGTTGAAACATACTTCTCATCATCATCAAGTACTGGGCCTACTGGCGTAGGTGATCATGTCTCTCCACAATTTTCGATCTCGACAGTTATTTATCATTTATGTTGTCGACTTCTGCCAAGCCATTCTCTTAAAAGCTGTCTGTTATTTTTTTCTCTTTGCTTCCTCTTTCTCTTCGTCCCTCGATTTTTCCAGTTGTAACATACTTCTACTGAAATAATTCACTGATCTGCCGCCTCGGAAGTTTCCCTCCATAATAATATTCATTTATTATTATTTGTATCCAGTCTAAACTACTGGAAATACTCTTCGTGCCGTTTCGTCGAATTCAGCCTTAATATGAAAATGTAGATATACAATTATTTCCTAGTTATGTTCGTAATCCTTTTCTATAATCATGAGTACATGACATCATTGCTTGAAAGACATCGTTAATGATCATCATCATGTGCCATGCCGGTTGGCGTAGGCGATCATGTCCTCCATAATCTTGTATCCACAGTGCATCGTATCCATTCTGTTGTTGACTGTTTTCCAAGCCATGAGACCAGGCTATTTGGTATATTCTCTCTTTGTCGTCCGCGATCTCTCTTCCCTGTATTGTGCCAGTTGTAACCAAAAATTCAAATTCTCCTCTTCTCATGATGTGCCAGAAAAATGTTGATTGTTTCTTTCTGATGTTTTTTTTAGGAGCTCCCTTCTTGTGTTGGCCTCTTTGAGAATTTCCTCGTTCGTCTTTTTAGCTGTCCGTGGAAATTTTCAACGTTCTTCTGAGAAATCCTATCTCTGTGACCTCTAATCGACTTTTCATTTGTTTGTCTACTGTCGATGATTCGTCTCCATAGGTCAGAATTGACTTTATATAGCACCGATGAGTTCTCTTTCTCACTTCTACTGACACAGAGTTGTTGCAAAGACGTTTTTCATTTTCTAAAATGCTATTTTGGCCTGAGCTATTCTGTTTTTTTTTTCTATTTTTAATTATTTTCTTCTTCTTTTTTTTTTATCGCCAATAATATCTATCTTTTTTAGGTAGCTGAGTTGGCCGTGTGCTCTAGCGTTTGGTTCTCGTGGCAACGCGCTGTGCCGAGGAATACGGGTTTGATCCTTCTTCGGAACATCTATTGTTCTTTGTGTTTTGTTTTCTGTTGTTGATTATTGTTCTTCTTCTTTTTCTACCTTTCAGCTCCCTGTGGAGCAAAGGTCTTCAACAAACACTTTCCAATTCGTTCTGTTTTTTGCCATTCTTTTAAGATCACTCCATGTTATGTTTGTGAAGTTTTTTCGGCTTATTTTTTTACAGTATGGGATAGCCAGTCCCATGCCCAACCCCCCTTTCTCGCCTCTTACGAACATGTTGTTGTTGATTATTTGTGATTATTTTCCGAGTGTGGTAAACATTCCTCTGCCACTTAAATGACTAGCTAATAAAGTGTTAACTCATTTAATATGTTTGTGTTTAGCAGAAACAAGGATAAGTCTATGACATTTATGAGTCCAATAGAGTGACTGACACACAGACAAGTCTTATTTCTTTTTTTGCTATCATGGCTTATTTATGCTGGGAATTCTCTTATGAAATCTGCAATCTGTTTCAGGGTTTCATTTGTATCATGTAGTTTCTCTTCATTTTGCTTGTTTTGCCTTTCCAATCCAGTGACAGCAAACATGACAAAGACATTTGTTTCCCCATTCATGTTTAATATTTTCTTTTTCAGAAATGTCATTATTGTTTTTCTGTGTAGTGTTAATTTTATTTGCTTACATCTCTTTCGTTCTCTCTCTCTCTGTGTGCGTGTGGGTTGTCCATTTATCATGAGCAGACCTATTGGGCCCGTCTGTGCTGTCCATTTCTTCTGAACCGGCCTATTTGTGCTGTCCATTTCTCCTGAACAGGCCTATTAGGCCCGTTTGTGCTGTCCATTTAATCTAAGCAGGCCTTTTGGGCCCGTTTGTGTTGTCCATTTACACTGAAGGTTATTGGGTCTGTGTTGTCCCTCACCTAGTGAAGCTGTGACCACACTTTTTTCATTTGTTTCCATTAACCCTTAGTTTCTCTTCCAAAGTTCTGTGCGTGGGCTATTTTTTTCCTCCTAAAGCCTATGCACTGTAGACAATTTTGTAGAATATTTTGTTCTCTCATATCTGCTAGGGTGTAGTGTCACAGACAGGCTGTACCTATCTTGAGTTTGCAGTACATGTGGTACATCATTCTGTTGCGGTCAGTACGGAAGCGTAGTTTGATAATTTGGTTTCACCTTAACTCCTGCTGTACGTTTCGACGCACTATGCGTCAGGCGACGACATGTTAGTGATGGGAGATTTTAATGGAAGGCTTGGGAAACGCAACAGTGAGAACAGAAATATCTTAGGACTCTTTGGCGATAAAACGGCTGAAATAAACGAAAATGGAAGCAGACAGCTGGAACTATACAATCAAAATGATTTATTTATCACCAACACATTCTTCAAACACAGAGAGTCGCAGGTATACACCTGGTACAAATGGAATGACACAACATGCAGAAGCCACATAGATTTTATACTAACAAGACAACAGAACAAGAAAAGAGTAACCGACAGTAGTGCAATCCCTAATATTACAGATGATACGGATCACAAGATGGTTATGATCACACTAAGACAGCCAAAAATAAAGAGAATATACGAAAACAAACAAAAGAAGCGAAAAGAACAGACAATAAAAATAAAACAATTAAAAGATCAAGAATCAAGGAAAACCCTAGAAGGAAAACTAACAGAGGAATTCAAGAAACTCCCTAACGAAGTATTCACAGTAGAAGAAGAGTTGAAACAATTTAAGGAAACAGTAATCAACATCTCTAAAACAGTTTGTGGAACGAAGCTAAGAACAAAAAAGGGAAAAAGAGCACCCCGTGGTGGAACGAAACAATCAGAGAAGCAATTAAAGAAAAGAAGAAACTGTTTAAAAATTGAAGGGAGAACAAGAACCAAGAAAAATACGCAAAATATGCCTTAGTTCGAAAAAGAGTTAACATTTTGATCAAAGAAGCAAAAGAATTGGACAGAATTCGGACAAAACATGAGCAGGGACTTCAAGACAGCCACGAGAGATTTCTACAAAGCAGTAAAAACCATAAGAGCGAGAAAAGAAAACCATGATCCTACTGAGCTCATAAATGACAAAGACGGACAGCCAATATCAAATAACCAACGTATGCAACAGAGATGGAAAGCATATTTTGAAGACCTGTTAAACATACCAACTATCAATAAGACAACAAAAACCATGCTATAACTCACAAATACTGAACCCAACATCATGAAAGAGGAAATCGAAGAAGTAATCAAATATGCACCAAGAAATAAAGCACCGGGGATAGATAACATACCAATAGAAATAATAGCAGCACCAGGAGAAACGGGAGTGCAATGGCTGCACATAATATTTAATGTAGCATGGCACCAACAACAAGCCCCAGAAGACTGGCAACAGGGAATCATCATACCAATATGGAAAAAGAAAGGTAGCAAAAGAGATTGCAATCAATATAGAGGTATATCTCTTCTCAGCCATGTAGGAAAGCTATACGCCAAAATCTTGGAAGACAGGCTGAGACCAATAATAGAACTACAGTTAAGCGATTCTCAAATGGGGCTCCGAAAAAAGCAGAGGATGCACTGACGCACTATTTACATTAAAACAGCTTGCAGAAAAACCAACAGAACACAATCAAAACTTATACATAGCCTTCATTGACCAGGAAAAAGCACTCGACAGAGTAAACAGAGAACAACTGTGGGAGATACTAACAACATACGGAGTAAGCCAACATCTAACCAACCTAATTAAAAGTCTCTACATCAACAGCAACTGCAGGGTCAGAACAGCAGCAGGCAACACAGACCACTTCGAAGTTAGATCAGGTGTGCGTACTACCCCCCTTACTGTTTATTACATACATGGACCGTATATGCAAGCTAGCCAACCCATCAGAGACAGAGGAGATCAACGAGCTTTTATTTGAGGACGATTAGGCACTAATACATGAAACAATAGAAGACCTACAAGAACACTTAAACAAACTCAACATCTCAGGCACAAATTACAACATGAAAATCAACATCAACAAAACAGAAATCATGAACGTCGCTAAAAATAAACAGAACATCAACATAACTATAGAAGGTAGACAACTAAAACAAGTAGAGGAATTCAAATATCTAGGCAGTCTAATGACAAACGATAATTCCCAAACAGCAGAGATAGAATCAAGATGCAACAAAGCTTGACAATTCATTGGACAGTTATCACCAATATTATCCAACAAGAAAATAACTATGGAGGCAAAACGAGCACTATACAACACAATCTTCATCCCGACGTTGTGATACCAATGCCGGACCAGAACCCTAGATGCAAGAACAATAAGAAAAATAACCTCTGCAGAGATGAAATGTGTTAGACGAATGACAGGAAACAGTCTGAGAGATAAGATCAGAAATGAAGAACTGAGAAAAAAGCTAGGAATAGCCCCCGCCACACAATATATAAGGAAACAAAAGAAAAAAATGGTTTGGCCACGTGACAAGGCAGACAGATCAAAACACAACACGAGCCTTCAACAAACGTTGTGAGAACACCAGACCCAATGATCGACCACAAAAAAGATAGATCGATGGAATATTAGAAGCACTAGGAAACATAACAGCAGCAGAGGCGAACAGAAGAGCAAAAGACCGCAAATTATATCTCCCCTAGACGCTGAAAGGCAGATGAGGAAGGAAAGAAGAAGAAGATGCGTCAGGCCGATTTCGGCTATGTACCCTCAGCCGCATAGTGCATCACTCTCAATTTGAATAGTGTAAACTGTCATCATAACATATTCTTTGTATAGGTTTTGTAGCATCTTAATATTGATGAAATCTAATTCCTTGTTCATTTATCTAAAAATGCATATATAATATGTTATATGTTAGATAAGTATAAAAATATAGATTGATGTTTACAACCATGAAAAATGGTGTATCTGAAATCTCTACCGCTAAATTGATAAAAACCTTCCGTACTGAGAGAGTTAACAGTTGATTATCTATCTCCTTATTATATTTTTTTTTTCTATTTGTGTTCTATTTTTCTGCATTCTAATTTCCTTGTATATTGCAATGTGGTGGTATCTGTTGGATGACTAATCTGGAAATTACAGCACAGCTGCTCGAAGTTTGTTCTCGGGCTATCTGGCTCATTATTCCCGTGGACTCTTTACATGGACTGATACGTCAGTATCAGCAGTTCCTTGTATATATTACTGTTATGTTGGATAGCCAGTTTTTATGCGACAATTGAGCTTCGGTATCAGCCCTTTACTTACTCGAGACATTTTCTGCAGCTATGGCTTCACTGTGACCATCCAGGCATGTCGTAAGAGGCGACTAAGGAAGTTGATCGATGGCTTGACAAGCTGTCTTTGTAAAAAGTATTGTTATGGAAACAGAGCCATACGTTTTGGAAGCAGTGATCTCTGCAATATGTGCCGCTTTGGCACGCAAGGTTTCTGTTTTTGAGATTGTGGTTCTGCCCTATGTGCCGTCTTCGGCTCGAAAGGACTATAGATAGATAGATGGCTTTAGTTGGTTCTTCCTGTGTATTGAGTCTTGTGCGTACACCTCTAGACGTCAATATTGATACGTTTGAAGAAAGTGTTCGTGGCTTCAAGGCTGGTGCCAATACTATATAAATAATAATACATAAATATTATTATATGGGGAACTTCCGAGGCGATAATAGGGAATAATAGAACAAAGAAGTATGTGTTAGCACTCGGAAAAATTGACAGACAAACAACAATAGAAAAAAACGAAGAACAATATATGGTCCGAAGTGGGATCGAACCCGTACTCAGTGGCACCGCGCCTTGCCACGAGAAGCCGAACGCTTGGCACACTGCCACGCAGCCAACTAAAAAATTGGCTATTGCAGCAGTGTCTTGCACGAAAGGCGCTCTCAATGACTATAGCATAGGGTAACGATCACAGACCGGAAATATATTGTATATTTGTACTTTCCTATTAATGCAAGTATATCTGCTATAGTCATTGAGAGCGCCTTTCGTGCAAGACACTGCTGCAATAGCCAATTTTTTAGTTGGCTGCGTGGCAGTGTGCCAAGCGTTCGGCTTCTCGTGGCAAGGCGCGGTGCCACTGAGTACGGGTTCGATCCCACTTCGGACCATATATTGTTCTTCGTTTTTTCTATTATTGTTTGTCTGTCAATTTTTCCGAGTGCTAACACATACTTCTTTGTTCTATTATTGCCAATACTATAACAGCTTATCTCGATATTGGAACAGGACACAATCGACTCCATAGTCACATGTATACAAAATTCAAGATCGGCACCTCAACTACTTGTACAAGTGGGCAGGCGCCCCTGACTGCTGAACACATACTTCAAGATTGCACTGAATATAGTAGAATGAGGAAAATCCATTGGCCATATATACAACACTACAGACAAAACTATAAACTGCAAGAATTACAAAAGACAGTGAAATTTATATAGGAAACGACATTGCAGATAAAGACAATACTTCAGGCGAACGAAAGATAGATATATCCCGATATGGCACCGGTGATAGCCACAAGAGCGAGTATTGAGACCAAGAACCACTCCCCCTTCTCCGTTGCTGGAGGCAATTGAGACAGGATCATCTGTGTATACATGGGACCAAAAGTGAAGTGTGTAGTTCTCATCTACGTTTTTTTTTTCTTTTTGCAGTACTTTGTCGCTTCAGGTTTATCAGTGTGCTTTTCCCTTTGGTCCATATCATATCATCCTTGAGCTTTGATAGTATACGCCCACATGGAAGGATATTACTGATGGTTGTATGGGTTTTGAATTTGTTTGAGACAGTACTGGGTCTTTTGCATCAGTTCCTTTGAACTAATAAGTTGCTCCTCTTTAACCTACCATTGCGGTAGCTAGTTATTTCTTGGTACATAAGATGGATCAAGAGTCTTTTGTATCTTATTGCATTTCTGTGATTTATCATCTGTCTTCCAATGGTAGTAGACTTTTTATTGCGTAAATGCCATTTTATGGTCTCTATATGTGTAATCTTCATCCCAACGTTGTGCTACCAATGCCGGACCTGGACCCTAGATGCAAGAACAATGAGAAAAATAACCTCTACTGAGATTAAATGTGTTAGACGAATGACAGGAAACAGTCTGAGAGATAAGGTCAGAAATAAAGAACTGAGAAAAAAGCTAGGAATAGCCCCCAGCATAGAATATATAAGGAAACAACAGATAAAATGGTTTGGCCACGTGACAAGGCAGAAAGATCAAAACACAACACCAGACCCAAGGGTCGACCACGAAAAAGATGGATCGATGAAATATTAGAAGCATTAAGAAACATAACAGCAGCAGAGGTGAACAGAAGAGCAAAAGACCGCAAATTATATCTCCCCTCGACGTTGAAAGGCAGGGGAGGAAGGAAAGAAGAAGAAGAAGATAGGTGTCGATTTAATGGCTCCTGTAATAATACAGGGGGTGGCGTTTGCTCTTGACACTACCAAAAGGTAAATGATGAGCCCATAGCATCCCATTCAACAGGTGCTGTGGTTACTGAACGAAAGGATCATCCGTGTGATTCTGGTTGGCACCAATTCGATGCCACTGCACTACTGCTCCCGAGACGATGAGAAAAACGTTTAGAGTGCCCAGAAAAGACAGAAATGAGTTTGCAGGAGAAAGTGGGCATTGAATCAATCATAAACTACATGCAGGAACAACAAATCAAATAGTTTGCCCAATAAACAAAATGTTGTCGTACGATTTCCTCCTATCATCATTATGTGCCATATCGGTTAGCGTAGGCAATCACGTCCTTCTATAATCTTCTATCCACAGTGCATCGTATCAATTCTGTTGTTGACTGTTTCCCATGCATTGACACCAAGCTATCCAGTATTTTCTCTCTTTGTCGTCCGCGATCTCTTTTTCTATGTATTTTACCAGTTGTAAACAAATATTCCAACTTTCCTCTTCTTATGATGTACCCGAAAAAAAAAAAAACGTTGATTGTTTCTTTCTGGTGTTTTTATTTTTAGGAGCTCCCTTCTTGCGTTGGCCTGTTTGAAAATGTTCTCGTTGGTCTGTTTAGCTGTCCATAGAATTCTTCTGAGAAATCCCATCTCTGTGACCTATAATCGTCTTTTCATTTGCTTGTTTACTGCCCATGATTCGCTTCCATAGGTCGGAATTGGCTCCTCTCATACAAAGCATATATTAAAAGAGAAGAGAAGAGAAGGAGGCAGACCCATAATAAGATGGACAGACAGCATCAATAGCAAATGGTTGAAGCCGTCAAAAGGACAAGAACCAAAACTTATATCTTCCTCAAAACCCGAATAAAGAAGTGAAGAAAGTAAAGTTGGTATATTTGGGTCTGTTGTGACTACTTAATTAGCAATGAACTAAAAGTTTCATTATTTATTTATTGTTACCACGCTTTATCTGTTGGGAGCCGTGATAGCTCAGTGGTTAGTGAACTGGACTACAAAGGACAAGAGGTAGGGTTCAATTCGACGGCTTCCAGTTTCACCCAGCCTTAAATGGTTACCTGATTTTTTCCTGGGAAAGTAGAGCGGCACGGGCGTAATACCGACCACATTACCCTAACAATCATGTGCCGAAGGTCTGTAAAATTTATGGTCACTAACACCATATTCCCATTACGCCACTTGGCGTGACGTGGGCTCTTTACTTTTTTTTTTAACCCTTTATCTGTTGAAACAATTGTCATGCGCTTGTTAGTTTTTATATCTCTATTCCATGGTGACCTCACTTGGGGTCACATGTAGATACTCTGTGACCCTTGACAATCGAATTTAGTTGCATTCCCGCTTCGTTCCACCACATCGTTATTCAATAAATTATATGGGCAGGTAAATAGCAATAGGGTTGAAATCGGAAGGGTCAGGGCAAAGAAATGCATCAAAATAAGAAGCTAATTGTGAGGATGAATGAAAAAAAAAATATATAGAATAAAATAAAAAAAAAAAACTGTATGGTTAAAGCTTCATGTAACAAGTGTACAAAACAAATCAGAATGAGTTTCGGCGCAATAGGCCTTCAACAGGAACACACATACAAATACATTATTTTAAATTGGGAAGACTTTATTCTTATTTTCCCCTTCATTTCTCCTAGTTCGAAATTATATATATATATATTTAAATTATTTATTTTAAATACATATTTATACCTATGTTGTAATGTTTGTTCCTGTTGAAAGCCTTTTGCGCCGAAACGTTGTTCTAGTTATTGTTGTCCACTTGTTACATGAAGCTTTAACCATACTGTTTATATATATTTATATTATTTCTACTTGAAATTGGTAGACTCATAGCTGACTGCCTGCATCAGAATAGGTGACACAGAATTATCTAGATCCTACTAGCTCCATTTCTAATCGCCAATCAACCACTAATATCTTCAGTAATAAAGAAAAGACGATGGTCGTATGTTGGACATGTGATGCGAAGAGATAATAACCGAATAGCAAAGCAAGCCTTCATGTGGGAAACAACAGGTAAGAGGAAAAGAGGAAGACCCAGAGAGACACTGCGGAGAACATTGATGAGAGAGGCAACAGCAGCAGGAATCGGCTCCCTCAATGAGATAGAGCTGCTTGCACAGAACAGAGACAAGTGGCGAGATTTGATAAAATATCTTTAACGGAAATTCAGATAAGAGAAGGAGTATCCTGGTCTACGCCCTGTGGGCCGGCTGTTGCCGCGTCACCACATGCAAAGGTCAGACTTCAAATTAATGAATGACCAACAAGATTTCTTTACAACATTACAAAGTTTATTCATACCTTCTTGTACTAGTTCAGACTGCTGGACTGACCCAGGAGAGCCTAACGGCTACTTCTGACTACACCTACTGATTGACTCTACTAAACGTTGTGTGTTTTTCTGCTCAGATTATGATATTCTCCGTTCACCGTTGAAGCACTCCCAGGCTTATATGTATATCCCCTTATTTTCTATCACATGGTTCCTCCTTCAACCAATCCAATTCTGCCACTCTTAACTTTCCGTTGTCTCCTAGTTACTACATATTACGTCATCTCGTTCACCCTTCTAGAAATGCAGACCGCACCATCTTGAACTTACGCACCTATGTTATATTTCCCCGTTTGCACACCTTCTACTATATTCTGGTTCACTACTATTGGTCGTTTCAAATCTAAATGTTCACGATTAACATGAAATATCTCCTCTTTCCCTGCACTTACAAACTTGATTTTTTTGCATCTGGCCTTGTTTTACCAAGGTCCCACCGATTTCACAAAATTTAATGATGTAGGAAGTATGCTTCATCATGAAGCAGCACTTTCCTTTGATCTCAGTGAATTTACGGATCTTTTTGCTCCTGGAGAAAATAATTTACCGTACATTAATGGAAATCAGCTTCTCGACATAGGCGTCTCTACACAACTTGAAAGTTGGAGGCGTTTATCAACTGTTTACTTTCTATTGTTTACTTTCTTTAAAATACTATGAGAATGTCAATGTTATAGCCTTTACAGACGGTCTAAAACAAATCAGCGTATAAACAGTTCCATTAATGAAAACTATTTAAACAATATACAACAAAGAATACATTTAAAAAAAATTAATTATCCGTTGCGAGCGATAACGAGCATGACATATCAAGCAAAGTTATTGTTTATGGGTAAGCATGTGACTAAAGAGTCCGATGTAAGCACGGGATCCTCTTCACTGTAAAGAGCTACATTGTTCGTTTTATGTCTTTCCATGTGACTTTCATTATTTTACGTAAACAAGACATATGAAAGTGATTTAGTTTCTTTGCATGCCTGCAGTACACATATCAAGAATCTTTACATTTTCAAAACGTTATCAACTTTAGCTAAAGATTGATCATGCGGACATATAAAAACGTCCATTATTATTTCATTTATTCTGAATCAGAGGAGTCTAACATATTGATTACTAATCTGGGCTGAACGAACGATAGTCCATCTTTTTTCCAATAGTCATTTTCTTCTTTTAAGACATGATCTTCACATTTGCACCAAAAATCTTTGTCAATCTGTGATAGAGCAGCATATGTCAGTCCTTTTATATCGCATAGTTTAAAACTTGTATTCTCAGCTGCCACCTGCCCTTTAATTTTTGCCCAAACGAGTTCAATGGGGTTTAATTGTGGATGATAAGGGGGCAGTCTCAAGCACGTATGACCATGCTGTTGAATGATTTTGTCTATTTGGAATACTTTGGTCTTTTGCGATTTCTTAACAAGTGACAGTAATTCAGGTTTCAAAAATCCCTCGTTAAATGGAATTCCTTCCTTTCTTAGCCAAATCTTTATAACATCTTTTGTACTGGTAGATGTAGGAATTTTGTCTTCTTCTGCCACAGCGTTGTGGTACGACGCGTTGTCCATTACCAGACAAGATGGTCTGTCTAGAATTGGAAGAAGAGTATTTTCAATCCACTCTCTAAATATATGGCCATTCATCTCGGTGTGATAGTCCCTGTTGTCAGTATAATTAGAGGTGAATATAAGTTCTGCATTTTTCACCAACCCTTCTTTTCGGCTGCCTGCATGTGCCATTATAATCTATCTATCTATCTATCTATTGACCTTTCGAGCCGTAACCGGCCCATAGGGCGTAGACCAAGATACACCTTCTCCTATATGAATTTTTGTTCTAGCAGTTTTCTTTTAAAGATATTTTATCAAATCTCGCCATCTGTCTCTGTTCTGTGCAAGCAGTTCTATCTCATTGAGGGAGCCGATTCCTGCTGCTCTTGCCTCTCTCATCAATGTTCTTCTCAGTGTCTCCCTGGGTCTTCCTCTTTTTCTTTTACCTGTTGTTTCCCATATGAGGGCTTGCTTTGCTATTCGATTATTATCTCTTCTCATCACATGTCCAACGTATGACCATCGTCTTTTCTTTATTACTGAAGATATTAGTGGTTGATTGGCGATTTCTCTAATTTCCTCGTTTGTTTTGAATTCGTTCCATTCTATACCAAGTATTTTCCTTAGACATTTATTTTCGAATGCGTTCAACTTTGTTTCTATATCTCTTGTTGTTTTCCAGCTTTCACACGCATACGTAAGGGTTGATAGTACATTTGATTTGAATAGCCTAAGTTTTGTGTTTGTGCTAATGAGTTTTGATTTCCACAACTTTTCAAGGCTTCTGAAAGACATTGCTGCTTTAGCCAGTCTGATTCTAATTTCTTTGCCATTATAATACGCTGTCCTTTTCCAGTGGGTACACATCTTTTAATACTTCCATCTGATAACTGCCATTCCTTTGCACTTGCGTGGTGAGAATTTATCCAAGATTCATCTAGAAATACAATATCATAACCTTGGTTACGCATTTCCCGTACTTCACGTAAATATTTACTCCTCATAGAAACTAAGTGCGGCTTCTCGCAGATGACATTTCTACCACTATCGTACTTTCTAAACGTAAAACCGATGCTTCTAACAGTTCTCCATAATGTTGTTTTCGACACAACAATGTCATTTTCTGCTCTCAGTCGAATTTTCAGTTTTCTTAAAGTCACAGTTTCTTTGGAATCGAACATTTTACAAATTGCTCTTCTAATCACTTCCTTGTCAAAACTATCTACTACAGTAAAGTCTCGATTATCCGGAATGCTCGGGGAAGAACCCATTCTGGATAATTGAATTTTTCTGGATAATCGAGAGTAAGAAAACCAAACTCAAAATTTATGAAAAAACATGATTGAAAAATTACAATGCTCAGAAATATTTAAATTCGTGTGACATTCACTAGCTTTCTCTATCAACATGGGTCCTGATATTGGCATTCCTTTTCTTCTTCTTTCTAAAAACCACACATAAAGGACGTCGTCGAGTTTTTCAAATTTTGGCCGTTTCATACTTCGTCTCTGGTGTATATTGTTGCTGCTTTCAGACTCCGACGCAAACTTAAACAACTCATCTTTTTGATTTCGTATGTCATATAATGTTGAAGAGGCTATGCCAAATTCAGTCATCAAAACGTTGCGATTAACGCCTTTTTCAAGTCTACTAGCGATTTCAATCTTCTGGTTCAGTGTCAATACAGTTCGCTTGCGTTTACCTTTGCGGGAAATTGAGGTGTGGTTTGCACTCGCAGAGGCCATTATTTAACACAAAAATGTATTCCGTTAAAAAGTATGCACACATGCGTTTATAGCATATCATGTATAATTTATACTGATGGAACGAATTTCAGCTTGCACAAATGTCTGAGACAAACTAACGTCAAACTCTGTATCTTACTCTTTTTGAATTTCCAGTCGGTAATTTTTGAACCCCTCCCCCTTTCTTCTCACCATCTCTATGTCACTGCACGCCGGCTGCTCAACCTTTGATTTATAATCATCAAAGTTATGGGCTCTTCAATTTTCACAAACAATACGTCTGCTTCTAATGTTCGGTCAGACTGTCAAACGCCATATTTTTGACAAATTCATGACCAACTTTAGATCTAAAGCAGGCTATGAGAAAATTAAACACATTTGTAAAATCATGTAGATAAGTGTTTTTGGCACGACTAAGATTTCCCGACAAAAACATTTAGTCGGGGGAAAAAGTGAAGATATAGACTGTCGCTTTTACTTGGAATATTTGGAGACACAATGTCTGGATTGAATAAAATATGTTCGCTCCTATTTGAAGTATATTACTGTAAATACACTATTGTAAACGCAATATTGTGTAATGATAGAGCCTGTAGAAGTAAGCGCAGCGCACAAACCGTGTTGTAGCGTTTTCGATTTCCGGATAAAGGCATTTAATTTAACTGAACAAAACATGATTCAAGCTTTCTCCCTATAATAATTAAAAAAAAAAAAAAGTCCGTTAAATTGAGAATTCCGGATTATTGAGTACCGCATAATCGAGACTTTACTGTACTTTCTTTCTTCCTAGCGTCCTAGTCTTGATTGAACTGGACACTCCGTTAGCTTTAAGCACGTGTTTGAAAAAGCGTTTGCTTATACCCAATGCGTGAATAGTTCTCTTTTCTGGCTTTGAGATGCTTCGATACAGTTTTCCACGCTTAGCTTCTATGCAAAAATATTTATACACCTTTATTGCCACTGATTGCAATGTAAGGAACTTTACTTTTATACCCATTGACTAACAGATCACAAATTTAACGAAATTACCCAATAATTAGGATACGCCGTTGCACATAAATCACAACAAAACGACAGGAAATGGGATGCACCGGATATAAAATTATAACTATGACGCGTTTTATGTGTTTTTTAGTGCTTAAAACAGGGAAATTGGCGCGCATTACGTTCAAGATGACAAGTCCGTGGGTGCTCACTCATATGAAGCGGTAATTCCTCCAAATATATGGTTTGACCAAAATGCCTTAAATTTGTATACTTCAAATAAAGAATATTTAAAACTATACGTTTGTTGGTGAGGAAATGAATGTACTTCTTGGGACCAAAAAATCACAAGACCATATGCAAAATTTCAGCATTATCAATCAATTGGTTGCAGAAATATGGAATTTTAAACACCTTCAAAATATTTTGAAACGACCTATAGATGAATATTTCTCTTGGTCCTTTTCATTTCCCGCCCATAAAAGGACATTAAATTGGCATAGAAGCATTGTGTTGTTATTTAATTTGCTCCTTTCAGCCTAATGCATCCATCTTCAACACTGCATTTTTAAGTACCGGGTTTGCCTTTCTTCTTGATCCCTCCTCACTTGGCCTGACTAGACTGGTTAGTCTGTTTATAGGAGCTACGAGAGGGGATGGAGCTAGTCTATATCTATCAATTGACCTTTCGAGCCGTAGCCGTGTAATAGTAAAGTATAGGTCGTTTCAAAATATTTTGAAGGTGTTTAAAATTCCATATCTCTGCAACCAATTGATTGATAATGCTGAAATTTTGCATATGGTCTTGTGATTTTTTGGTCCCAAGAAGTACATTCACTTCCTCACCAACAAACGTATAGTTTTAAATATTCTTTATTTGAAGTATACAAATTTAAGGCATTTTGGTCAAACCATATATTTGGAGGAATTACCGCTTCATATGAGTGAGCACCCACGGACTTGTCATCTTGAACGTAATGCGCGCCAATTTCCCTGTTTTAAGCACTAAAAAACACATAAAACGCGTCATAGTTATAATTTTATATCCGGTGCATCCCATTTCCTGTCGTTTTGTTGTGATTTATGTGCAACGGCGTATCCTAATTATTGGGTAATTTCGTTAAATTTGTGATCTGTTAGTCAATGGGTATAAAAGTAAAGTTCCTTACATTGTAATCAGTGGCAATAAAGGTGTATAAATATTTTTGCATAGAAGCTAAGCGTGGAAAACTGTATCGAAGCATCTCAAAGTCAGAAAAGAGAACTATTCACGCATTGGGTATAAGCAAACGCTTTTTCAAACAAGTGCTTAAAGCTAACGGAGTGTCCAGTTCAATCAAGACTAGGACGCTAGGAAGAAAGAAAGTAGTAGATAGTTTTGACAAGGAAGTGATTAGAAGAGCAATTTGTAAAATGTTCGATTCCAAAGAAACTGTGACTTTAAGAAAACTGAAAATTCGACTGAGAGCAGAAAATGACATTGTTGTGTCGAAAACAACATTATGGAGAACTGTTAGAAGCATCGGTTTTACGTTTAGAAAGTACGATAGTGGTAGAAATGTCATCTGCGAGAAGCCGCACTTAGTTTCTATGAGGAGTAAATATTTACGTGAAGTACGGGAAATGCGTAACCAAGGTTATGATATTGTATTTCAAGATGAATCTTGGATAAATTCTCACCACACAAGTGCAAAGGAATGGCAGTTATCAGATGGAAGTATTAAAAGATGTGTACCCACTGGAAAAGGACAGCGTATTATAATGGCACATGCAGGCAGCCGAAAAGAAGGGTTGGTGAAAAATGCAGAACTTATATTCACCTCTAATTATACTGACAACAGGGACTATCACACCGAGATGAATGGCCATATATTTAGAGAGTGGATTGAAAATACTCTTCTTCCAATTCTAGACAGACCATCTTGTCTGGTAATGGACAACGCGTCGTACCACAACGCTGTGGCAGAAGAAGACAAAATTCCTACATCTACCAGTACAAAAGATGTTATAAAGATTTGGCTAAGAAAGGAAGGAATTCCATTTAACGAGGGATTTTTGAAACCTGAATTACTGTCACTTGTTAAGAAATCGCAAAAGACCAAAGTATTCCAAATAGACAAAATCATTCAACAGCATGGTCATACGTGCTTGAGACTGCCCCCTTATCATCCACAATTAAACCCCATTGAACTCGTTTGGGCAAAAATTAAAGGGCAGGTGGCAGCTGAGAATACAAGTTTTAAACTATGCGATATAAAAGGACTGACATATGCTGCTCTATCACAGATTGACAAAGATTTTTGGTGCAAATGTGAAGATCATGTCTTAAAAGAAGAAAATGACTATTGGAAAAAAGATGGACTATCGTTCGTTCAGCCCAGATTAGTAATCAATATGTTAGACTCCTCTGATTCAGAATAAATGAAATAATAATGGACGTTTTTATATGTCCGCATGATCAATCTTTAGCTAAAGTTGATAACGTTTTGAAAATGTAAAGATTCTTGATATGTGTACTGCAGGCATGCAAAGAAACTAAATCACTTTCATATGTCTTGTTTACGTAAAATAATGAAAGTCACATGGAAAGACATAAAACGAACAATGTAGCTCTTTACAGTGAAGAGGATCCCGTGCTTACATCGGACTCTTTAGTCACATGCTTACCCATAAACAATAACTTTGCTTGATATGTCATGCTCGTTATCGCTCGCAACGGATAATTAATTTTTTTAAATGTATTCTTTGTTGTATATTGTTTAAATAGTTTTCATTAATGGAACTGTTTATACGCTGATTTGTTTTAGACCGTCTGTAAAGGCTATAACATTGACATTCTCATAGTATTTTAAAGAAAGTAAACAATAGAAAGTAAACAGTTGATAAACGCCTCCAACTTTCAAGTTGTGTAGAGACGCCTATGTCGAGAAGCTGATTTCCATTAATGTACGGTAAATTATTTTCTCCAGGAGCAAAAAGATCCGTAAATTCACTGAGATCAAAGGAAAGTGCTGCTTCATGATGAAGCATACTTCCTACATCATTAAATTTTGTGAAATCGGTGGGACCTTGGTAAAACAAGGCCAGATGCAAAAAAATCAAGTTTGTAAGTGCAGGGAAAGAGGAGATATTTCATGTTAATCGTGAACATTTAGATTTGAAACGACCAATAGTTGTCAGATCAACACAAATATCAATTGTATGGACGTGCATGGAGCTGGGGAGTCTAGAGGTAAGACGGTCTCTGGACAAGATGGACGTGCATGGAGCTGGGGTCTAGAGGTAAGACGGTCTCTGGACAAGATGGACGTGCATGGAGCTGGGGAGTCTAGAGGTAAGACGGTCTCTGGACAAGATGGACGTGCATGGAGCTGGGGAGTCTAGAAGTAAGACGGTCTCTGGACAAGATGGACGTGCATGGAGCTGGGGAGTCTAGAAGTAAGACGGTCTCTGGACAAGATGGACGTGCATGGAGCTGGGGAGTCTAGAGGTAAGACGGTCTCTGGACAAGATGGACGTGCATGGAGCTGGGGAGTCTAGAGGTAAGACGGTCTCTGGACAAGATGGACGTGCATGGAGCTGGGGAGTCTAGAGGTAAGACGGTCTCTGGACAAGATGGACGTGCATGGAGCTGGGGAGTCTAGAGGTAAGACGGTCTCTGGACAAGATGGACGTGCATGGAGCTGGGGAGTCTAGAAGTAAGACGGTCTCTGGACAAGATGGACGTGCATGGAGCTGGGGAGTCTAGAAGTAAGACGGTCTCTGGACAAGATGGACGTGCATGGAGCTGGGGAGTCTAGAGGTAAGACGGTCTCTGGACAAGATGGACGTGCATGGAGCTGGGGAGTCTAGAGGTAAGACGGTCTCTGGACAAGATGGGCGTGCATGGAGCTGGGGAGTCTAGAAGTAAGACGGTCTCTGGACAAGATGGAAGAGTGCATGGAGCTGGGGAGTCTAGAAGTAAGACGGTCTCTGGACAAGATGGACGTGCATGGAGCTGGGGAGTCTAGAAGTAAGACGGTCTCTGGACAAGATGGACGTGCATGGAGCTGGGGAGTCTAGAAGTAAGACGGTCTCTGGACAAGATGGACGTGCATGGAGCTGGGGAGTCTAGAAGTAAGACGGTCTCTGGACAAGATGGACGTGCATGGAGCTGGGGAGTCTAGAAGTAAGACGGTCTCTGGACAAGATGGACGTGCATGGAGCTGGGGAGTCTAGAAGTAAGACGGTCTCTGGACAAGATGGACGTGCATGGAGCTGGGGAGTCTAGAGGTAAGACGGTCTCTGGACAAGATGGGCGTGCATGGAGCTGGGGAGTCTAGAAGTAAGACGGTCTCTGGACAAGATGGACGTGCATGGAGCTTAGGAGTCTAGAAGTAAGACGGTCTCTGGACAAGATGGACGTGCATGGAGCTGGGGAGTCTAGAGGTAAGACGGTCTCTGGACAAGATGGGCGTGCATGGAGCTGGGGAGTCTAGAAGTAAGACGGTCTCTGGACAAGATGGACGTGCATGGAGCTGGGGAGTCTAGAAGTAAGACGGTCTCTGGACAAGATGGACGTGCATGGAGCTGGGGAGTCTAGAGGTAAGACGGTCTCTGGACAAGAAGGTGAAAGGTTCAATTCCCATCACAGGAGACAAAATTATTTCAAAAACTGAATCCACGGTTTTCTAGCGGTGATGCCCCAGCCCAAGTGATATCTGATATTGTCTAGCCCAGTCAGATAATGGTGAAAAACAGAAGTCCCACATGCATTCTGCAGACATTAAAGAACCATTGGCAGTTGGAATTTGAAAAGAGTAGGCTAAAATGGCAGCAGCCTGGGAAAAACTGATTGAACCTACTCAAAATCCCAAAACTCTGTGGATGTTAAAAATAAGAATTCATGTGAAAGTTGGAGATTACCTGCCAGTTTGGCAAGACAAAACTAAACAATTTGTCCAAAGCAAGTAGGAATGAAGAAGGAAAGCAATCTGCTACTCAAAAATATCGTGCTGCCTTCAGATATGCTGGGCCCAAAAGATCCCAGCTTGCTGTAAGTAACAACAAAACACTGCTTTGTCCACTTAATACCCATTTACCTATTTCAGTACATTTTACTGCACAGTGCGTCACTCTCAATTTGATTAGTGTGAACCGTCATCAAGCAATATTCTTTTTACATATCTTGTATCATCTTCGTATTGGTGAATTCTAATACCTTGTTCGATTATCTAAAAATTTTATGTTAGATAAATATAAATATGTAGATTGATTCTTAAAACCATGAAAAATTGTGTCTCTGAAATCTCTTCTGTTGCATCGATAAAAAGCTTCCGTATAGAGAGAGTTAAAGTCAGATGATGAAGATAAGTGGTCGCTGGGCAAGCAGTAATGTACTGAACAAAAACATAGATCAAAACTAAAATTGTTCAGCATATTTAATCCTACAATAAACAAAACAAAAATGTTTCATAAAGGAAATTCTGGACACAAATAATTACAGTCGAACCTGTCTAAGGCGACCATTCACGGGACTTTCAAAAACTGGTCCCATAGGACAGGTGGTCCTGCCTCACAGGTTTCACATAATAAATAGAGCGATAAAAAAAATTTTATCCTAAGCACTATGAAAACTAACCTGCAAATCAGCGTAATCCATGAGTAGAACATAGTGCACATGTCGGTCTACAATAGCCACTGGTTGGACACTTTTCATAAAACACGATAGTTAAACACACAAAAATAAAACACACATACACAGATTCCACTTATACTGTACATGTATCACTTTTGACTTGAAAAAAAATCCAATATGGTAGTCTGTTATCGTAACGGAATTTTTCGTGCAAGTGCTGATTGACACCATTTCCAACAAAGTGTATTTATGTCTTCATTTCCCGTTTTCATGCTATTCCTTCTTTTCATACTTGGTGCATTATTTTCAAAGTCATTCATATACTCGGCTTTTCTCTTTAACGTACGTAAAATCTGTGTCTTTCCCACTCCAAACTGTTCTGCCAATAATCGCGAACTTTTACCTTGCTGATTTTGTCGAATCACTGATATTCGTTCTTCCAGCGTTAATGCTTTTGGTTTTACACTTTTGACACTGGCCATTTCCTATATTGTGTGTAACACTTTTAAAATCCACAAAAATAATTCACTGAGATACTGTACATGTACATGAATACACTCTAAGCGGGCAATGACTAATTCTTTAGTTAATTCCTGTAATTTATATGGGCCACGCAATGGTCTACTCTGGTCTAGACGGAACTGCGAAGTGATGTCACTTCACGAATCATAGATCTGTGTCTGCACCAGTATTGACTGATAAACGTAACACGTCCCACTGTAATCTGGGACTCACTAAATACGGGAAAACATCAACACCTGTAGACACCTGTGTCGATCGTTTATGGCTCCTAGCGAGACGAAGGACTGGCTGGTCGTCGTAAACGGGATAAATAACATTGGCGGCGGTTAATTAGCCTGGTCTCTGGTCGCGTCATACGGTGAGCGCCGTAATCAGTGTTAGCATATAGTAAAAAACTCGGGGAAATTGTAGACCCGGTCCTATAACCAGGGAAACGCTTTAAACAGGTGGTCCTAAGACCAGGTTCGACTGTATAATACACACTCAATACATATTATCCAATGAAATTTTATGTAGAGGATCAGATGATTTATTAATTATGAAGCAAATATGCAATAATTAGATAAACTCTGTACTGTAAACAAAGAGTTCTGATAAATGGTTGAGGTAACAGTTACACAAAGTCTGAATTAAAGAGAAGTTCTATTACTGTATATGGTGTCTATGCTTGGTAGCAAGAAATCAAGATTTTGTCAATAGTTTGGTCATATATTAGTGTCTTATGCTGGATGCTGTTTTACTGAGCTGTTTCTCTTATGGTTGAATCTGCCAATATAGACAGATCTGGCCGCAGAATGAACAAGATGTATCTGTGGCACCTGGCCTCATCTTCTTTTCTCTTGTGCCTTTTGTCTTCTGACTTTGACACAAATGCTCCCTTGCATGTTGCTATCTTGTTGTTTTTTTTATTTTTCTGCATGTGCTAAGATTAAATGCCAGACTTTCCTAGTTTCTTTTGCTGATAGAGAACTCTCTCAACAAAGCCCTGCAAACATCCTTATATCTCAGCACTGTTCTGCACTTTGGTCTTTTCTGTCCCCTAAGTTCACCATTTAATAATTGTTTGCAAATACAGTTTCTGTCCATCCTTCTAACATGACCCAGCCACTTTGTCTCTAACTCCTAAGTGTTGCCATGATAGATGGAACTTTGACTTTATTACTATAAGGTATAATAACTCAATAAAACTCAGCAGTAATAAAAGCACTATCACTGGAATAGATCTGAAACAGTAAACCAAACAAACTCAGTACAGTAAAGATGTACTATCAATTGTATAGCCCAGCATGCATTGGATGTGCTAAACTTAGTAATGGTAAATGACATATTTTCTTAATGTTCTATATTCAGATGCCAAAAAATATATGCAAGAGATAGAGATGGTAAAGGATGATGATAGTGCTATGTACAAGAGTGATATCTCTATGAAGAGTATCAACTTTTCTTGTGATTGAGAAACTTATGCATGAGGTATAGAAGTAGTAAAACTACCACAAGAGTATCTTAGTCTGCATGTGCTGAAGAATATGGACCAAAACCAATGAAACACTAACTTGCTGCTTAGCCTATAGAACAGAGAAGACAAACTTGATAGAAATACTTGCTAAACTTGACTATAGATGACATCATCATGTGCCATACCGGTTGGTGATCATGTCCTTCTACAATCTTCTATCTACAGTGCATTGTATCAGTTCTGTTGTTGACTATTTTCCATGCCATGACACCAAGCTATCCAGTATTTTCTCTCCTTGACGTCCATGATCTCTCTTTCCTTTTATTTTGCCAGTTGTATAACCAAGTATTCCAATTTTCCTCTTCTCACGATGTGCCTGAAAAATGTTGATTGTTACTTTCTGATGTCTTTTAGGAGCTCCCTTTTTGTGTTGGCCTCTTTGAGAATTTCCTCGTTGGTCTTTTTAGCTGTCCAGGGAACTTTCAACATTCTTCTGAGAAATCCCATCTCTGTGACCTCTAATCTAAAATGACATTATAATAACCTAAATTATTTATTTGTTGAAAGAAACAAAGATATCTAGTGACATTAATACATTCTCTACCAAGGGGTCTGACACACTATGACATGGCTGTTTTTCACTATGATTAATCATCATCTTTAAGTACCATGCCTGCTGCTGTAGGTGATCATGTCTTTCCACAACTTTCATCCTCAACGGTTATTTACCATTTCTGTTACTGACCTTCTGCAAAGCCATTCTCTTAAGCTGTCTGGTATGTTTTCTCTTTGCTTCCCTCTATCTCTTTGTCCCTCAATTTTCCCAGTTGTCACAATATATTCCAACTGTTCCCTTCTTATTATATGGCCAAAAATGATGTTTGTTTCTTCCTAATTTTGGAAATTAGCTCTGTTTTTGCGTTAGTCTCTTTCATAACATTTTCATTACTCTTCTTAGCTGTCCATGGTATTCTCAACATTCTTCTGTAAAACCACATTTATACAGTCTCCAGTGATTTTCTTGTCTGTTGTCCTATTCTCCATGATTCACATCCATATGTTAAGACTGGCTCTACATAACATTTAAGAACCACTTTTCTCCTTCTTCTGGCACAATGTTTAAACAATTTTGAAATAACAGCAAGAAAATAAATGAAAATTGATCTTAAATAGACAGTTTGGACAATATGCCCAGGAAGTCGGAAAAGAGGTTAAATAAAAGGATGACAAGGTTTTAGCAGAAATAATTGTGGAAACGTCACTAAATTAAAAGCTGCTAAATCCTGGATCTCTCATGTCAGTTACTACTGTGGCTCATGGTACGGAATGTGTTAATGCAACTTTGGAGTACAGTATAGAGCCTTTACTTCTCATAAGTGCATCTATTTTGAGAAATTAGACATTGCACTGTACACACCAGATATGACCCACTTCAACCTAATAGAGCTCACTGTACCATTAAAATCCAAAATAAAGAAACAACATATATTTCTTCTTCTCTCCTTCCTCATATGTCTTTCAGTGTCGAGGGGAGATATTATTTGCGGTCTTTTTCTCTTCTGTTCGCCTCTGCTGCTGTTATGTTTCCTTGTGCTTCTAATATTCCATCGATCCATTTTTTTCGTGGTCGACCCTTGGGTCTGGTGTTCTCACAATGTTTGCTGAAGGCTCGTTGTGTTGTGTTTTGATATTTCTGCCTTGTCATGCGGCCAAACCATTTTGTCTGTTGTTTCCGTATATATTCTATGGCGGGGGCTATTCCTAGCTTTTTTTCTCAGTTCTTCATTTCTGATCTTATCTCTCAGATCGTTTCCTGTCACACGTCTAACACATTTCATCTCAGTAGAGGTTATTTTTCTTATTGTTCCTGTCATCTAGAGTCCAGGTCTGGCATTGGTAGCACAACGTTGGGATGAAGATTGTATTGTGCTCATTTTGCCTCCAGTTATTTCCTTGTTGGAAAAGAATATATTTAAGCTAGCCAAATACAAGAGTCTCGCCACCGAACTGTGACAGAAGAGATCCCAAGTCAGGATGGCAGCTGTGGAAGTTGGTGCAAGAGGCTTCATGGCTACATCCCCCTACAATCTATTAAAGATACTAGAAATTAAGGGGAATGCAAGTAAGAGCATCATGCTGGCTCAGGTGAATTCTCTCTCTGCGATCAAGACTCAATCAGAGTAGGATTTCATACTCTCTCATGAGGTCAGCTGTCTGTTTAAGTGATTCGATTGCCCCATATAGTTTCTCTTCCAGGGAGGTGGGTGTGGACCACATTGCTCTTCTCAATTCTCAGGTGAATCGGAACATATCAACAATCTGAGAATAATCCAAGACTCAAACAATTAGGTGATTGGAGTATCTACATTTACATAGCTTTGTCAGGGGATGACTGCTGTGGTTGCCTCTCACCTCAATGTTCTTTTTAAGTTTTTCTCTACGTCAGCCTCTTTTTCTTTTACCCTCTAGTCCTTATTTGAACACTTGCTTTGAGATTCTCATGTTACCTCTTCTCATCACATGGTCAACATATTGACTTCTATTGATCATAGATGATATCTGTGCATGCATTCATCATTTCTCTTATTTCTGCACTAGTATTAATTCATTCCATGGTATACAAAGTATTTTCCTGAGGCCGTTGTATTCAAATGCATTTAATTTATTTTCTAATTCTTGACTTTTTTCCAGCACTTACATGCATAAGTAAGAGTGGGTAATACATAGGTTGTTAATATCCAAAGAATATAGCTAACAGTATGTTTAATTTACTTAAGAAGATATAAACCAAAATGTTAGGATTGGTCTGTAATTAAACACCTTAAAGCCAAAAACTAGCAATAATACTTAAAATAGTACATACATTTTTTCAAGCTCTAATGCAGAATGGCTGCACAGCAGAATCCATTTATTTTCTATTAATCAATATTTTAATAATATCACTTTGTTAGGATTAACTCAATCTTTTTTTAATTTTGGTTTGTCTGATGGCAAGCTTTTGGTGTTGTGTGGAAGTGCACCGTGATGGTTCTGGACAGCATTCTTTGTGCGGTCGTACCATTGTCCTATCTTGGTGTTATTCAGTGCATCTTGGAAAGCACCACAGCCCTCAATCGAGTTTAAAACACCATAAACAGCCTGAACAAAAACATAAAGAAGTGTGTAATATATTAAAGCATATAAAAAAATCTAATCATAACAATTTAATGGGATTGGCTGAATGGACTAGAGGTAAGACTCAGAACAAGAAGGTTCGAATTTGAAAGCTAACTCAGGCAGTGATCTTCCACTTTAAAACAGCATTATTTTGGTGTGTGGCTATACCATCCCTTCAGCTGCGATAGTTCAGTGGTTAGTGAACTGGTCTACAAAGGACAAGAGGTCGGGTTCGATCCTGATCAATGGCTCCCGAGTTCACCCGGCCTTAAAGGAGTACCTGGTTTTTTCTGGGAAAGTAAAGTGGCACGGGCGTAATACAGATCATGTTACCCCAAAAATCACATGCTGAGGGTCTGCAAAAATTATGGTCACTAACACCATATTCCTTATATGCCACGTGGTGTGACAGGGCTCTTTACTTTACTTATACCTTATTTTGGTCTCTGAGTTGAGAGATTTGATGTCCATCCAGCCTTCTCAGAAAATGGTCAAAAAAAAGGAGGTTCAGTACGCACTCATACATATTAAAGAACCATTAGCAATTAACCCTAGATTATGACCTCTATCTGTGAGTTACATTTTTATGATACCTTTGTAAAAATTACAAACACTAAAATGTTATATTTGGAGTTCAGAAAATAGTATTCTCTTTGAATGTTTGCTACACAGATGTGTATTTACACAAGGAGAGACATGGGAATTGGATGTGGTGATCATTTTCAGGCTTAGGTTCAACTTATGGCCTGAAATTCGACTGCATGGCATACCAGAGGTGTTATGCTGGCTATTGACATATCTGCTGCCAATCTGTCATTCCAGCTGCATGTTCAGCTTCCACTTAGCCTCGTTCACTGCCTATACCATGTTACAAAGGTTTGCTTGATATCTCACTAATGGTAAAAAAGATTTCCCCGTCATTAAAAAAAAAAAAAAAATTTCTTGAAAATTGGCTATATTTTTATATTAAAAATAAAAAAAAAACACCAAAAAAAAAAAAAAAACAGCTTCATAATTTTTACGAAGCGCATGTGGTGTTTGAAAATAAATCCAACATAGAAGGAAAGAAATCCAACACTCAGGGGTCACCAGTAGCAATAATTAGGAAGGTATAGAGAGGGGCTCCTGTGTGTTACCGGGCCTCATTATGAGGGAAGTAAAGAATAGTGACACTGTGACCTTCCAGGCATGTTGTAAGAGGTGACTAAGGAGGTTGATCGATGGCTTGACAAGCTGTCATTGTAAAAAGTATTGTTATGGAAACAGAGCCATAAGTTTTGGAAGCAGTGATCTCTGCAATATGTGCCGCTTTGGCCCGCAAGGTTTCTGTTTTTGAGATTGTGGTTCTGCCCTATGTGCCGTCTTCGGCCCGAAAGGACAATAGATGGGGGGAGGAGAGAGGAGGAGGGGGGAGACAGGGGATGTCTGCCCGCAGCAAACTGTTGAATTATAAGAATTTGTATTTTTTTGAGTTTGTATTTTTTATGAAGGTGTCAAAATCTAGGGTTAAAAGTAGAAAAGACTAGACTAAAAAGGGCTGCTATTTGGGCAAAATTGTCAAGCAAATCTATCCAGGCCAAAGTGGGAAATGTCAGGCCTAAAGGAGCAGACATCATGGCTTTGCTGTAAACTATAAACACAACACATTGAGGTCCACTTATGGGGTGAATGTAAAGAAGAAGATGTGGTTACAAAAATGATGTTCTGTAACATATAACACAACACAGTCACAGAGGAGTTAAGGATTAAACTTTATATAAGGGGTAGGTGGTCTAGAGGAAAGATGCTGGCCTCTGAACAAAAAGATACTGAGTTCACTTGCTCTTCAAAGGTAAAGGTAAAGTATGAGACTTGAATTGGCGTTGTAGTATACGAGTTTCCACCCATTTGTGCTTGGCCGTCTATCTAGAAGTGTTCTGAGACTTCAGGACAGCAACGCTTCAAACATCGAAACTCACGATGCGAGGCGGCATTGCTCATCTTCCCAGAGTATTACCCTAGTATTGATTTCTGCCAGAGGCTGGTTTGACCGTGGGAGTATTTTTTTCCCAATCACGAGAACAACTCACACTGATTCCAGCGGGAATTAAACACAGGTTGTCCGAACGTCGGTAGCCCAGTTGAGTGGTTTTCCCAACTAGGCTACCAAGGGCCCCATTGCTCTTCAAATATGTAGTTTATTTGTTCCTTTACCCTTCTGAGGTCTATGGGTTATGAGATCTGAAGTCTAGCTCTCTTGGATAATGGCGAACTTTCTGTGCACATTAAAGAACTTTGTCAATTAAAAGTTAAGGAAAGTAGGTCAACATGGCTGTTGCCCAAGCAAAATTGTTAAGCAAGCAAAATCTACTTATGTAGAAAATGGATGTGTCCGTGTACATTAGTTACAGAATGGATCCGTGTCCATTTCAAGGTGAATGCTGAAAACATAAACTTCATATTTACAAAGTCACATCAGTTGGAAGTGAGGGGACCAGTCCTCTTTCTTGCTGAATTTTATGTCCCTAATTCTAGCGGTTAGATACATATTTCTTTATTAGTTGGGCTGACCGGAGAGTGTCAAACTAGGAATGAACTCACGTTCACTTTACTGCCAAACCAGCATGCTAACAACTATGCTGCTGGTGCTCTCTGAGTTTGAAAGAGCAGGCTGTATGCTAATGCCTGGACAGAATTTTTCTCATCGAGGAAGAGATAATTCAATCCTGAACACATCACGGCAACTGCACTGGACAGTGCCCTTTATTCTCCATTCCTACAATTTCCCCAAGCAGACACCAGTAATAGGAAAAAAGCAGTAAAGATAGTACTGAAAAGATATTAATAATTTCCTTAAATTATCTCATGGACTTTTGTTAGTGTAGCGAAATTTGTTTTGTGTCAATATTGTCCTGTTTGATCAGAACAGAGGTTGTAGCAATAATGAATATCATCTGAATGGTGGTTCTGTATGCCAGAGCAAGGACAGTTGTTAAAAGAAAATAAAAAAATTACTTTAACAATTATAATTTTCACTGTAATTATACGCAATAGCTCAGTGGTTAGTGAACTGGACTACAAAGGACAAGGGGTAGGGTTCGATCACAACCAACGGCTTCCGGGTTCACCCAGCCTTAAATGGGTACCGGTTTTTTTTCCTGGGAAAGTAAAGCAGCACGGGCGTAATACCGACCACATTACCCCAAAAATCATGTGCTGAAGGTCTGTAAAATATAGGGTCACTAACAACATATTTCCCTATACGCCACTTGGCGTGACGGGGGTACTTTACTTTATTTTTTACTGTATTTATACACCAGAAATTTGTTCATATTTTAAAGCAGTTTTTAATTTTAATTTGTGAGAAATGAGACTTCCTGACTTCTGTGTTTAATCTGACTTAAGACCAGAATGGCATCATTGCAGAGCAGCTGCGTATCCCCTATCTGCACATTCCAGCAACCAACAAAGTGTTCATCTTATTCTAGTGAATGTGTTATGTTCTGAAAATAGGCACACAGATCATGATGTCCACTTCAGGGTCGCTGTAACAGCCATTGAGGGCAGTATGACATTCATGCACCTCATGCCGAATCTGTGTAGATTTCATGATCAGCGAATGTGTATTTAATCTGATATAGTATAGTTGCCTCTGTCAGCATTGTTGACTATGGATTGTACAGAGCGCCTAGAAATATTATTTTTTTCTTTTCTTTCCCCATGTATTCTCTTTTTCTAAGAATCTGATATATATATATATCCAAGATATTCTATGTTTATAATACACAAACTACATTATCAGAAACAAACAAATTAATTACCAAATCTGCTAAATTTGGCTGGTTACCGCCCATGAACGGTCTATTATTCCCCACAACATTAAGCCATTCGTTGCAAGCATCATACAGAGACTGACGAACATCATCTTTGAGGTTATACCTGCAGAACAACAATAATAATCAACACACTTCTTGTCATCCACTGAAAGTACAAAGTAAGTTGGAGCTATCCAGATTATAAAGATTGAGGTTCTGATATCTTAATCCACCTTATCTATCTGTCTATCTATCTGACCTTTCGAGCAGTGGTCAGCCCATAGGGCATAGATCCAGATACTCTTTCTCTTTTACTAAATTTTTTTTCAAGCAGTCTCAATCCTTGCAGAGATCTTTTATTAAATCTCACCATTCGTCTCTGTTCTGTGCAAGCAACTCGATCTCATTGAGGGAGCCGATTCCTGCTGCTTCTGCTTCTCTGATCAATGTTCTTCTCAGTGTCTCTCTAGGTCGGTCTCTTTTCCTCTTACCTGTTGTTTCCCACTGAGGGCTTGCTTTCTTCTTCTTCTTTTACCTTTCAGCTCCCTGTGGAGCATAGGTCTTCAACAAACACTTTCCAAGACATTTTCTTTCTTGCCATTCTTTTAAGACCATTCCATGTTTTCCCCACCTTCTTCATCTCTGCTTCTATCTGTCTTCTCCAAGAATTCCTTGGTCTTCCTCTTTGTCTTTTCCCCTGGGGATTCCAAAAAAGGGCCTATTGTGTAATACTGTCAGTTGGCTTCCACAGTGTGTGTCCTATGCAGCGCCATCGTCTTCGCTGTATCTCTTTATCCACTGGTATTTGACTGGTACAATGCCATAATTCTATGTTAGTGAATTTGTACTGCCATTTCCATCCTTTTATTCTGTGTAAGCATTCATTTTTTTAAAAAAGAGTTTTTAAATGTTATGTAGAGCCAGTCTTAACATATGGATGTGAATCATGGACAATAGAACAGACTAAAAAATCACTGGAGTCTGTAGAAATGTGGTTTTACAGAAGAATGTTGAGAATACCATGGACAGCTAAGAAGAGTAATGAAAATGTTCTGAAAGAGGACAAAGCAAAAAGAGAGCTAATTTCCAATATTAGGAAGAAACAATCATCATTTTTTGGCCATGTAATAAGAAGAGAACAACTGGAATATATAGTAACAACTGGAAAAATTGAGGGATGAAGAGATAGAGGGAAGCAAAGAGAAGAAATACCAGACAGCTTAGGAGAATGACTTGGCAGAAAGTCAACAGGAGATTGGATAAATAACTGCTGAGATCAAAAGTTGTGGAGAGACATGATCACATACACCAGCAGGAATAGTACTTAATGATGATAAGACAGATACAATAGAACAGCACAAGAATCTCACACATCATCAATCTAGCTTTATGAGCATCTAACAATGACAGCTACTGTGAAGTTTTCTCTGTCCTGTTTCTACTGGAGTCATTTCCAGTTCATCTGTGATAACTTTCACCCATCATCTTCTTCTAGATTTTTCTCTCTCTCACTTACCTGGAACTATGCCCTCCATAAACTGACACATAAGATCAATATACTGACCTAAACAATACAAAATACTTGTTAAAGACCATAGCTCACCTAGACTTGAGAACCTTTCCTAAGACATACATCACAGCAGCCCCAACATAGATAACCATCTGCCGCTCAAGGAAAGAAAAATTCTGCTCCCATTGTCCAACTTCAGAGAAGTAATGAAATGCCTGGAGAGCTTCTTTAACAGTTCTGTAGACATTTGGAGACAGTGTGTGGACTAAGTGGTCATCTGCCCATTGTCTCCACTTTCTCTCCTCACTGAAATATAGTTTGATTTCAATTTATATTCAAGAAACAAAGGAACAATCTGTTTAGACATGTAACACAGTTACTAGCAAGTCATTTCAGGGGATGAGGTACGTTTACAACACTTGGAAAAAAATAACAAATAACCAACAACAGAAAAAAACAAAGAACAACAGATGGTCCAAAGCAGGATCAAACCTATATTCTATTGTTCTTTGTTTTTTTTATGTTGATTATTTGTCATTTTTTTCCTCGAGTGTTGTAATACCTCTTCCCCTGAAATGATTCGCTGATCTATTGACTCGGAGGTTTCCCTCCATAATGATGTTCATTTATTATTTGTAACAGTTACTACCAAGCAGTATCTCCTAGAGAGAATTAACATTCAGAAGCAAAGGGAAAAGACAAACTAGAATATTACTGTTTCATAGAATAGATACCATGAGCACCTTGAATGAGTCACACTACCAAACAATATCCATTCTATCTATCTATTGACCTTTTGAGCCATAGCCGGCCCATAGGGCATAGACCAAGATACTCATTCTCTTAAACAAATTTTTATTCTAGCAGTTTTCAATCCTTGTAAAAATATTTTATCGAATCTCGTCATTTGTCTCTGTTCTGTGCAAGCAGCTCGATCTCATTGAGGGAGCCGATTCCTGCTGCTTTTGCCTCTCATTGAGAACATGAATGTTCTTCTCAGCGTCTCTCTAGGTCGACCTCTTTTCCTCTTACCTGTTGTTTCCCACATGAGGGCTTGCTTGGTTTTTCACTTATTATCTCTCCTCATCACATGTCCAACATATGATCATTATCTTTTCTTGATTACTGAAGACATTAGTGGTTGATTGGCAATTTCTTTAATTTCCTCGTTTGTTTTGAATTCGTTCCACACTATACCAAGTATTTTCCTTACACATTTATTGTTGAATGCGTTCAACTTTGTTTCTGTATCTCTTGTTGTTTTCCAGGTCTCACATGCATATTTAAGGTTTGATAATATATTTGATTTGAATAGTCTAAGTTTTGTGTTTGTGCTGATGAGTTTTGATTTCCACAACTTTTCAAGGCTTCTGGACATTGCTGCTTTAGCTATTCTGATTCTAATTTCTTTACTTGTATCCCCTTTCCAATCAATGTAACTTCCAAGATAGATAAAGTTCACTCTCTTCCACTGGTTTAATTTCCATGAACATTCTGTCATCTGTTGGAATTAAGCTTTTCATGACGTTAGTTTTTCATGATTTCTCTCTAGTCCAATTTTGCTGGCTATTGATGATAGTTCATTTGTGTTTTCCTGCATCTAGGAAAATGATGAAGCAAACTACATGTTGGTCAACAAAAAAAAAAAAAAACGCTTAAGATGTGTGTCGTGAAGTTACCGTGTAATTAAAATACCACACTCTATAAACAGACATCGGGACAAAGAAAAAGAAATAATAAAATGTAGAATTAAAGAAAGTATTTAACTCTTACATTCTCTGTTTTCCAGTTGTGTCTAGCTCACCAGTGTCTTGAAACATGATGAAGTATTTGTTGGTGAAATCATATTTCTTCTTTCCTTTAACAGTCTCTGTCAGGCATGGGTAATAGGAGACATATTTGGATAAGCTTGTTGTTCGGTCATAGAGGTAGGACTCAAGCACACTGACAATCACTGTACTATCCATAATTGTCTGCAAAAAATACAATTTTAAATTCAATTATATAAAACATCTTTTTCCTGTATTTACTTGTGAGTAAATAAAGAAATCTTTGACTTGTTCATGTTTGTGAAGTTTTTTCGGCATATTTTTTTACAGTACAGGATAGCCAGTCCCATGCTCAACCCTCGCTTAGTAACCTCTTACGAACATACCTGGTAGGGAACAGCACCAGTATTCTTTACTCCCCTTTCGGGCCCTGGTTGGGAAGACATGGAATGATCTTAATAGAATGGCAAGAAACAGAATGGCTTGGAAAGTGTTTGTTGAAGACCTATGCTCCACAGGGAGCTGAAAGGTAGAAAAAGAAGAACAAATAATGAAGTCAGCAGCTCACATGCTATGTCCTGCAGTAGGAAAAAAGAATAACTAACTCTTGTTCTGTGGCATATATTTATATATACTATATATATAGTGGGAGCCGCGATAGCTCAGTTGTTAGTGAACTGGACTACCACGGACAAGGGGTAGGGTTCGATCCCAACCGACGGCTTCCGGGTTCACCCAGCCTTAAATGGGTACCGGATTTTTTTCTGGGAAAGTAAAGCAGCACGGGCGTAATACTGACCACATTACCCCAAAAATCATGTGCTGAAGGTCTGTAAAATATAGGGTCACTAACACCATATTTCCCTATACGCCACTTGGCGTGACGGGGGTACTTTACTTTTTTTTTTACTATATATATATAGTATATAATGGAAGAGCTAAGATAAGATGCAATTTGTAACGACTGTATATATATATATATATTTGAGTAAAGTGGCCAGAATTATGCCAGCACTAACTCTTCTTCTTCTACCTTTCAGCTCCCTGTGGAGCATAGGTCTTCAACAAACACTTTCCAAGCCATTCTGTTTCTTGCCATTCTTTTAAGATCATTCCATGTCTTCCCCATCATCTTCATCTCTGCTTCTATCTGTCTTCTCCAAGAATTTCTTGGCCTTCCTCTTTGTCTTTTCCTATGGGGATTCCAAAAAAGGGCCTGTTGTGTAATACTCTCAGTTGGCCTCCTCAGTGTGTATCCTATCCAGTGCCATTGTCTTCGCTATATCTCTTTATCCACTGGTATTTGACTGGTACATTTCCATAATTCTATGTTAGTTAATTTGTCCTGCCATTTCCATCCTTTTATTCTGCATAAGCATCCATTAATGAAAATCTGTATCTTCATCAGCACTAACTCACATTCCTAGAAATCTGGTACCAATTTAAGATTGTATGATTTTTAGAAGCCATCAACTAAGATCAAACCCAATGCATTATCCTCATTAAATCAGATCATTAATTACGGCTCCCTATGATCTGTAGTGTTTCAATAAAATCCTTCAACATCAATGTTGATGTTTGTCTTTTGGTGTCAATAAGGATCATGCTGTCATTATTTTCTTCTCAAGTGGGACTGGAGATAGCTTATTATGCCAATATGAGGTCTGACCTGTTACAATGAGGAAACAGATGAACCGATTGTTGACTTGTGGAGTGATTGCTTCAGGATGATTTATTTTTTTATTTGTTTTGAGATTTCAGAGAATGCTGTAAGCCCAGCAACCTTACCTTACAATGCTGAGTGACCAGCAGCAATGTTTTCACAAGCATCTAAACTGATCAGTAACCATCTTTACCAAATCTGTGCTCTCCAGTTGTCTCCCTTCGTAGGTTCACAGCATGTTCTATTCTATGGATGGAATCACTTTCATTGCAGACAGGGCATCCCCATACTGAGTTTTTTTTCAATTCTCCTTATGGCAAAGAGACTAGCACATGTAAGCACTGATCACATTGGTCAGGGTTCAACTCTTAACTGTAAATTTGTTTCAATACTGATATAGCTTTAAGTTCATCCTATATCTGATAATGAGTACCAGCGATTTTGTTGTTGAAAAGTTGGATATTGTAGCATGATAATGATCTTCCAAGCCTGTCAAGATTCATATTATATACAATAAAGACATCAATTAAACAGATTCTGCAGCTCAGTTGTGGTTTTACTCTTTAATTAGAAAGAACTGCTTAACACATTCGTACCACGAGCAGCAAATTGTGGCATTCACAGCTAGCACAAGCAGCAAATTGTGGCATTCACAGCTAGCACAAACAGCAAATTGTGGCATTCACAGCTAGCACAAGCAGCAAATTGTGGCATTCACAGCTAGCACAAGCAGCAAATCTAAATTTTCACAATTATTTTCACTAAAACCTTGCAACTCTCTCATTACCCAATTTTTTCTGACTTCGTGAATAAATTGTCCCAACAAAATGCATGTTTTGGATCAATTTTAATTTATTTTATCGGTGTTACTTAAAAAAAAAATTATGAAAAACGGCACAGCTACAGCCATTAAACCCCCTGATACTGAATGTGCTAAAAAGGGAAAAATATCCTGGCATGCCTCTAGAGTAGCAAATAGGAAATACGGCATTAGTGCCAATATTTAGGTCATGGTTCCTTTTTTTGGGGGGTTTTTTTGTCAGAAGAGGTTGCTGAATTGATAACTTGTGCTCCAAGCCATTTAACCCCTCCGCCTCCAAATGGAATAATGCTATAAAGATGGCAAAAAAATTTGTTTGGGGGTAACATGGTCAACACAACAACAGTATCATCACTTTTTTTTTTCGCAAGAAAAATCTATGGTACCCATTTGACTGTGTGAACCTAAAAGTCATTGAGATGTAACTGGACCTCTTTCCCAATAGACCAGTTCCAGTTCACTAACAACAGCCCCATTTTTAATGCTGAGAATAAGTTATATCTATTTTATTGAAGCACTATCTCCATATTAAATATGAAACAAATGCAACGTTTCAAATACTTGGGCACAATAATAACATCAGATGGGAGATGCACCACAGAAATAAAAAGCAGAATAGCTCAGGCCAAAATAGCATTTCAGAAAATTAAAAATATCTTATGCAACAAATCTATGTCAATAGAAATGAGAAAGAGAGTTCATCGGTGCTATATAGAACCAATTCTGACCTATAGAAGTGAATCATGGACAGTAGACAAACAAATGAAAAGACGATTAGAGGCCACAGAGATGGGATTTCTCAGAAGAATGTTGAAAGTTCCCTGGACAGCTAAAAAGACCAATGAGGAAGTTCTCAAAGAGGCCAACATAAAAAGGGAACTCTTAAAAAACATCAGAAAGAAGAAATCAACATTTTTCGGGCACATCATGAGAAGAAAGTTGGAATACTTGGTTACAACTGGCAAAATAAAAGGAAAGAGAGATTGTGGAAGACAAAAAGAGAAAATACTGGATAGCTTGGTGTCATGGCATCGAAAACAGTAAACAACAGAACTGATACGATGCACTGTAGATAGAAGATTGTAGAAGGACATGATCGCCAACGCCAACCGGTATGGCACATGATGATGATGATCTCCATATTACTTGTCCAGGTATAGCAGGCAAAAAAAACATGTTAGTTCCATCCTCATAAGGACACAGAAAAAAATAAAATCATCTTTTCTCTCATACTTGGCAAATGGAACATTAATGATTATGTGTTCTGGATTAATCGATACCAACTTGATAAAAGTTGTGAACATTAGGAAAATAGCCCTCATAAACATGAAGCTGCAGAGACTACACAGAGAGCAAAAATTAGAAATAGCACAGCAATGTTCGAGGAAGTGATGATGTCAAAATTAGAAGACGAAAAGAGCAGAAGAAAGGGGATGAAGTCAGACACCACAAATGTATCTTGTTCATTCTGTGGCCAGATCTGTCTATCCATTATTAGCAGATTCAGTCATGAGAGTAGCTGCTCAGTAAAACAGCATCCAGCATAAGACACAGGTATGTTACCAAATAATGGTATGCTTGCTTGCTTGCATTCACCCGATGACTAAAGAAGTACACCTCTTCGTCATCACACCTTTTAAGAGAACATTAAGTGGGCGTGTCCATATTGTGTTGTGCTTTGCAGTATAACTGTGATGTTTGCACCCTTCGACTCAACACATCTGACTTCAGCACTACATTTTTGAGTACCTGTTATTTTCCCTCTTTGATCCCTACTCACTTGGCCAGACTAGGCAGGTTAGTCTGTTACTGGAGGCACCACTGAGAGGTGGAGCAGGGTCTGGAAGGTTCTGGTTCACTGATCCTGGCGCAAGCCATCAGCTGTGGGTCGCTGACAATTTTCAGCTCTGCTGCTGTGAGGGCCTTCACCTCCAATTTATGGTATGACAAATAATGATTGATTGCAAACCAACTGTCCATCAACCCCCAAAGGCCATATAATTGTGAAAATAAAAAAAGGAGCACTTATGTAAAAAGTAATCCACAAAGATCTGTCACGAAGACACCAATTTTACCTGACATTGTTAGCAACATCTAGCATCCTTCTAGTGCTGTCAGACATCATTTAGGACATGGTCTACATCACCCTGTACCCCTATTCTATATAGGCTTTTCATTCTCAGTAAAAGAATTCAAGCCTGCTATTTTTGCCTTTCTTTTCAGTGTCTCACAAAGTCTACCTATTTTTATTTCCCCTGTTGGTTGCTTAATATTTTAGAGCTTGCTTTGTTATTCTTTGGTTGTTTCTTCTAATCATATGCGAGCATATTCCTATCTTATTTTCATGGTTATAGATGAGACTTTTGCTCTCAAGGTTATGTTTAATATTTCGGTACTAGTCTTGAAATCATTCTATTGTACACAAAGTATTTTCCTTAGACATTTATTCTTAGTGCCTAAAGTTTATTGTTTATTATTTTAATTAATGAACTTCCGGTAAATATGGCAGATAGCAGGAACCAATGAGGTACTGTCTGAAAAGTGTTCCTGTTGCAGTTTCCTCATATTTTAAGTTCGGCTCGCTACCGAAGCTACTGAGTTTAGTGCTCTGTGTACACCATGAGCTGTGCTTTTCATCCGGATGGTATTTCTATATTCAGATTACTTATGATGAATGACAATATCATATGATGAAGGACAGTTCAACTGTGTTCACTTTCAGTGCTGATACGCTTTGTGTCTTTAGACATGTGCTGTGTTTGCTATGATAGGTATTGCAGCTGCCTTTCTTTGTTTGGATATTCGATAAGATGTTAATTTGGATGATTCCACTGGCATGGGCGGATGAGCAATTATGGATTTTCATTTATTTGCAATACACCGGGACCTTCAAATAACTGTAGCTATAACCATTTTATTTTATTTTATTAGAGACCACAGAGATGGGATTTCTCAGAAGAATGTTGAAAGTTCCCTGGACAGCTAAAAAGACCAATGGGGAAATTCTCAAAGAGGCCAACACAAAAAGGGAGCTCCTAAAAAATATCAGAAAGAAACAATCAACATTTTATGGGCACATCATGAGAAGAGGAAAGTTGGAATACTTGGTTACAACTGGCAAAATAAAAGGAAAGAGAGATTGCGGACAACAATGAGAGAAAATACTGGATAGCTTGGTGTCATGGAAAAGAAAACAGTCAACAACGGAACTGATACGATGCACTGTAGATAGAAGATTGTGGAAGGACATAATCGCCTATGCTAACCGGTATGGCACATGATGATAATAACCATTTTAATTAATTACAAAGTTTCACATGCACAGGCAAGGAGGGATAATATTGGTAAGGGACAAGAGAACAGATAATGGAACAGAACATGTAAGTAACCTTCTTATGTAATACTCACCACCTCTTGCCTTTGAGCACCAAATTCCGCAACTAGAATTGGCACTTTAGGATATTCTGACCATTTGATCTGTTTCTTTGTAACAGAGTTGACCTCAATGACATCATATGAGAACCCATGATAGTCCAAAACTGCCCGTACCTTACAACAGAATGGACATGTTTGAAACTGGTACAGAGTTAGTTTCAGTCCTGAGGTATCTGTATCAACTCTAACCTGTAATAAGAATTAATTTAATGTAAATGACAAAAAAAATGATGAGCTCAATAGTAACATCTATATTCTAATATGCCTGCAAGACATGGACGCTTACACCAAGGCTCAAAAAAAAAATATCCACAAAATAGTGAAACTAAATAAACATCATAAGTGTCTCATACAAAGATTATATCTTTTATATGACGATATTCACAAAATTGTAGGCTAAGAATTGATAAATATGATGGCTAGCTAAGCATCACTGAGAAAGGCAAACTAAATCGCTCAACCACAAATCATGATGAACAGGTCTAGTATTTACTGCTACTGCTACTGCTACTACTACTACTACCACAATTCAAGTTATGACTGCTACCAGCACTACAATTACTATTACTACCATCACAACTACAACTCATGGTACAAATACTACTAACACTGTAATTCATGCTACAACTACTCTAGTAGCAAAAACAATTCTAGGGCACTGTCAACTTTCAGAAAAAGAGAGGCAGATTAAATAAGGGACAGGGAAACAAATTAAAAAATGAACAGACTTTAACTTAAGATCCATACTAGACAAAGAAAGGTGGTAGAAAGTAGTGGCCAACATCAACAATTCACCAAAATCCAACAAGTTAAAGAGTTAAGCAAGCAAGAAAGGAAAAACAAAACAATACACCAAAGTTCAGCAGTTTTTTTTCACAAACACACCAACAGATAATATTAATGGTTTTCACAAAGAAAGGTTTTCTGAAGAAAAAGATGATCAAATAACAAAATAGAAAACTATAAAAATAATAATATATAACTAACAACCTAAACAGTTAAAAGGAATGTACGCAAAAGGTGTCTTAGACATATTTTAATGTCGCCAGGGGCGAGGTATTTAACTTCACAAATTTAGATCACAGCATTTAGACAGAACAAGGCCAGTGCTCTTTCTTGCTGTTATTTACCATCTCCAACTCACTGAGTGAGGTACCCATTTTTTTCTTCAGCTGGGTAGACTAGAGAAAGTCGATCTGTGATCAAATCCCCCATTTGGAGGCCTGATTAGTCTTGAGGCAATATGCCGGTCTTGAGACAGAGAGGTTGTGAGTTCAAATCCCAGCTGTGCCAGTTGGGATTTTTATTTGTAATTTCTCTATGTAGCAAACATCCCCTGGTCTCAGCCGAAAGGCCCGGCTTGAAATGTCAATTACTCATTGACGGAAAAAAAACATGCGTATCTCCGAATACAGAGTTATCTGCCTGTGCACAAGGCTGCCAGGGAAAAACGGTTTAACATGCAAAAATGTAGTTCTTAGTCTCTAGGCACTTCACCAGAGTGAAAGCTAGTGGATACACACAAACAAAATCCCCCATTCACTAAGCCTGTGAACTTCCACTATGTTACTAATGCTCTTTCAGAAATGGGTAAGTAATAAAATGAATCAAACTTTAATAAAACAAAATAAAATGGAAATGTATTAACAATTAAATTAGACTTCTTATTAATGATGAAGTTGAGTGAGTGACCCAGTGAATTAAAACACTTTGCAGGGTGAGCTGGGTGGTCTAGGGGTAAGATGTCTACCTCTGGACAAGATGCCAGGTTCAATTGCTATCAGGTTTTCCAAGATGGCGGAATTGAGTCACGTTCTCTCTATCGCTGCAGAAATTCCGTTGGATTCTTATCAACTTCGGGTTTCCGTTCAAATTTTCTGCATTCCAGTCGAAATGATGTTCTACTTGTTATATCTGAGCCATTGAATTGGCGTTGCACGCACAGCAATGCTCCGTTTTGACAATTCAAGTGCTGTGAATGCGCCTTCCAACGTCTAATGTTGATCTGCGTTTTACGTCACACAAAGTGCTGTTCAGTGACCATTTGATGGAGATGTTTGCCGCAAGTTATTTACAAGTTACAACGCATTAATGTGGTGGGCTCTGTCAAGTCAGCATCTTTGGGAAGTTTGTACCATGTTTCGTTCGTTGTAGACTGCATTCAGTAGAGTAATAATGAATACATGGGCGCAGACATTTTGTGCGTACTACGTCATCATAATGGATCAGCGTGTGTCCCAAGACCGACCATGCGCTAATCTTGCGATCTTGCGTTTGGTGTGCATCGGGGATAATCTGAAGACGAACTGTGTTTTGTATGTTCGGAGTTGGAGTTAAACACGATGTCCTAACATCATCAAGCGCCATACATTTACTATGACGATCATCATTTTCAGGAGGACGTGATCTTCCGGGCAATGTGATGGATAGGCGGCAGGAACCATTGAAGGCTATGTCTGCAAAGTGTTCGTTGTTGCAGTTTCCTCATGTTCCAAGTCCGGCTTGTTGCAGGAGCTACTGAGTTAAGTGCTCTGTGCACACCGTGAGCTGTGTGTCTCATCCATTTTGATCATGTTTCGATACTCCAATTGTGTACGATGAATGATGATATCGTATGACAGGGAACAGTTGGCTGTGTTCACTTTCTGTGCGGTTTCGCCTTATGTCTTTTGGCGTGTGCTGAGACTGCTATGATGGGGACTACAGTTACCTTTCTTTGTTTGGAAGATGAGTTATAATTCGGATGATTCCACTGGCACGGGCGGTTGAGCAATTATGGATTTTAATTCGCTTGCAGTGATACCGAGGCCTTCCATAACCAATAACCAATAATAACCAATAATTGCTATCACAGTAGACGGAACATTTTTTAAAAAATTGAATCTGTAAAAAATGGCTTTACCCTTCCTAATTTCTAGGTAGTGAGATACAAAATCTAGCCTCTTAGAAAATTTTTAGGAGGAAGAGAAAATGAGGTCCCATGTGCATGCATTCTGCGCATGTCAGTAGTGGAAAATCAAGTAAGTTGGAAATCTAAAAAAATAGGCCAAAAATGGCTACTGCCCTGGTAAAATTAATAGGAAAAAAAAACTACCCAAAACATTAAAACTCTCTACAATAAAAATGAGAGTACCTCTGAAATCAGAGAATATCTGCCAGTATGGTGGGAGACACCTGAATACATTCCTGCTGATGCGAAAAGTACGAAAAAGTGATATTCAAACAAAATTCAGTCCCTCAGGGCTTCACTAGAGATATAAAGCCAGCAACACAAACAAACAAAAACAAAACATTTTTGCCAGTTAGGTGTACTTAAGACTGATTCTCTGCAGGGTCAAGAGATATTCCTACAGCAAATGAAATATATAAAATCTTACTTATATACCAAGTGATAGCCACACTTGATATGAGGTCTTTATTTCCTAACAAATTAGATTACCCCACCCTACAAGCAGACATCACAACTGGGATAAATGTAATGAGAGCTTACAGAATGATAAAAATCCATCGTATTATCATGATTGCTAAAATAGACCACTGGATGCCTAAAAGCCATAACTCCTGTTAAGATTTCTTCAAAAAGTTTTTTTTTAAAACCATACACACAATCATAAGGACTGAAAATAGCTGATGGAGTTATACAGGCTACATATGAGACCCAGAAGCCATACCAAGACATGTCATGAACTACAGAAGAAAAGTAAATATGAGATTGACTAAAGGCAACCTCGTAAAGATCAATGAGGTAGTGATGAAGAGGGGCACCCTGTGAAAGATGGCTACAGATTAGAAGAAGTGGAAGAGTGGAGAGTTCTGCAAAATCATAAAATGGCACAAAGCATAACAGACCACTGACAGACTGCTTTGCTAATATGAGATAAGAGAGAGGTAAAGACAAACAAGGTAAAGAATAAAAAAGATTGGATATTTTAATAATTAATTATTAACTTTAAAGATCAGGCCCAGCACACAGTGGGTTGGTCAGTGAACTCAGCTCATGTGTTCTGGTGAAAACAAGAAGTTTGGTGAAAAAAAGAGATGAGCCTTGTCACGCCAAGTGGTGTATAAGGAATATGGTGGCAATGACCATGATTTTTGAGGACCTTCGGCATGTGATTTTGGGTGTAATGTGGTCAGTATTATGCAAGTGCTACTTTACTTTCCGTGAAAAAAAAAATCCGGTACCCATTTAAGGTTGGGAGAACCAGGAAGCCATCGATCAGGATTGACCTCTTCTCCTTTGTAGTTCACTAACCACTGAGCTATCACGGCTCCCACATTACCGGGTGTGCTAATAGTAAAATGACATTTTTAAATGGGCAATAAAAAACAAAACCATCATTGGGATGGGAGAGACGGAGTTCTACGTTCTCCTCTTCTTCACATTAACTATGGTACTTAATCATATCCTACCAAAAACACATATGTTAGACTTAGACCAAAGTTTAGTTTATGCAAGCCTCTGTGACATCTCAGTTGACTCACAATACTCACACAATGTTTCATGTCTGTGAAAGTCTACTCTAACTCAGTACTACAGTAGTACACTAACTAGAGTCAAGAGTGTAACACTCACAATGAATGAATGTAATGTATAATTATTGATTGACGATGCAGTTATGTAATGTGGCTAAAAAAACGGCTTCAACGCGTCAACAATCTACTACTCAAATCTAGTCTAGCAACGCACCAAAAGTACTAAGCTAAGAGTTTAAGCGGACTTACCGAGACTACAATGTTTAACACAATGACACAATCTGGTCTCATTAATTTCAATAATTTAGATTTCATATTCAATTAAATTTTTCCTATTATAAAAATAATAATAATGTAACTTACTACTTAAATTTTCACCCTTTGCATAAACAAATACATATAGTGCCACATAAATTCTGTAACATACCTGTCTTGAAGGCTTGAAAAAAGGTCTTTCTTGTCGATTCTCTGCAAACACCTTGAATGCTCTATTGTAGTAACCATGCACCAGCTGACTAGTTATCAAAACAGTGGCAGCTACGCCTCCACTTAGAGCTGCTAATCGCCACGATTTTGACTTAATTCCCAGTAAAAAATTTCGATTTTCAGAAGAATGAAACTTTGATCGCATTTCCAATAACCTACACCTGTTCTGTCCATATTTACTGTAATGATAAATGTGATTATAAGACTGCTTGACAAGACTTGTTAGGTTTCTACTCAAGGGCGCGGCCATTTTGTTTGTTTCTTTCTTTTCCCCTCCTGGAAATCTTCGGATCCATAATGTTAGTCTCGGTTCGTTTTTTAATAATATTATTATATTAGCAAATTTTTTAAAACATCATAGAGATGCCAGGCCTAATAATTAATGGAAAGATAATAAATAACCTAAGATATGCTGATGATACTGTTCTACTAGCAGAAAATCCTAAAGATCTACAACAATTACTTAATGAAATAAACATGACAAGCAAAAAAATATGGACTAGATATGAATATCAAAAAGACTGAACTATGATCATAAACAAAGAAGATAATCAAAACCCACAAGTGGATATCAAAATAGAAGGAATAGACCTGGAGACAGTTCAGAACTACTACTACGTTGGACATACTTTAACCAGTGATGGAAAATGTACAACTGAAATAAACAAAAGAATAGGAATGGCAAAAAGTAATTTTAATGTCATGAAGAACATATTAACATCAAAACAAATAACTCCAGGGCTAAAACTAAGAATAGCAAAATGCTACATCTTCTCAATATTCCTATATGATGCAGAAACATGGACATTAGACAAGAAAACAGAACAGAAAATCGAAGCCTTTGAAATGTGGATATATGGAAGAATAGGTAGAATTGGATGGAAGGAAAAGAAAACAAAACGATGAAGTCTTAAAACAACTAAAAGTGAAAAGAGAACTACTAAGCACAATTCAAACAAGACAAATTCGATTTTGGGGCCATGTTAAAAGACACAACAGCCTACTAAAAGTAATCCTGGATGGGAAAATACAAGGTAAACGAGGCAGAGGCAGACCAAGACTAACATGGACAAGTAACATCAAAAGATGGACAAATCAGCCTATGACAACCTGCACCATCAAAGCAAGAGACAGAGCAGAATGGCGCTCCATGGTAGCCAACCTTTGTTGTGGAGAAGGCACTTGATGATGATGATGATGATTATATTAGAAAATGACGAGGAATTGAAGCAGAACCAACTTCACCAAACTTAGGTACTAACTTCATCAAGCGCTATACATTTTAAAGAACTACGACGATCATCACTTTCGGGAGGACGTGAACTTCTGGTATATGGTGGATAGGCGGCAGGAACCATTGCAGGCTATGCATGAAAAGTGTTCTTTGTTGCAGTTTCCTCATGTCAGGTTTATACACGTCTATAAATCGGAATTTTAGGCATCCCTTAGGTTTTTTGCCATCTGTTCATCATCATCATCAAGTACCGGGCTTACTGACGTAGGTGATCATGTCTCTCCACAACTTTCGATCTCGACAGTTATTTATCATTTCTATTGTTGACCTTCTGCCAAGCCATTCTCTTAATGGTATCTTTTCTCTTTGCTTCCCTCTATCTCTTCATCCCTCAATTTTCCCAGTTGTTACAATATATTCCAGCTGTTCTCTTCTCATTACTTGGCCAAAAAATGATGATTGTTTCTTCCTAATATTGGAAATTAGCTCTCTTTTTGCTTTGGCCTCTTTCATAACGTTTTAATTATTCTTCTTAGCTGTCCATGGTATTTTCAACATTCTTATGTAAAACCACATTTCTACAGACTTCAGTGATTTTCTTGTCTGTTGTCCTATTGTCCATGATTCACATCCATATGTTAAGACTGGCTCTACATAACATTTAAGAACTCTTTTTCTGGTTTCTATTGTCAAAAATGGATTGCATAGTATCTTCATCATTTTTTGGATAGCTGCTTTTGCCTTAGCCATTCTGCATCTCACCTCTGTTGTACAACTACCATCTGAAGTTAAAATTGTTTCCAGATATATAAATTCATTTACCTGTTTTAATATTATTCCACTTGTCTTTATTTTGCACTGAGGTGATGTCTTTTTCTTTGTTGTCACCATTACTTCTATCTTTTTGCTATTAAGGCTGAGTCCTTTATTTTTGCTTTCCTTCATTATAATGTCTAACATTTCTTGTAACTCATTTTCACTTTTAGCGCTTAAGACTGTATCATCAGCATGCATTAGATTATTTATACTATGGCCTCCGATTGTTATTCCAGGCATGTCCTTATGGATCTTAAAATAATCTCACTATACATATTAAACAAATCTGGTGACAGCATTCAATTTTGCATAACACCCTGTTTTATTTGTTGAAACATTCCAAATTGATTTCCAGTTCTTATGGCTGTTGTTTGTCGCCAGTACATGTTCTTTATTATTCTTAGATCTTTGCTGTCTACGTTTATGCTTTCTAAAATTTTGATTATTTCTTGGTGCCTTACTTTGTCAAATGCTTTGGTTTAATCTATGAAACATAGGTATAGATCTGTTTTCACCTCTTTGGCTCTTTCTAGTAAAGATCTTATGATGTATATGGCATTGCTCGTTCCTTTACCTCCAACAAAACCACACAGTTCATAAAAAAAAAAGTGGCATCTACTCCTCCACTTAGAGTCGCTCGATTTGAGCCGGATTGATTTTGTTTCGCACTCTTTGCATGATGATTCTTTATAATACCTTAGTCATGTGACTCGTACGACTTATTGTGAGATGATCATCGCATTAAATAGCACCAGATTTCTTGGTAGTGTTATGAAAATTGATTTTAGCAGGTCGTCTGGTATATATCCGCTGTTGTAGATATCATTCAATATTTGTTTTATTATTTCTTTTCCAAAATCACCCATGGCTTCAATCTCTTCTTTAGTTATATTACTTGGTCCATGTGCCATCTGTTAGTTGTCCATAAAGTATATCTTTTGACATGCAGCCATCTTTCATACGGTGTTAGTGGCCAAGCCAGCGGTAGCCTATGTTGTTTAAGCGGCGCGTAGATGTTCGGGAGGCCTGTGCGAGTGAGGAGGCTTTATGTTACGTTTACACACGTCTATAACTTGGATTTTTAGGCGTCCCCTAGTTCTTTTTTGCCATCTGTTAGTTGTCCATAACGTTAAGGTGACCATAATTTTGAAACCCTAATTCGGGACGAATTAATTTGACTTAAATTTTCCATCAATAAAATGCAATTCCTTCCGTTTTTTTCAAATGAATAATCGTCATCAAGAGCGGGCCTGTTGGCATAGGTGATCATGTCTCTCCACATTTTTCAATCTCGAAGTTATTTATCATTTCTGTTGTTGACCTTCTGCCAAGCCATTCTCTTAAGCTGTCTTGACTTTATTACTATAAAGTATAATAACTCAATAAGACTCAGCAGTAATAAAAGCACTATCACTAGAATAGATCTGAAACAGTAAACCAAACAAAATCAGTACAGTAAAGATGTACTATCAATTGTATAGCCCAGCATGCATTGGATGTGCTAAACTTAGTAATGGTATATGACATATTTTCTTTCATTTCAGTTTCAGTATACATTTATACGATTTCAAACGTGGAGCGCATTTTACTGTTACTGTTTCGCCAAATAAACAGCCAGGTCAACTTTTTAAACATTTTCTACACAGCAACGGAATAATGTATATTTTTAAGTGGAAGAGACGTTTTTACCATATTTACCATATTAAACCATATTGGTAAAATTGGTAAACGTTTGTGTCCCTAATGTATTTTAACAAATTCGGGACAAAAGCTAAAAATCGGCCAAAATCGGCATAAATTCGGGACAGTAACAAATCCGGGACAAAGGTTGAAAAAATAGTAAAATATCGGGACTGTCCCGGAAAAATCGGGACATCTGGTCACCTTAATAAAGTATATCTTTTGACATGCGGCCATCTTCCATATGGTGTAAGTGGCCAAGTCAGCGGTAGCTTACGTTGTTTGTGCAGCGCGTAGATGTTCGGGAGGCCTGTGCGAGTGAGGACCTCCACGTTTGTCACTTTGCCCTTCCAGGTGATATCAAGGATACGGCTCTGGCAACGCATAAGGTATGAATTTACCCTTCCTTCTTGCTGTGCATAAGTTGGCATTTACAGCACGCTCGGCAGGCAGAATTGTCAAAGAAGACATTGCGCATACGTCATGACCACGAGTAGCATGACAATGGAGGCGATGGCAGTGACCAAGGCATTCAAATGGTTAGAGTCACAAGACTATACCCACACATGTATACTGAGTGATTCGATGAGCATGATTAAAAAAGTGGAGGCGGGCTTTGTACGCATGCAATGGTTAGAGTCGTTGCAGAAATCAAAAATACGGAAGGTCACCTTTGTCTATGTCCCTGGACATGCGGGAGTACGGGGAAATGAAAGAGCGGACAGGTTGGCTGGCTGCGCTGTCGTTGAGGACCTGGCAACCAATGGATCGGGCGGACATCATCAATGCCCTCCGAGATGTGGGAAGAGCACAGGACTTCGACAAACACAGATCCACGTCACTTCTTCGGATGAAGGAAATGGGAGTTAAGATTGACACAGCCAGAAATGAGAAACTTAGTGGGCGTGTAAGAAGACTGATCAACCAACATAGAACTGGAGTCGTCAGTCGCTGGACACTGAGGGGATTGCTGAGGAGGGGATCTGAGCACCTATGGACATGTTCGGAGTGCAATGATGATGACCCGCAAATAACTTAATAACTCAATAACTCAATGTGCATAAGTTGTCCATGATTCGTTACCATATAAAATGATACTGATGGTGCACATATATGTATATTACTTTTATTACAATGAAGAAGAATGAACCTCGCAAAGTCTCGAGTGTATACAATGATGCAAGTGCCCCCATTTTCTTTACCATTTGGACATTTTAAGTAGACCTAATTTTACTACTCCAGGCTTTCTCTCTCTCTCTCTCTCTCTCTCTCTCTCTCTCTCTCTCTCTCTACTCTCTCACTCACACACTCTAGTACCTATTTACATTTGATTGGGCTTATTATCGGTCGAGGCAATGTATTTATATATTAAATATATACTATAAGTGTACTCACATATAATGCCTACATATTTTAATTTGTTATTTTAATTTTTTAAAGGCCAAATAAGGGGAAAATCTCAAAAACAAAAAAAAAAAAACAAAAAAAAAAAAGCGACAAAACAAAAAGTGAGCTCTTAAAAAAAAAAACAGAAAGAAACAATAAACATTTTCTGGGACATGAGAAGAGGGAAGTTGGAATACTTGGTTCTTGATTTTTTATCCTTTCAGTGCCGTTAAACGTCACATATGGCTCGTAGACTCTCCCATCAATTTTCTTTATTCTGGGTGAGCTGTTTTATAATAGAGACTGAGTCTATGCATTCCAACTTTGTTTCTTTTGTTAGATTTCTTTTCAGTATTTCCTGAAGTCGCCCTCTTTATCTCGGAATTGCTGTTTCTCATTTGAAAGCTGCTCAAACTTGGTTACAGCTAGTCAAATACAAGGACAGAGAAATCGCGGACGACAAAGAGAGAAGATACTAGCGAGCTTGGTGTTATGGTAGAGTAAACAATCAACGACAGAATTGATACGATGCACTGAGGACATGGGATTGTTGAAGGTATGAGCGTTAAAGCTAGCCGGTATGGCATATAGTGATGATTTTAACGTAACTACTATTATATGTTAACTAAGTCAAAAATACGTAAGGTCACCTTTGTCTACGTCCCAGGACATGCTAGAGTACGGAGAAATAAAAGGGCGGACAGGTTGGCTAGCTGCGCTGTTGTTGAGGACGGTCAACCAATGGATCGGGCGGACATCATTAATGCTCTCCGGGAAGTTGGAAGGACACAGAACTTCTATAACCATGAGTCCACGTCACTCCTTCGGATGAAAGAGATGGGAGTTAAGATGGGCACAGCCAGAAACGAGAAACTTAGTGGGTGTGTAAGAAGACTAATCAACCAACACAGAACTGGAGTCGTCAGTCGCAGGACACTGCGGGGCTTGCTGAGGAGTGGATCTGAGCACCTATGGACATGTTCGGAGTGCAATGATGATGACCCGCAAATAACTCAATAGCTCTTGCTCTGTTCTCTGTCCTGATGTTTTGAGGCAGAATGGTATTGATGTTGTTTGGTTTTTTTTATATTCTTACCAAGTATCTGAAACATTTCATTTGTTTGTATATAATAATTATATTCCAGGCACCGTTTAATTCCGATCTGTTCTCTGATTGTCACATTGGATATTCCATAAATTTAAAAATAATTCCACTTCATTTCGCAGTGATTTTTCTGTGTTGGCTCTGTTCAATGTCCATGTTTGACATCGGTAACATGAGGTAGGTATGAAAGTTTTAGCGAAAAACAATAAAACAAGCGCAAGAAGAGCAACATTACTAAAACAAATAACATCAGCATTATTCACGACAAGAGCAACATTATTAAATTAAATGGCAACAGCACCATTAATAACAAGAAGAACATTACTAAAACAATTAGCAACAACACCAAAAACCAGAAGAAGAACATTTAGTAAAACAATTAGCAACAACACCATTAACAACAAGAAGAAGATTACTAAAACAATTAGCAACAACACCAAAAACCAGAAGGAGAACATTTAGTAAAACAATTAGCAACAGCACCATTAATAACAAGAAGAACATTACTAAAACAAATAACAACAACTCCATTAATAACAAGAACAACATTACTAAAACAATTAGCAACAACACCATTAATAACAAGAAGAACATTACTAAAACAAATAGCAACAACACCATTAATAACAAGAAGAACATTACTAAAACAATTAGCAACAACACCATTAATAAGAAGAAGAACATTACTAAAACAATTAGCAACAACACCATTAACAACAAGAAGAACATTACTAAAACAATTAGCAACAACACCATTAACAAAAAGAAGAACATTACTAAAACAAATAACAACAACACCATTAACAACAAGCGCGCCATTGCTAAAACAAATAACAACAGCGCCATTAACATGAACAATAATTACAACTACAACAGCGATAATAATGAAAATAACAATAGCAAAAAGATCACATTACTAATAGAAATAATAATAATACAGTAATCATTACCGCTAATACTATTCTTTCTATTACAACCATCAGCACAACTACTATAAATATCACTTATACTACTACTCATATTTCATCAACAACAACTACTGATTCTGCTGTTATTAATATTAAAAATAACATAGCTACTTATAGCACTACTACTATTGCTACTATTACAACTATAACAATTACCACCACTGTAACTCATACTGCAACTGCTACTATATAACACTACCAGTACTACTACTGTTGCTGTTATCGCTATTCTTACTCATGCTCAATCTACTACTAGCAATAATATTGAAAATACAATCACAACAACAACAAAAACTACTACTACTACTACTACTACTACTTCTACTACTACTACTACTACTAGCTCTACTACTACTACTACTACCTCTACTACTAGTACTACTACTACTACTACTAGCTCTACTACTACTACTACTACTACCTCTACTACTACTACTACTACTACTACTACTACTACTACTACTACTACCTCTACTACTAGCACTACTACTACTACTACTATTACTACTACTACAACAACTACTACTACTATTATTACAACTAACACAACTTTATTAACACTACCACCAGTACGTATGCTAAAATTACTACTATAAATAGCTCTAGAATAATACCATTCTAAATTCTCAAGACCTACAATTAAATATCAAGTTGAAGGAATACATCTGGAGACAGTTCAGAGCTACAACTGCCTGGGACATACTATAACCAATGATGGAAAATGTACAACTGAAATAGACAAAAGAATAGGTATGGTAAAAAGTAATTTTAATATCATGAAAAATATACTAACATCAAAACAAATAACAGCAGGGCTAAAACTAAGAATAGCAAAATGTTATATCTTCTCAATATTCCTGTATGGTGCAGAAACATGAACATTAGACAAGAAAACAGAACAGAAAATTTAAGCCTCTGAAATGTGGATTTATAGAAGAATAGGTAGAATTGGATGAAAAGAAAAGAAAACAAATGATGACGTTTTAAAACAACTAAAAATAAAAAAGAGAACTACTAAATACAATTAAGACAAGACAAATGAAATTTTTGGGACACGTTAAAAGATACAACAGCGAACTAAAAGTAATATTGGAATGGACTATACAAGGTGAAAGAGGCAGAGGCAGACCAAGACTAACATGGACGAGTAACACCAAAAGATGGACAAGTCAATCTATGACAACCTGCACCATCAAAGCAAGAGAGAGAGAGTGAAATGGCGATCCATCGTAGCCAACCTTCGTTGCGGAGACGGTACTCGATGATGATGATGATGATGTTTGTATTAGTAGTCATCATCAGTACCTGTAGCACATGACGCTCCCTACCGTACGAGGTGGCTGCGGAGTCCCCATTAACGTCGTTAGCTGTAGATATAAAGTTGTGATTTGTCATGATTAGTCTAGGCATTAAAAGAAGGTAGTTTGCCATTCCTTTCCTTCTTGGCAGTGACTGTACTAGTCGGAGATCGCAGCCATTGTCTCTATACATGAGATCCTCTGACTGCCATAGCGGTGTGGGGACCATAACCGGCACTACTTGTCGACTGCTCCCACAACACCATCCACCACCTGCTCCAATGGCTTCACATAACTCTGATAATGGGGGTTAAACGGGAGCCCCACCTTGCCCAAGGGTGTCCCAAAGACTAGCGGAGGAAAGGAGACATCTTACTCTTCCTTTGGTAGGGTACAAACTCTACCCCGCTAACCCTTCAATGGAGTTAATGATGGTGGCAAATTCCATGGAATTAATGACATTTTTTATCGTTGGAGAATAAATGCTGCAACACCAATGCAGTGGCCGCGAGGTGTTCTGGTCAATTTTTATTTCAGCCCCGAAAGAAAAACAAAAATACACTGGGACAAAATAAAAATAAAAACTTAATTGTATGTTCCGTGATTAAGACACAAGCTTTATTTGAGGAGCGACCTTTGGTTGAAGCAAATACCCAAATGTAAACTTACATACAAAAGATTAATTCACACAAAGACGATCCATGATTAATATTTGAAAAGAGATGCAACACCTCAGATATGTCATTGTACTCAGATATAAGACAAGAGAAACTATTACCATGTGGTAAGTCTGTGATCTGAGATCTAATATACACATAATTAGTCAAGATCGTGTAACATCAAAGGATGGACAAACCAGCCTATGACAACCTGCGCCATCAAAGCAAGAGACAGAGCAGAATGTCGCTCCATGGTAGCCAACCTTTGTTGCGGAGATGGTACTCGATGATGATGATGAGTCAAGATATTTGTTAAATACGATCACGTTTGGTCGATGTTACTGTAATCAGGATTTCGTATTTGTCAAGCCAAACATCGAAAGGTGACCCTGGTGTGCGGTCTCTTTTTCATTCGCCGTTTGTTATCGATGAAAAAGAGGCTCAAATAATATATTCTCATAGCTGGATGTAGCGCTCAACACAACCCTGCTGTCATTCCAGGCATGTTTGAACCGTCACAGAGTTTAATAAATAGTGTGCTAGGATGCTCATTATTAAAGATTAATGTATAGCTACCACATCGAAATATAATGCTAGAGCGTATCAGGACATTTGATTACGTCATCAGTTGTGAGTTGCTGTAAGACACATGTTTCTTAGAAGGATTGTTAATTACCGATTAGCTTATTATAATCAGTTTCTATGTTATGTTTATTATATTATTTTATTGTATTAATTTCTATATTAAGTTTATTATATTTTTTTATAGTATTAATTTCTATATTAAGTTTATTATATTATTTTATTGTATTAATTTCTATATTAAGTTTATTATATTATTTTATTGTATTAATTTCTATATTTAGTTTATTATATTATTTTATTGTATTAATTTCTATATTAAGTTTATTATATTATTTTATTGTATTAATTTCTATATTAGTTTATTATATTACTGTATTATATTTCTTTACTATATTAATTTCCATATACATTTATTATATTAGTTTCTATATTACTTTATTTCATTAGTTTCTCTATTAGTTTATTATATAATTAGTTTATTATATTATTAATGTATTGTATTAGTTTATTATATTATTAGTTTATTGTATTATTAGTTTATTATAATATTAGTTTATTATATTATTAGTTTATTATATTATTAGTTTATTATAATATTAGTTTATTATATTATTAATTTATTATATTATTAGTTTATTATATACGTTTTGTAAAGTTTCTTATATTATTAGTTTATTATATTTCCTTTTGTAAAGTTTCTTATATTATTAGTTTATTATATACGTTTTGTAAAGTTTCTTATATTATTAGTTTATTATATTTCCTTTTGTAAAGTTTCTTATATTATTAGTTTATTATATACGTTTTGTAAAGTTTCTTATATTATTAGTTTATTATATACGTTTTGTAAAGTTTCTTATATTATTAGTTTATTAAAGCTTTTTATACTAGTTTATTACATTATTAGTTTATTAAATTAGTTTCTAGCGGCACGGGCGTAATATCGACCACATTAACCCAAAAATCATGCACCGAAGATCTGTAAAAATTTGTCACTAACATCATATTCCTTATACATCACTTGGCGTGACGGGGCACTTTACTTTTTATTTATATTAGTTACTATATTAGCTTTTATATTATTTTATTATATTATTAACGTATTGTGTTATTAGATGATTATATTAGTTTATATTACACTGATGACTGCCGAGAAATATTGTGTTGGAATATCTGACTAGAGACAGGTTCTTTCAGACGAGCTGTGGTGAGTGCAACGTTCTGTAAAGGACACGCGACTTGATGATGATGTTTACTTATATATTATTTATATATTATTAATTTTTATATTATTGGAGGAGCCGCGATAGCTCACTGGTTAGTGAACTAGACCACAAGGGACAAGAGGTCGAGTTCGATTCTGATCGACGGTTTCCCGGTTTCATCTTTCCTTAAATGAGTATCGGACTGGTAAAAGTAAAGCGACACGGGCGTAATACCGACCACATTGCCCCAAAAAATCTTGTGCCTTCGGCATCTGTTTATAAAAAAATATGGTCACTAACACTATATTCCCTATATGCCACTTAGCGTGACAGGGCTCATTACTTTTTTAGAAATATTATTAGTTTTTTTTTTATATTATTATTATCATTTATATCATTATTTTAAAATTAATAATGTATTATATTAGTTAGTAACAGACACTATATAAGAAAACAGAAAAGGAAACTGATGTCTTTGAAATGCGGATTCATAGAAAAATTCGGGGAAAAATGGGTAGATACAGACGAAAAGAAATAATGAAGTTTGAAACAGCTGAAAATGGAGAAAGGACTATTAAGTACAATTTGAACAACTTGTAGAAAACGTAACAGAACATTATAAACTACTGAAAATCAGTTTGGAGAAGCAAATTCAATGTAAACTAGGTAGGTAAAGTGTAAAGAGGTCTACGGGCCTCAAGAGGTGGAAAGAAGAATATATGGCATCGTGCATAATCAAGGCAAGAGATACAGTGAAATGGCGGTATGTGGTAGGCAATCTTTGATGTTGAGATGCAACAAGATAATAATGCCATCTTAAATAAAAAAAAAAATAATCACAGTTAACAATAAATTTAACATAGGGGCCTCTGCAGCCTCGGTGGGAAAACCACTCGACTGGGCTACCAACGTTCGGACAACCCGAGTTCGATTCGCATTGGAAGCAGTGTGAATTGTACTCGTGGTTGGAAAAAAAAATCCCGCGGTCGACCCAGCCGATGGCAGAAATGGGTACCAGGGAATTACTCTGGGAAGGTGAGGAATGCCGCCGAATGACGTGAGTTTCGATGCTTGCAGTAACACTATCCATAAGTCTCCGTACATTTCTGCGATCGAGCAGGTATAGGTGAAATCCCGCGTGCTAAGACACCGATTCAAGTCTCGTACTTTACCTTTCAATTGAACATGGTACACCAGATAGAAAGTCTGAAATTAAAAAAAAAAAATGTGGCAGACATTATTCTACTAAAATGTCATTCATAAACAAGACACTGAAGTTAGAAATGTCACATTTTTGTGTGTAGTGTCACGAACTGCAACCATTTACAAAATGTATACACAAAAAGAAAAGAATGTAATGTGCTAGACTCAGGACAGATTCACTCATACATGCTGATAAACTTCAAAGATTATAACTAAAATACCACGTTACGCTTAAAGAAAGCAACTGTGCAATGCCCTCGACCACCAGTTCGTGGTTTGACCATGTTACTGGCATTAGATTTTAATAAGTAATAATACCGATAGTAAACTCAGTGCTCACGTTCTGCTGCAAAGTAATGAGTTTCATTGGATGAGGGGATCTCAAACATGTGTAAATATTGGTGAGAGTCTCTGTAGTTCTGAGTGGTAAAGTAAAGAGCCCCGTCACGCCAAGTGGCGTATAGGGAATATGGTGTTAGCGACCATAATTTTTATAAACCCTTAGCACATTATTATTGGGGTAATGAGGTTAGTATTACGTCCGTGCCGCTTTACTTTCCGAGGAAAAAGTCGGTCCTCTTTCAATGCTGGGTGAACCTGGAAGCTGTCGATCAGGATCGTAACCAACCTCTTGTCTTTTGTAGTCCAGCTCACTAACCACTGAGCTGCTGAAGTACAAAAACCATCGCTAGTTGTTAATTCGTTGGAGACTGCCGTGAAGTTGCTCCTCTTTAGTCTTCCTTTTCTGAAACCGATTATTCCTTTGTGCATGGTGTGGTTAGGGTGCCTTTTGTATTTCTAAGCTTGCTGTATTACTTTAGTTTTCCTTTCATCTTCCAAAGGTTGAACGACTGTTACTGTTTCTAGAGTGTCGACAGATATAGATTTCATAGCACACGTGATGATACGGGTAGCCTTGTTTTTTTGTTCTGTAAATTTGACTAAGCAGTGATTTGGAAACTGCAGCCCAGGCTGCGACTCCATACTCTAGGACTGGTCTTTCTCTTTCTACGTATATTCGTTTCAAGATATTGTTGTCTGCTCCCCAATCCGTTCCTGCTAAATTCTTGATAACATCTGTTCTTTTTCTGGCTCTTTTATTTGATTTGTCTACTGATTTATCCATGTCATTATGCGATCAATGGAACGCCAAGATATGTTGGGTTATGGTCAATAGGAAATGTGTGGTCTTTTATCTCCAAATTTGCAGAAAGTGTATTTCTTAGTTTTGTTAACAACTCTCTTCTAATATTGTTAACAACTCTCTTCTAGTTTTGTTTAAAACTCTCTTATAGTTGTGTTTAAAATCTCGCCAAAATCATTTAGGGACGACAACCCTGTGATCACTTCTCATATTTTTTTTCTGTACAAAATCTTTGCGGTGGGTAAATATAACCTGAACACCTTCAACCCTGCTACAAATCGCAACCACATTTTATATTTCCCCGACATATCCTATATATAGAAACCACTCATTACATACTTATCCACCCTAAAAATCCGTCCAAGATCACACGAAACCCCGTCGAAATCTATTAAAATTAATTAAAAGACAATAAATTGGTAACCTTTGAGTCTTACATTTATTCTTCTTACTTCATTTACCGACCAGCTTTCTTCTTCTTCTACCATTCAGCTCCCTGTGGAGCATGGGTCTTCAGCAAACTCTTTCCAAGCCTTTCTGTTTGTTGCCAATCTTTTAAGTTCATTCCATGTCTTCCCCTTCATCTTCATATCTGCTTCCATCTGTCTTCACCAAGAATATTTTGGTCTTCCTTTTTGCCTTTTTTCCTTGGAGATTCCAGAAAAGGACATGCTGTGTAATATTCTCAGTTGGCTTTCGCAGTGTGAGTCGTATCCAGCGTCATCGTCTTCGTTGTATTTCTACCGACCAGCTTTGGTTCACTATTAATTTTATATCTTCTTTATCTTTACCACCCATTCCGCCTGTGTCCGGTTAGCGCAATCGATAGGCGGTTGGCTTACCACGGCAACAGCCGGGGTTCGTAATCCTGGCGAGGACACCTGGGTTTTACTAATTCCCTAAAAATTAGTAGGAGCCGCGATAGCTCAGTGGTTAGTGAACTGGACTACTACGGACAAGGGGTAGGGTTCGATCCCAACCGACGGCTCCGGGTTCACCCAGCCTTAAATGGGTACCGGATTTTTTCTGGGAAAGTAAAAGCAGCACGGGCGTAATACCGACCACATTACCCCAAAAATCATGTGCTGAAGGTCTGTAAAATATAGGGTCACTAACACCATATTTCCCTATACGCCACTTGGCGTGACGGGGGGTACTTTACTTTTTTTTACCCATTCCGCCTCCACTACCCGACCGATACCTTTCCCCCTCTGAAATTCTTTACAAAATCATTAAAATACACATTTTAACAAATCAATCGGTTAGCTATCACCTTTTACAAACCCGACCTGGACATCTCTACAACTTTACTACGCACCCAATACCATTTCATCGGCGACCCCCCTCTAAAAACATAGCGAAATTCACTAAAATTCAATCAAGTACAATCACTCGGTCAGCTATGGGTCGGCTATCACAGTTTTCTTTAACCATCATGCCACCCCTTCTGCTCCTACAACCCGACCACTTCCTTTCATCATATCCTTAATATCATATTAAAATGCAGTAAAACACAATAAATCGGTTAGCTATAATTCGCGTATTTGTATCACCAATCAGTCCATTCCCTTCCTTTCGCTTCTACAACACGACTATCTCTTTACCAATTTGTCCCCAATCACCTCTTAATATCTCATTTAAATAAAATAAAATACAATCAATCGGCCAACTATGGTTCGTTTCATTCTCCTGATCTATTTATCGCTGTCTTTACCGCCATGCTCCGTCATATAATTCCGCCCCTACAACCCGACCACTCCCCTTCCGCCTTTACAGCCCGACCACCCCCATTTCGCCCCTAAATATTCCATTAAAATACAATCATAATCATCATCCATTACCGTGCCTGCTGGCGTAGGTGATCATGTCTTCCCCACAACTTTTGATATCAATACCGTTGTTGACTTTCTGTCAGGCCATTCTCTTAAGCCGTCTTGGTATCTTTGATGTTCCCTTTTCATTACATGGTCACGAAATGATGATTGTTTCTTCCAAATATTGGAAATTAGTTCTCTTTTTGCTTTGGTCTCTTTCAGAATGCTTTAATTACTCTTCTTAGCTGTCCATGGTATTCTCAACATTCTTCTGTAAAACATCTCTACAGCCTCCAGTGATATTCTTGTCTGTTGTTCCATTGTCCATGATTCGCATCCATCTTCTTCATCTCTCCTTCCTCCATTGCCGTTGACGTCGAGGGGAGATACAATCTGCGATTCTTTGCTTTTCTGTTGGCCTCTTCTGGTATTATCCCACCTAGTGACTCTAGTATTCCTTTTATCCATCTCTTTCTCGGTCTTCCTCTTAATCTGGCGTTTTCCTAGCGTTTGTTTATGACTCCGCTGTGAATCCTTTTAGGATCGCATCCATATGTGATAAAATACAATAAAATAGAAGAAATCCGTCAACTACGGTTCTTACATAAAATATATGTGTATTTATAGATATATGTGTATACATATTTATATGGACGCATATGGACACCTCCCTCACCCCTAACGCTACTGGACGGATGCACATCGAGAAGTATTTACAACAAAGAACGACATCGATGCAGATTCGAGAAGTATTTAGAACAAAGTACACTAAAAAAAAGTAAAGTACCCCCGTCACGCCAAGTGGCGTGTAGGGAATATGATGTTAGTGACCATATATTTTACAGAACTTTGGCACATGATTTTTGGGGTAATGTGGTCGGTATTACGCCCGTGCCGCTTCACTTTCCCTGAAAAAAATCAGGTACCCTTTAAAGGCTAGGTGAACCCGGAAGCCGTCGGTTGGGATCGAACCCTACCTCTTGTCCTTTGTAGTCCATTTCACTAACCACTGAGATATTGCGGCTCCCTAAAGTACACTACTAACTGGAAAAACTGAGGGACGAAGAGATAGAGGGAAGCAAAGAGAAAAGATACCACAAAACATAAGAGAATGGCTTGGCAGAAGGTCAACAAAAATGACAAATAACTGTCGTGATCGAAAGTTGTGGAGAGACATGATCACCTACGCCAGCAGGCATGGTACTTGATAATGATGTTAACTCTTCTGTGAGGTCATCGTGGGGCATGATCTCAAACTAATATATTTTCTTTATAACCAACAAACATTTGAATATTCTTTAACAAACATTTCATTATTTCAAGTTTACTTTCTTCCATCTCCCTTCTATCTTTGATTAATTATTTAAAACAAAATTTAAAAAAAACGTTCACTTCGTTTTTTCAATAATGTTATCACTAATACCACTAGACCCACCTAAGATAAACCCATCTCATATATGCACCGACTAGCTGGTGCTTTCCAAGAGTGTATAAATACTACACAGAGTAAATATATAACTTAATAATAACAGTTATATTTTCAATAAATTCAAGAAAAGTGATTACCAGTTTTTGACTGCAGTATAAGAATTGATTTGTAGTCCGGCTTGCTGCCGGAGCTACTGAGTAATGCTTTGTGTACACCGTGAGCTGTGTGTTTCATCCAGATGGTGTTTCTATATTCAAATTGCTTACAGTGAATGATGATATCGTATGAAGGACATTTCAGATGTGTTCATTTCGGTGCGGAAACGCCTTATATCTTTTGACGTGTGCTGTATCTGCTACGTATCTGTAACTGATTGTTACTGTTTCCTTTGTGTGGATATTCGATGAGATGTTAATTCGGATGATTCCACTGGCACGGCGGTTGAGCAGTTATGGATTCCTATTTGTTTGCAGGATACCGGGGCTCTTGAATAAACATAACTATAATCTTAACCATAATTGATTTGTGACCTGATTCAACAACGAATACTGTGATTGACAGGCACGAGTTAACATTCAACAACGAATATTGTGACTGATAGGCACGGGTTAACATTCAACAACGAATACTGTGATTGACAGGCACGTGTTAACATTCAACAACGAATACTGTGATTGACAGGCACGAGTTAACATTCAACAACGAATACTGTGATTGACATGCACGAGTTAACATTCAACAACGAGTACTGTGATTGACAGGCACGTGTTAACATTCAACAACGAATACTGTGATTGACAGGCACGGGTTAACATTCAACAACGAATACTGTGATTGACAGGCACGGGTTAACATTCAACAACGAATACTGTGATTGACAGGCACGAGTTAACATTCAACAACGAATACTGTGATTGACAGGCACGAGTTAACATTCAACAGCGAATACTGTGATTGACAGGCACGGGTTAACATTCAACAACGAATACTGTGATTGACAGGCACGGGTTAACATTCAACAACGAATACTGTGATTGACAGGCACGGGTTAACATTCAACAACGAATACTGTGATTGACAGGCACGGGTTAACATTCAACAACGAATACTGTGATTGACAGGCACGAGTTAACATTCAACAACGAATACTGTGATTGACAGGCACGAGTTAAAATTCAACAGCGAATACTGTGATTGACAGGCACGTGTTAACATTCAACAACGAATACTGTGATTGACAGGCACGGGTTAACATTCAATAACGAATACTGTGATTGGCAGGCACGGGTTAACTAAGGTCGTCATACGCTTAAACAGAAAATGCTGTGACTTGTAGCAAGGCATCCCTGAGTCTGAGATCCTGCCTCAAGACCTGATCATCTACACTGATGTCTTGGTTAAAAAAGGCTGTGCGAAGCTGCTTTTGTTTTATTGTGTATTCTAATGGAACGTTGATAGAGAAAGGTGTAGGGACCTACAAGACTACAACATCCAGCACACGCATGGATGTTGAGGCTGCCACAGAAGCAATCACATGGCTGGTTAAAAGACCACAACACATGCGGTCATCTTGACTGACTCACAAAACATGCTTCATTGGATTGACAAGAACACACTCCGCAAGTAGTGGGTACTCCAAATCCACATATATATATCTAGTGCAGGATATCCAGTGGTAGTTGACCAGCTAATGGGAGGGTCAAAACACAGGTGGAAGGGTTCTAAAAATAGGTAATGGGGATAATGTATAGGTTACCTCAACTATAGCGTCACCGGTAATGTCTATACATGGGGGCCTCGGTAGCCTAGTTGGGAAAACCACCCGACTGGACTACCGCTGTTCGGCCAACCCGTGTTCGATTCCCGCTGAGAGCAGTGTGAATTGTACTCGTGGTTTGAAAAAAAAAAATACCCCCCCCCCCCGGTCGTTGGCAGAAATGGGTACCATGGTATTACCTTGGGAAGGTGAGGAATGTCGCCTCGAATCTGAGTTTCGATGCTTGAGGCGACACTATACAGAAATCTCCGAACATTTCTGGATAGGCGGCCGAGCACATATGGGTGTAAACTCGCATGCTAAAACGCCAGTCCAAGTCTCGTACTTTACCTAAAGGTAAACAACAGAAAACAACAGGTAAACAACTGAGGTAAAGGTCAACAGCATAAATGATAAATAACTGTCGAGATCGAAAGTTGTGGAGAGACATGATCACCTACGCCAGCAGGCCCTGTACTTGATGATGATGAAAACGTTTTATTAATGTTTTAAATGTTGCCGCATTAACATCGTAGTTGGATTTACCGTATCACATGCAAGACACGGGAGCAGCGATAGCTCAGTGGTTAGTGAACTGGACTACAAAGGACAAGAGGTAGGGTTCGATCCCAACCGATGGCTACCGGATTTTTTTCTCGGAAATTAAAGCGACACGGGCGTAATACCGACCACATTACCCCAATAATCATGTGCTATGGGTTTATAAAAAGTATGGTCACTAACCCTATACTCCATTTGGCGTGACGGTGCTCTTTACTGTTTATGTAACGATTTTTAGACTCTGGGATAATTTGAGAATCGCTGCTGTTAATTTTGATACAAAACGGACGCCGTTTAAGCGTTAGCATATTTTATAGCACTGCACTTGAATATTCCTTGCTTTGTTATATTGTAATCAAACTGAAATATAAATGACAAGTCCAACAGTGGAATGGTTGTCCACATATACTGTATGTTTTCACAAATACACTCCAGCGCGCTACAAACTCCGGTATACGCGTTTCTCATTGTTACTGGGAAATATCTAACATTTGTGTGCTGAGACTGCTATGCTGGTGACTACAGCTACTTTTCTTTTGTTTGGGATATGAGATGGTAATTCGGATGATTTCACTGGCACGGGCGGTTGAGCAATTATGGATTTTAATTCGTTTACAGTGATACCGAGGCCTTCCATAACCATGACTAAAAATATTATGTTATATCTTTGCGGATAAGACATGACTGATCAAACAAATATTTAGACTCAGAAGGTGTTCAACTAGGGACGAACACAAACAAAATAATTGCAGAAAAGTTCCAACAAGTGACAAAATTCACACGAAAGTTCTCGGGAACTATGCTGTGTTATTCTGGTAAGTTTCTGATTCCATCTTGCTTCGGTGATGATGTATATCATCATCTTCTGTTATACCGGCTGGCGCAGGCGATCATGTCCTTCCACAATTCTCAATCCTCACTACTATAAGTTTTTACAATACCACGACACCAAGTTATCTGTTATTTTCTCAGCTCTGTCGTCGGTAATCTCTCTTTCCTTCTATTTTGCCAGTTGTAACCAATTTTTCCACCCAGTTATCTCTTTCCATGATATGTCTGAAAAATGTTCCAAAATTATTTCTTTCTGATGTTTTAAGGTGCTTTATTTTTGTGTCGACTTCTTTGAGAATGTCTTCGTTGGCTTTTTTTTATCTGTCAAGGGAACAACTTTCATCTGAAAAATCCCTTCACTGAGGCCTTTAATTTCTTTTTCATTTGTTTGTCTATTGTCCATGATTCATTTCCATAGGTCGGAATTGGCTTTGTATAACTACTGAACTCTCTTTCTCACTTCTATTGACATAAATTTGTAGCACAAGATGTGTGTCGTTATTTGAAATGCTACTTTGACCTGTGCTTTTCTGCTTTTCATTGCCAAGAAAACGATACAATAAAGTAGATCTCTTTGTGTGTGATGTAAAGCTATTTACATTTATGTGTGTATGCGTGTGTGTGGAATCTGTGAGATGCTGGAATAATGATAGTACAGTATACCATGGTTGCTCTAAATAAATATTGTCCGCCTCATCTTTTAATTCCACATAATTAGGATGAGAGACAATTTGAAAGTTCCGGAGGCGAAGGCGCGCCTCCCAGCACCAGAGCTGGAAGTTGTCAGCGACCCACAGCTGATGGCTTGCGCCAGGATCGGTGAACCAAAACCATCCAGACCCTGCTCCACTTCTCCGCGGTGCCTCTATTAACAGACTAGCCTGTCTAGTCTGGCCAAGCGAGCAGGGATCAAAGAGGGAAGACAACCCGGTACTCAAAAATGTCGTGCTTAAGTCGGATGTGTTGGACCTAAAGGCGCAAATATAACAGTTATACTGCAAACCACAACACAACGCAGACACGCCCACTTAACGTCCTTTTAAGGGCGGATGATGAAGATGAATATTCTAGTCTACCAGGATACTCTAGAGTACTTTAGTCATCGGGCGAACGCAAGCAAGTAATTTGAAAGTTCCGTGATGCATTTTTATACAGGGTGTTTATAAAGTTGCCGTGCAATAATTTGAACATTGTTACAAGATAAGTCAACGATTGATGAAATTTACGTCAGGATATTCTGTGTCCACAATCTCGTCTGCCTATCAATCTAGTCAATCTAGAGGAATATCCCTGTTGAGTCAAGTTGGTAAAATGTATGCTAAAATATGGGAGAGGAGAGTAAGATACATAATAGAACCTCAATTAAGTAATAATCAATTCGGATTCAGAAAAGGCAAAATCTGTACTGATGCTATATTTACATTGAGACAACTATGTGAAAAAACAATAGAATATGACAGCAACCTAAATATAGTGTTTATAGACCAGGAAAAAGCGTTTGACCGTGTGGACAGGAACAAACTTTGGCAAACTTTAGATACCTACGGGGTAGTAGGACAACTACTAGATAATATAATGACATTATATAAAAACAGTCAAAGTGCCGTTAGAACATCTGAAGGTCTGTCAGAATGGTTTCAGGTTACAACAGGTGTAAGACAAGGATGTGTCCTCTCACCACTCCTCTTCGTCATATATATGGACAAAATAAATCAGGAAGTAACCAACAATAAGGAAAAATCAAATAATAATATAGAGGTAGAAAATTCCAACATCAACGAGCTACTATTCGCAGATGACCAATGCCTAATATATGAGGACAAAAACCTGCTACAACAACATATAACATCTCTAGATAAAAGTTGCACAAACTACAGTATGAAAATGAACACAGCAAAAACAGAGACTATGAGAATAAGAAAATTAAGACACCCATTAAACATTAAGATAAAGAAATAAAACAAGTAGAAGAATTCAAGTATTTGGGCACAATGTTCACAGAAGATGGAAAACTAGACAGAGAAATTGACATGAGAATACAAAAAGCAAATGCTGTTACATACCAGCTTTCACCATTGCTAAGACATCCAAACATTCCTATGCCAGCTAAACAACAAATGATAAATAGCATTTTCATACCAACTTTGTGATATGAAAGTCAAACATGGACCCTTTCCTCTTCTTCTTCCTCTTTCCTTCCTCATTTGCCTTTCAGCGCCGAGGGGAGATATAATTTGCTGTCTTTTGCTCTTCTGTTCGCCTCTGCTGTTGTTATGTTTCCTTGTACTTCTAATTTTCCATCCATCTTTTTCGTGGTCGAACCTAGGGTCTGGTATTCTCACAACGTCTGTTGAAGGCTCGTTGTGTTGTGTTTATTAGATCGAGAAAGATAAATGTAAACCAGTATCTAAAAATACCCTGCCGAAGTTGGAATCATTGGGTCCAAATGTGCAAATAACGCTACTTGTATAAATTACAACACAAAGTAGACTTAAAACCCCTTTTTGAGTGGACAAGGAAGAAATGCAATCGTCAGGCAAAAGCAAATATCAAGGAGGATATGTGTGTGTGTGTGTGTGTGTATATAGCTCCCAGTGGAGCATAGGTCTTCAACAAACACTTTCCAAGTCGTTCTGTTTTTTGCCATTCTTTTAAGATCATTCAATGTCTTCCCCATCATTTTCATCTCTGCTTCTATCTGTCTTCTCCAATAATTCCTTGGTCTTCCTCTTTGTCTTTTCCCCTGGGGATTCCAAAAAGGGCCTGTTGTGTAATACTCTCAGTTAGCTTCCATAGTGTATGTCCTATCCAGCGCCATCGTCTTCACTGTATTTCTTTATCCGCTATAAAAATTTTCAACTCAAATGTTAAGGCGGTCCTATTATATGGCTGTGAAACATGGAGAACAACAAAATTGAAATTGATATATATATATAGCAACCTAAATAACCTAAGTATCCCCGTTACGCCAAGTGGCGTTTATGGAATATGGTGTTAGTGACTATAAATTTAACAATCATCACTATCATGCAGCATAAAAAAAGATAAGATAAATCTGAAACAAGTGCAACGTTTCAAATACTTGTGAACAATAATAACATCAGATGGAAGATGCACCACAGAAATAAAAAGCAGAATAGCTCAGGCCAAAATAGCATTCCAGAAAATGAAAAATATCTTATGCAACAAATCTATGTCAATAAAAATGAGAAAGAGAGTTCATCAGTGCTATATAGAACCAATTCTGACCCATGGAAGTGAATCATGGACAGCAGACAAAAAAATGAAAAGACGATTAGAGGCCACAGAGATGGGATTTCTCAAAAGAATGTTGAAAGTTCCCTGGACAGCTAAAAAGACCAATGAGGAAGTTCTCAAAGAGGCCAACACAAAAAGGGAGCTCTTAAAAAACATCAGAAAGAAGCAATCAACATTTTTCGGGTACATCATGAGAAGAGGAAAGTTGGAATATTTGGTTAGAACTGGCAAAATAAAAGGAAAGAGAGATCGCGGACGACAAAGAGAGAAAATACTGGATAGCTTGGTGTCATGGCATGGAAAACAGTCAACAACAGAACTGATACAATGCACTGTAGATAGAAGATTGTGGAAGGACATGATCGCCTTCGCCAACCGCTAGGGCACATGATGATGACCATCAATTTTACAGACCCTCGGCACATGATTTTTTGGGTAATGTGGTCGGTATTACGCCCATGCCGCTCAACTTTCCCGGAAAAAAATCCGGTACCCATTAAAGGCTGGGTGAACCAGATCCCGTCGGTTGGGATCGAACCCTACCTCTTGTCCTTTGTAGTCCAGTTCACTACCCACTGAGCTATCGCGGCTCCCTATATAAAACAACAGTATGGTTAAAGTACAACACAGTGTACAAATATGTATTTAGAGTAAACACGTAGGACGAGCAGCAAGCTCTAGCAATAAGGAGGCACTCTTTCTTATTTGAAGAAAGTGTTCCTCAGCTCAAGTCTAGTGACATCTTCATGCAGCTTATTTCGGCATGGTGTCAGTGTTGTCTACAAAAACCTTCTTTGTTCATTATATGTTGAGCATGATGGTAGCAGAAATCCAGCAGTCACTTTGCCTAAATCACATTTGTCAGAGGTTTCTATAAATTGTGTTTCTTGTGTAGTAGTAACATTAATTTCCGGTCAATATGGCGGACAGGCAACAGAGAACCGTTGAGGCACTGTCTGAAAAGAAAGTGTTTCTTGTTGCAGTTTCCTCATAATCCAAGTCCGTCTTGCTGCCGGAGCTACTAAGTAGTTCTCTGTGCACACCGTGAACTGTGTGTTTCATCCGGGTGGTGTTTCTATATTTATATTGCTTACGATGAATGATGATATTGTACGACGAACAGTTCAGACGCGTTCACTGTCGGTGCTATAATACGTCTTATATTTTTTGACGTGTGCTGTGTTTGCTACAGTTGGGACTGCAACTGCCTTTCTTTGTTTGGATATTCCTTGAGATGTTAATTCGGATGATTCCACGGGCACGAGCAGCTAACAAATTATATATTACCATTCATTTGCAGTCATACTGGAGCCTTCGAATAACCATAACCATCGTTCGTTCGCTTTCGTCAGCTTTGACCTCTGACGAAGTCCCACCCACTCAATTTTGTGGGACTGAATTTTGCGTGTAAAGTCTGTTTTATCCCATTACAGGATGCCCCTCGCCATGCAGGCAGATTTACTCCGACTTCAGAGGTACTAATTTTTAGGGAATTAGTAAAACCCAGGTGTCCTCGCCAGGGTACGAACCCCGGCTGTTGCCGTGGTAAGCCAACCGCCTATCGATTGCGCTAACCTGACACCCCACCATAACCATCAATTTCTTCTTCATATTGACGATGTTTTAGGGAGACTTTCTTATTTAGCACTCTATTCTGGCCCCCCCCCCCATCCCGTCGATCGAATCGCAGTGTCTGGTATCCTCTGATTGTGAATCTATGTTTGTTATTAAGAGATACAAATTGTTGTAATTAAATCTGTTTCCCCTCTCCAGATGTGTTTCCTTCACCAAGAACCCAAGGTTGTTGGCTGCCTCTGGACATTGATTTCAGACATATCTTCAGCCACGTCGCCTCTTTCTTGGAATTTGCTACCTGCAATCAACGACATTGAACTTAAGGGCAAGTTGTTTAGATTGTTAGTGTGAATGATCAATCAACTACTCAACAGACAAATCAACCACGTAACAAATCATGCACCTAATTTAAGCACCTATCATCTAATCAACCAAGCAAAAAAGCACCAACAAACAAGACAGCTAACGAGCCAAGCAATTAAGTAATAACCACGACAGCTAACGAGTCAAGCAATAAGTCGATAAACAAGACAGCTAGCGAGCCAAGCAATTAATAAATAAACAAGACAACTAGCGATCCAAGCAAGTAATTAGTAAACAAGACAGCTAACTAGCACCATGAAAGCAACCAACCAACAAGCAGCTGTTTAGCCTAGCAATCAACCAACTAACCAACCAAGCAAATAATCGCACAACCTCGTACCCAACAACCAGTTAGCCAACCAGCCAACCAGCCAATCAACCAAAAACCTAGTCAACCAACCAATCAGCGGACCGAAAGCCATTTGTTCAGTCAGGCAAGCAATCTACCAACAAGGCAGCTGTCTAACCAAGCAATCAACCACCCAACCTACAAACCAACCAAGCAACCAACCAGAAAACAGCTCAACCAAACAATCAGCTATCCAGCCAATTAACGAACGAACCAACCAACCAACTAGCCAACAAAACAAAGCAACCAAGCAACAAATTCAGTTCGACAATTTGTAACTAATTGACGAAACTACAATAAAATCACATCTGACGTAGATTGATATAGCTCAACTGAACTTTACAATCTCCACCAATTTACACCGGGGATGAAGATAAATTTACAACAAAATAGTTGATAACATACAATGTGACGTTTTGCGCCCATAACGGGTGATGGATAAACAAGACCTTATATCTTGTGCAGCCCGTAACACACAAGTCACGTAACATACTTGTTTGTATTTCTATATCAAACCCGACTCAATAAAAACAAAAAGTCAACCATATTACCCTACAAATAAACAGCCGTCTACATGATTAGAAATCGATTAATTTACTTCAGTCGACAACCTGATTCCTAAGTCTATAATTTTTTTTTTCTGAAATCAACTTCATAATCACTCAACCATTTTAGGAATAGATTAATTATTTTTGATTAATTAGAGTCAATTTATCAAAGAGAAGAATACCAGTTTTTTTTTTTAATGACAAAGCATTTATCAATAATTATTTGTAAACCTAGATCTTTGATTTCGATTAATGTACCTGCCGACACAGAAGTACTTTGTCCATATACCCGAGTGAATGTGAATACATTTTCAGTTAAACAAATTATTTTTTTTTCATTGCTTTTAAATTTTGTTACTGGGTTAACTACATTGTTATTCCCAACTTCTTTCTTCTTCCTTTCAACTTCATGTAGAGAAAAGTCTTCATGAAACACTCTGCAAGCCGTCTTGCTTCGTGAAGATCACACCATATCGTCCCCATTCTCTTCATCTCTGTTTTTACCTATCTTCTCCACGTTTCTTTTGGCCTTCCCCATTATCTCCTCTCCTGGGGTTACCAAAAAGGGCCTGTCTTGTAATACTCTCAATTAGTTTCCCCAGTGTGTGCCCTATCCAGAGCAATCGCCTTTATCTCTTCTTCCTTACCTTTGCTTATGCTCTTTCTAGTGACGATGGCTACGCTACATTCAAACTGTTTCTAGCATCTCTGGCACCTTCAAACATAGACACTTGATGCTCATGTAGATTACCTATAATGCTATCACTTCAACTCACCTTGGGTCGGTTTTGCGAACTACGCTCTTTTTATTTAAGTACACGCCTAATATGGTAAGACTCCAGAAGTCATAATTACATTTGTAATATTATTATTTTGAATTTTAAAAACATGAGTGTTAAATGACAGCAGTTATGTTAATTGTAATCTTTCATCTGAAAAGAAGAGTATAATTTGTGTTAATTGGCTGCCAAGGCTGTAGCAACGAACACAAAATAATGAAACAAATGTTTAGAAAAGTTTCACAGAAAAATAAAGAAGAAAGCAATTCACAGAAATGGATGTTATTTCCGAGACATGTTGACCCGACATTTTCGATAGTGCGGTTAGTAATACCATTTTTTGGGTAGTTTTTATAGTCTTTTGTGTGTTTATTTTATTTATTCGAGTGAACTATAGAAGGATAGTGACAGCAGGCGTTCTTGATTTTCAGTGGTATCGTTTCAAATTGTCGCTGATACAGCCGAATAAGGCTTGCACGGAGACTAGAGTAGTCACTTAAACTGCTTCGGTTTCTTTAATTGTTTTTAATGTGTCTTACAATGGAACTGTGAAGAACTGACTGTGCTCTCTTATCGAATGAAGTCGTTTCGATACATCGCTAGTGCAACCGAATAGGGCATGCACGGAGGTCGACACTGCCAACATAATTTGTCAACTGCGCCAACGCGCTATGGAGGATGTAGTGACATGAATCTAAGCGCATATAAAGCATTTAAGACTGAAGTGAAACAGATTCTATTGATAAAATAAACAAGAAAAGAATAAAATAGAATAGAATAGAATGGATGTAATTCATAATAAGTCATATGATGAGAATGATACATTTTCTACTGCTCTAGACTGCAGTTATATCGTGGAAATTAATTTCATATCAATTAAAATTGGAATGATAATAATTATGTTAGGGATATTGGGAAATATAACGTCGGCTATTGTTTTAGTTCAACCAGCAATGAGGAACTCAACTTCTTTATTACTTGTGGTTATGGCTGTCTACGATTTCTCATTGTTGATATTGTCATTTCTCTTAAGTACATTACCTTCTTTGTTTGCTGAAAATGAAGATTATTACAGTTATGCTATTACGGAAGTCATTTTCTTTAAGTACATGTATGGAGTACTACACGCCGCGCACACAGGCACTATTTATATGACTGTGCTTGTTACTATAGAAAGGGCCGTGATCGTTGTGTATCCACTTCAAGCTAGACACGTGTGTTCAATGTCACGCGCTGGATTTGCTTCTCTGACGGTTTTAATGTGGTCTGTTATTTATAGTGTGCCTCGATTTTTAGAATATAGCTCAGGAACAGAGCTAGACTTAAATGATACGGATGTCAGCATAGAAATATCAAATTTTGGAAGGAGTCATTTCTATAACGTAGTGTACCTGGTCTACATCAACAGCATATTCCACTTCATCCTACCAATTACGATCATCGTCATTTTGAATACAGCGATGATTCAACGGCTCTGCACAACAGGACGAAATAACATCCGTCAAGTTAACTTACGCGGGGACAGCCAACTTCGACTCACTGTCATTATAATTGTTATAACAGTCATCTTCTGTGGCAGTCAGATTCTAGCCCTGCTGGAGCTAGCGCTCTACCCTGAACCACCATCAGACCAAGATGGTGAGAAACAATACCTTAACAAGTGCGCTTTAAACAGAGCAGTCTTGAGTACTGTATCGTTAACCTTCACACTACTAAACTCTGCCATCAATTTTATTATCTACAGCATCTTCGGACGAAAGTTTAGACAATGTCTTAAAGAGCTCTGTTGTTGCTGTTTCTGCTGTAGAGTAACACCTTCGCCTCGGTTATCCATAATTTCCACGTGAATTTCGTTGAATCAAAACGCCTTTCCTCATTACTTGCCTTTGACATCATCGCACGATCGATATTCATTCATTCAATTATGTATTCGTTCATTTTTCTTTCGGGCCGAAGATTTTCTTCCGTAGGACGGACGTCATCATCCTCTAAAGTTGACAGTTTGCTGCTAGTTCTTGTATGTCTTGGTAGTTTCTTAGTCCCATGATTGAGCTTTCTGTTAAAAGATCTTTTCTTGTCTTTTGTAAATGTTCCATGAAAAATAGTTTGAAGATTACTTTTTAGATTTAATCTTGAACTTGATCATTTCTTATTTTAATGTCTTCGTGTTGTTTTTGTTCATTCATACTCACACTTCATATACTGTTATTATTAGGCCGTCTCGTTCTTTCTTTAACACATTCTTCAAATCAAATCTTATCCTTTCCACCCTGAAAATCAACAAAGGCTTGAGGTGTACAATAACACCAACACATATTTATTTATTTTCTATTTACAGTTCGATGGTCACAAGTTACAACAACACATTTCATGGATTATTCGTACGATACATTTCCTCTAGGCTACAGTCAATATTAATACAACTTGGCGGATTGGATGACCGCTGAATCACACACACTCCTAGAATCATTTACCTCATCACAGGTTATACTTTTAGCTATCTATACACGATCTATGTTGTGGACTCACTAGATCAGCTAATCTATTCACTTGGATCTAGTATTGATCTTGTTCGAACGCCTTGTCCAGCTATACTATTTGGCAGCCTTTCTCAATGCTCTGCCCTGGTATCAGCTTGTTAATATTTTACCTCCTCACTTTCCTAACTGTCCATGCTCTCTAATGTTCTCAGCATGACTAATACACTTCTCTCGGTGTGTGAGTCATCTTTCTCTCGACATGTGTATGAGTGAGTCTCTCTCTCGGCTGAGTGAGCGAGTCTCATCTGAGCGTAAGACTTCCTATTTATATGATGGCCACATCCGATTTCTGATATTGTCTATCAGCCCCCGTTTCTGTTAATAATATAATTATTTGTTGACATTTTGTCTTTTCTACGTAGTCTGGAGTCATTTTTAAAATTTTCAGGCGCACGCATGGCATCAATCTAGGTGTCCGTTATTAAGTGTAATCTTGCTTCCCACGTTTATACTTCCCTAATAATTGATCTACAAAGCGATTCTCTTGTCTTCCTTTTATTCTTTTACCCGATGGTTTCAACATCAATGCCTGATGGGGAAGTCTTCCTTCATTCATTCTGATCACATGACTGATGGGGAAGTCTTCCTTCATTTATTCTGAGCACATGACTGATGGGGAAGTCTTCCTTCATTCATTCTGAGCACATGACTGATGGGGAAGTTTTTCTTCATTCATTCTGAGCACATGACTGATGGGGAAGTCTTCCTTCATTAATTCTGAGCACATGACTGATGGGGAAGTCTTCCTTCATTCATTCTGAGCACATGACTGATGGGGAAGTCTTACTTCATTCATTCTGAGCACATGACTGATGGGGAAGTCTTCCTTCATTCATTCTGATCACATGACTGATGGGGAAGTCTTCCTTCATTCATTCTGAGTACTTGACTGATAGGGAATTCTTCCTTCATTCATTCTGATCACATGACTGATGTATGTTCTGTCACGCGTTTTGCCACAGCTACAGCTCTAAATAGTCATGATCACCAACTGTTCTTCAACTCTGCTTCACTCACTAATACAACGACTTGCCACTGAACCAAAGCTTCACAATGTTTCTTCATTATATTCTCATTTATTTAATGTTCCGTTCAGAATGTTCACTATAAGTTCTTATCATCATCATCAAGTACCGGGCCTGCTGGCGTAGGTAATCATGTCTATCCACAACTTTCGATCTCGACAGTTATTTATCATTTCTGTTGTTGACCTTCTGCCAAGCCATTCTCTTAAGCTGTCTGTTACTTTTTCTCTTTGCTTTACTCTATCTCTTCGTCCCTCAATTTTTCCAGGGCTTACAATATATTCCCGTTGTTCTCTTCTCATTACATCGCCAAAAAATGATGATTGTTGCTTCCTAATATTGGAAATTAGCTCTCTTTTTGCTTTGACCTCTCTTAGAACATCTACATTACTCTTCTTAGCTGTCCATGGTACTCTCACTATTCTTCTGTAAAACCACATTTCTAGAGACTCCAGTGATTTTCTTGTCTGTTGTCCTATTGCCCATGATTCGCATCCATATGTTAAGACTGGCTCTACATAACATTTAAGAACTCTTTTTCTTGTTTCTATTGTCAAAAATGCATTGCGTAGTATCTTCCTCATTTTTTGGAAAGTTGCTTTTGCCTGAGCCATTCTGCATCTCACCTCTTTTGTACATCTTCCGTCTGAGGTTAACAAAGTTCCCAAATATTTAAATCCATTTACCTGTTTTAATATTGCTCCACTTGTCTTTATTTTGCACTGAGGTGGTGTCTTTTATAGGTTCTATAAGTTATAAATAAAATTATAAGTTCTTATACTTCAGAGTAAATATGTGTTTATATCACCTGCACTTCGTTTCTACTATTTTTCCTGCTTAGGGATACATTCTTCATCTGTCTGGCATGTGTTTCTAGTAGTTGCCGGTTAGGGATGTCTATATAATATAGAACTAACAGAACGGCGTTTCAGACATTCTCTCTCTACAACTCTACAATTTCTAGCTATTTACGAAATCATCACATAAGAATGTCGTCAATCTATCTATCTATTGACCTTTCGAGCCGTAGCCGGCCCATAGGGCGTAAACTAAGATACTCCTTCTCTTATCTGAATTTTTGTTCTAGCAGTTTTCAATTCTTTTAAAGATATTTTACCAAATCTCGCCATTTGTTTCTGTTCTGTGCAAGTAGCTCTATCTCATTGAGGGAGCCGAATCCTGCTGCTCTTGCCTCTCTCATCAATGTTCTTCTCAGTGTCTCTCTGGGTCTTCCTCTTTTTCTCTTACCTGTTGTTTCCCATATGAGGGTTTGCTTTGCTATTCGGTTATTATCTCTTCTCATCACATGTCCAACATATGACCATCGTCTTTTCTTTATTACTGAAGATATTAGTGGTTGATTGGCGATTTCTCTAATTTCCTCGTTTGTTTTGAATTCGTTCCACGCTATACCAAGTATTTTCCTTAGACATTTATTTTCAAATGCGTTCAACTTTGTTTCTATATCTCTTGTTGTTTTCCAGCTTTCACGCGCATACGTAAGGGTTGATAGTACATTTGATTTGAATAGCCTAAGTTTTGTGTTGTTGTCAATGCAACGTATTTAATCACATTTTTACTAATTTACTTATAACAAGAAAAATAATTAACAACAATATAAGACACCATATAATAATATAACAACAATAATTACATAAGTCATAGCCTAAAATTACAATTTTATTCAAAACAATCACAACTAATTCTCTACAGAGCGAACATTATATTGCCTGTGGCACATTCTACAGTCACATTCCTGTACAGATTCTGACAAGTATTACCACCACAACTGCTGTCATATTCCATCTTGTCAACTTGATAGTAACTGTGGGACCAGCTGGAATCGTCATGACTATTGCTATACAATCGCACGCTCAATCTCTATTGACAGCTCCTATCTCTTCGGTGTCTAGCTGTCTAATGCCCCCACCTACCTGTCTTTATCACAGTAAACAGCTCTCTCGATACTCAAAGCTCTACCCGTAAGTATATGCACGCTCAATCTCTATTGACAGCTCCTATCTCTTCAGTGTCTAGCTGTCTAATGCCCCCACCTACCTGTCTTTATCACAGTAAACAGCTCTCTAGATACTCAAAGCTCTACCCGTAAGTATATGCACGCTCAATCTCTATTGACAGCTCCTATCTCTTCGGTGTCTAGCTGTCTAATGCCCCCACCTACCTGTCTTTATCACAGTAAACAGCTCTCTCGATACTCAAAGCTCTACCCGTAAGTATATGCACGCTCAATCTCTATTGACAGCTCCTATCTCTTCGGTGTCTAGCTGTCTAATGCCCCCACCTACCTGTCTTTATCACAGTAAACAGCTCTCTCGATACTCAAAGCTCTACTCGTAAGTATATGCACGCTCAATCTCTATTGACAGCTCCTATCTCTTCGGTGTCTAGCTGTCTAATGCCCCCACCTACCTGTCTTTATCACAGTAAACAGCTCTCTCGATACTCAAAGCTCTACTCGTAAGTATATGCACGCTCAATCTCTATTGACAGCTCCTATCTCTTCGGTGTCTAGCTGTCTAATGCCCCCACCTACCTGTCTTTATCACAGTAAACAGCTCTCTCGATACTCAAAGCTCTACTCGTAAGTATATGCACGCTCAATCTCTATTGACAGCTCCTATCTCTTCGGTGTCTAGCTGTCTAATGCCCCCACCTACCTGTCTTTATCACAGTAAACAGCTCTCTCGATACTCAAAGCTCTACTCGTAAGTATATGCACGCTCAATCTCTATTGACAGCTCCTATCTCTTCGGTGTCTAGCTGTCTAATGCCCCCACCTACCTGTCTTTATCACAGTAAACAGCTCTCTCGATACTCAAAGCTTTACCCGTAAGTTCGTTCGTTCGCTTCCGTCAGCTTTGACGGAAATTTTGTGTGACTGAATTTTGCGTGTAGAGTCTGTTTTGTCCCATTACAGGATGCCCCTCGCCATGCAGGCAGATTTACTCCGACTTCAGAGGTACTAATTTTTAGGGAATTAGTAAAACCCAGGTGTCCTCGCCAGGGTACGAACCCCGGCTGTTGCCGTGGTAAGCCAACCGCCTATCGATTGCGCTAACTGGACACCCTACCCGTAAGTATACGCACACCCAATCTCCTTATCTCCCTCCAAGACAACTCTGAATTCATCATCCAGTGCCGTCTCCAAAACGAAGGTTGGCTACCATTGATCGCCATTCTACTCTGTTTCTTGCTTTGATGGTGGAGGTTGTCATAGATTGACTTGTCCATCTTTTGATGTTACTCGTCCATGTTAGTCTCGGCCTGCCTCTGCCTCTTTTACATTTGTATTTTCCCTTCCAATATTACTTTTAGTAGGCTGTTGTGTCTTTTAACGTACCCCAACAATTTCATTTGTCTTGTCTTAATTGTATTTAGTAGTTCTCTCTTTATTTTTAGTTGTTTTAAAACTCCATGCTTTGTTTTCTTTCCATCCAATTCTACCCACTCTGCTATAAATCCACATTTTCTGTTCTGTTTTCTTGTTTAATGTCCATGTTTCTGCACAATACAGGAATATTGAGAAGATGTAACAATTTGCTATTCTTAGTTTCAGCCCTGCTGTTATTTGTTTTGTTGTTAGTATATTTTTCATGGCATTAAAATTACTTTTTGCCATACCTATTCTTTTGTTTATTTCAATTTTACATCTTCCATAATTGCTTATAGTATGTCCAAGGTAGTTGTAGCTCTGAACTGTCCCCAGATGTATTCCTTCAACTGTGATATTTATTTGTAGGTTTTGATAATTTTCTTTGTTTATGATCGTAGTTTTAGTCATTTTGATATTCTCTGAAAACTCTGAATTATTTTTATATATTCTCTTCCCTGCTTTTCGTGTAAGATAATTCTCGTTCTTGTCGGTTCCCCTTTTTCCCATTTGAGACAACTCTCCCCATATCACTACTCGTTTATAGTCCAACCTCTTCTTCTTACAAAGCTCGACGAGTATTCATGTTTCGATTCGTCTCTTATCCGTCTGTTTGAAATGTTTTCTTTCCAGATTATGTTTGAGATCCTAAGTAAACATTTGTTTTCAAAGGAATTTTATTTACCGTAAATGGGCGAATCTCCAGCTTTCATATTCAAGTGTTAGCACTGGTATCTCACAGGATTTGAAAGCTCTAAGATTTGTTCGTTTACTGAGAACTTGAATCTCCGGATGTTCGTCAGTTTGTTGAAAGTATTTGATGCTTGTACGATGTGTATCCTGATTTCTGATATTATGTCTCCATCGTAGGATGTTTTGCCGCCTAGTTAGGTAACATTTGTAACTTTCTATAACATTTGATTGTTAAAGTTTTATATCAGAGCCTATGTTGGTAACATCTATGGCTTTCGTTATCGTTTTGTTACCTGAAGCCTTATCTTATCCTTAACAGCGTCACTAGGCAATACACATAAGATTAGTTTAGTATCCTGACATGGAGACTCTAGACAGATCAGTTTCTGAAAGACGCATAGTCTAGTCACTGGTCTAGTCTCTGGTTTAGTTTCTGGTCTAGTCTCTGATCTAGTCTAGTCTCTGGTCTAGTTTCTGGTCTAGTCTCTGGTCTAATTTCTGGACTAGTCTCTGATCTATCCTCTTGTCTGATCTCTCGTCTAGTCTCTGGCCTAGTCTCTGGTCTAGTCTCTGGTATAGTCTCTTGTCTAGTCTCTGGTCTAGTCTCTCGTCTAGTCTCGGATCTAGTATCTGATCTAGTTTCTGGTCTAGTCTCTGGCATAGTCTCTGGTCTAGTATCTCGTCTAGTCTCTGGGTTAGTCTTTCGTCTAGTCTCTGGTCTATTCTCTGGTCTAGTCTCTGGTCTAGTCACTGATCTAGTCTCTAGTCTAGTCTCTGGCCTAGTCACTCTGGTGTAGTTTCTAATATTGTCTCTTGTCTAGTTTCTAGTCTAGTCTCTGATATAGTCTCTAACTTATTTTCTAGTCTAGTCTCTGGTCTAATTTCTAGTCAAATCTCTAATCTTGACTCTGGTCTAGTCTCTGATATAGTCTTTCGTCTAATCTCTTGTCTAGCCTCTTGTCTAGTTTCTAGTCTAGTCTCTTGTCTAGTCTCTGGTCTAGTTTCTAGTTTAATGTCTGATCTAGTCTCTGGTCTAGTTTCTAGTCTAGTCTCTGGTCTAGTCTCTAGTCTAGTCCATGTTCTAGTCTCTGGTCAAGGCTCTGGTCAAGTCTCTGGTCTAGTTTCTAGTCTAGTCTCTGGTCTAGTCTCTGGTCTAGTCTCTAGTCTGGTCTCTGGTCTAGTTTCTAGTCTAGTCTCTGGTCTAGTCTTTAGCCTAGTCTCTGGTTAAGTCTCTAGTCTAGTCTCTGGTCTAGTTTCTAGTCTAGTCTCTGGTCTAGTCTCTAGTCTAGTCTCTTGTCTAGTTTCTAGTCTATTCTCTGGTCTAGTTTCTAGTCTAGTCTCTTGTCTAGTTTCTATCCTAGTCTCTGGTCTAGTCTCTAGTCTAGTCTCTGGTCTAGTTTCTAGTCTAGTTTCTTGTCTAGTCTCTAGTCTAGTCTCTGGTCTAGTCTCTAGTCTGGTCTCTGGTCTAGTTTCTAGTCTAGTCTCTGGTCTAGTCTTTAGTCTAGTCTCTGGTTAAGTCTCTAGTCTAGTCTCTGGTCTAGTTTCTAGTCTAGTCTCTGGTCTAGTCTCTAGTCTAGTCTCTGGCATAGTCTCTGGTCTAGTCTCTCTTCTAATTTCTAGTCTAGTCTCTGGTCTAGTCTCTAGTCTAGTCTCTGGTCTAGTTTCTAGTCTAGTCTCTGGTCTAGTCACCTAGTCTAGTCTCTGGCATAGTCTCTGGTCTAGTCTCTGGCATAGTCTCTGGTCTAGTCTCTGGTTTAGTCTCTGGTCTAGTTTCTAGTCTAGTCTCTGGTCTAGTCTCTAGTCTAGTCTCTGGTCTAGTCTCTAGTCTAGTCTCTGGTCTAGTTTCTGGTCTTGTTTCTAGTCTAGTCTCTGGTCTAGTCTCTAGTCTAGTCTCTGGTCAAGTCTCTAGTCTGGTCTCTGTTCTAGTTTTTAGTCTAGTCTCTGGTCTAGTCTCTAGTCTAGTCTCTGGCATAGTCTCTGGTCCAGTCTCTAGTCGAGTCTCATCGACAGATCATCTTCACTGTACAATTGATAACTTCATATTGCTCAAATCTCCCCCTCAACACGTTTGCCTTTACGAAGCAGGCCCGCAACATATCAAAGAAAGCACTAAAGATGGCTTCAGCTCAAATGCGCGAACTCCGTAGTGCCGGTTGGACATTCACCCCAACCTCCTTGGTCGACTTTTATTATTTACGTAGCGAGTGAATGGCTCAATAAAGACAAGTGAAACAATATTAAAAGTTGTAAATTAATTAAAATAGATGGAACAACGTTAACCTCAGATGGTAGATGTACAACAGAGGTAAGATGCAGAATGGCTCAGGCAAAAGCAGCTTACCAAAAACTGAGGAAGAGACTGTGCAATATATTTTTGACAATAGGAACAAGAAAAAAACTTCTTAAATGTTATGTAGAATCAGTCTTATCATACGAATGTGAATCGTGAACAACAGGACAACAGACAAGAAAATCACTGGCGGCTGTAGAAGTGTTGTTTAACAAAAGAATGTTGAGAATACGATGGACAGATAAGAAGAGTAATGAAAACGTTCTAAAAGAGAACTAATATCCAATATTAGGAAGAAACAATCATCATTTTTGGCCATGTAATGAGAAAGGAACAGCTGGAATATATTGTAACAACTGGGAAAATTGAGGGACGAAGAGATAGAGGGAAGCAAAGAGGAAAGATACCAGACAGCTTAAGAGAATGACTTGGCAGAAAGTCGACAACAGAAATGATAAATAACTGTCGCGATCGAAAGTTGTGGAGAGACATGATTACCTACACCAGCAGGCATGGTACTTAATGACGATGATGGCTGGCTCTACTCTTCCCTCCAACCGTGGTCAGTATCCCTGTAGCCAAAAAGACATTGAAAAACATGTGCGTAAGTCTATCCCTAAAGATTGAGAATCCATTCTGCGGTTAGTTTTCTATGTTCAGCTTATGATACAAATAGGAAGTCTTCCCAAATGTCCCATAACCTGCCTGCCATCCTTTATTCATGACGTCCCATTTATATTCTTCGCTGTAAGTATCATTCACGTTTGCTGGAAATATTCTAGTGAGTTCGGCATGAAATATACAGTACGGTTTCATGGTATGAGTATGGTTATAGAAGCCCCGGTATCACTGCAAACGAAAAAAAATGAATATCCTTCTTTTGATATACATTCAAAGTGATTAGAAGAAGCTATATCTTAAAATGTAAATAATTTTGTGGTTAAACAACGGAAATTGCATCCTTCGAAACACTCAGATTTGCTATCTTTGATCTTTTTGTTATGGTTATGGTTATTCGAAGGCCCCGTATCACTGCAAACGAATGGAAATCCATAATTGCTCAACCGCCCATGCCATTGGAATCATCCGAATTAACATATCATCCGAATTAACATCCAAACAAATAAAAGCAGTTGCAGTCTCCACCGTAGCAAACAGAGCACACGTCAAAAGAGATAAGGCGTATTATAGCACCGACAGTGAACGCGTCTGAACTGTTCGTCGTACAATATCATCATTCATCGTAAGCAATCTAAATGTAGAAACACCATCTGGACGAAACACACAGCTCACGGTGTGCACAGAGCACTACTCAGTAGCTCTAGCAATGAGCCGAGTGAAAACAAAAGTGAGAGAAAAAAGAAACAACAGATAAAATAGTTTGGCCATGTGATAAAGCCGAAACAGCCGAATTTAAATTCAACGATTTTATTTAAATTTAACTGCAGTCCCCATCTAATTTAAATTTAACGTTTATGCTAAAATACTACCGAAATCGATTACCTTCGATTCAGTGTATTAATCTGACAGTTCGCATTTTGGCGCATTACTTAATATACATCTGAAACAAATAAAATATATTTTTATTAGGACCACTAATTACTAAAATGACATTCAAACATAAACATTTCCTTTACCTAAACATTGTTAATTTAAACGTCTAGTGTCCCAAATTGGAACTGTTTCCATGAAATATCAACTCAATGGCACCCACTGGTATGAGCGTAATACCGACCACATTACCCCAAAAATCATGTGCTGAAGGTCTCTAAAATGCATGGTCACTAACATTATTCCCTATACGCCACTTGGCGTGACGGGGGCTCTTTACTTTTTTATACACCCACTAAGTTTCTCGTTTCTGGCTCTGCTCATTTTAACTCCCATCTCTTTCATCCGAAGGAGTGACGTGGACTCATGGTTGTCGAAGTCCTGTGTCTTTCCCACTTCCCGGAGGGTATTGATGATGTCCGCCCGATCCATTGGTTGACAGTCCTCAACAATAGCGCAGCTAGCCAACCAGTCCGCGCTTTCAATTCGCCGTACTCCCGCATGTCCTAGGACGTAAACAAAGGTGACCTTACGTATTTGTTTACTTCTGCAATGAGTCTACCCATTGCATACGTAAAGATCCTGCCTCCACATTTCTTATCATACTTATATCAAATCACTCAGTATACATCAGTATACAGGCGTAGGCTTGTGACTCTAACCAGACGAATGCCTTAGTCACTGCCATTACCTGCATCATCATGCTACTCGTGGTCATAACGTATGCACCACTGTTATTTCAAGTTTCAAGAATGAAGGGATTGTATTAGGCACAGTGCATCTTCATCCATTAATGCTGCAACATTATTTGTAAGGTTATAATTAAAATCCCACTTTGAGATGAAAACCAACAACTGTGACTCATATATTGTTACCTATCTTGGATCTAGTTCCTATCCGATTACACAAGAAACTCTTAAAGAAAAGTAAAAGTAAAGTGCCCCGTCACGTCACGTCACGTCAAGTTGCGTATGGGGAATATAATGTTAACGACCATCATTTTTATATACCTTCGGCACATGATTTTTGGGGTAATGTGATCGGTATTACGCCGTGCCGCGTCACTTTCAAGAAAAAATTCGGTACCCATTTAAGGTTGGATGAAGCCAGAAGCCGTCGATGAGGATCACAATCGATCGAATTGTGGTCGGTATTACACTCGTGCCGCTTCACTTTAAGAATAAATTCCGGTACCCATTTAAGGTTGCATGAACCCGACAAGAGTCCTTTGTAGTTTAGTTCACTAACCACTGAGCTATCGCGGCTCCCTAAGAAGATCTCATACATTGTGGATAACCTCTGACAGATTGACGAGAGACCATGGGGTTACAATAACGATTAAATAAAAAAAAAACTGTTCATAGAAGCTTGTTTTAGACACAGCGTTTCATTATCAAACAAATCGGAACAATTTCTGGCGACATGATTAAATAGTGAGCTCTGTCACTAAAAATATTGACAAATAGTTACGACATGCTTGTCATAACATTTTCTTCCTTTCTTCCTCATTTGCCTTTCAGGGTCGAGGGAAGGTATAATGTGATGTTTTGCTCTTCTGTTTGCATCTAAACAAGAAAAAGAGTCCTTAAATGTTATGTAGAACCAGTTTTAACATATGGATGTGAATCATGGACAATAGGACAACAGAGAAGAAGATCACTGCAGTCTGTAGAAATGTGGTTTTACAGAAGAATGTTGAGAATACCATGGACAGCTAAGAAGAGTAATGAAAACGTTCTGAAAGAGGCCAAAGCAAAAAGAGAGCTAATTTCCAATATTAGGAAGAAACAATTATCATTTTTTGGCCATGTAACGAGAAGAGAACAGTTGTAATATATTGTAACAACTGTGAAAATTGAGGGACGAAGAGATAGAGGGAAGCAAAGAGAAAAGATACCAGACAGCTTAAGAGAATGGCTTGGCAGAAGGTCAATAACAGAAATGATAGATAACTGTCGTGATCGAAAGTTGTGGAGCCACATGATCACCTACGCCAGCAGACTTGGTACTTGATGATGATGATGTTTGCCTCTGCTGTTATGTTTCCTAGGGTTTCTAATATTCCATAAATCCATATTTTGTTGTGTTTGGCCCTTGGGTCTGTTGTTCTCGCAACGTTTATTGAAGACTCGTATTTTATTTTGGTGTTTCTACTTTACCACGTTGAAAGAAAGAAAAACATGAATAAATTATTTCATCTGTACCCGTTCATCACTGAAGATCGTCGGAGACGAAACTTTGCTTATGATTGGTAGACTCTTTCTCTATCTGTCTCTTTCTTATCATCCAACCATCCTTCTTCATACGCATGTCCGTCGGTCCGTACGTCTATCAGGCTGCCTGCCTGCCTGCCAACATGTCTATTTGTCTATTTAATGTTTTGCCCGATTTCCCTAATTTACATGAACTGATTTTACTGATATCCATTTCTATCCACTGCTAAATATTAACCCTGTTTATAAAAAGAGTGTTTAATAACGAACACTTATACGTGTTCTGTATCTGTTTTTAACTTCAATGTTTCTGCTAAGAGTGTTTAATAACGAACACTTATACGTGTTCTGTATCTGTTTTTAACTTCAACGATTCTGCTAAGAGTGTTTAATAGCGAACACTTATACGTGTTCTGTATCTGTTTTTAATTTCAATGTTTCTGCTAAGAGTGTTTAATAACGAACACTTATACGTGTTCTGTATCTGTTTTTAACTTCAATGTTTCTGCTAAGAGTGTTTAATAACGAACACTTATACGTGTTCTGTATCTGTTTTTAACTTCAATGTTTCTGCTAAGAGTGTTTAATAACGAACACTTATACGTGTTCTGTATCTGTTTTTAACTTCAATGTTTCTGCCAAGTATGCCAGAAATAAAATCGGTTACCTTCGATTGTGTGTATCAACCTAACGGTTCGGATCTTGGAGCATTATTTAATATACACATGAGAAGGGGGGGGGGGGCTTAAGTGGTCTATAGAGGTAGGTCGTCGGTCTATGGTCAAGGAGGTCCCCGGTTCTAATCCTACTAAAGTTGGTGGAATTTTTTTCTCTTTAAATCCGTCGTTTATTAGAGACTTTGCTCTATTAATATCTGAGTACTGAAGTTTGATGTCTAACCCTCTCTCTAGGTAGTGAGGTCTGATGTCTAACTCTCTCTGGGTAGTGAGTTTTATGTCTAACCCTCTCTGAGTAGTGAGGTTTGATGTCTAACTCTCTCTGGGAATTGAGGTTTGATGTCTAAACCTCTCTGGTTAGTAAGGTTTGATGTCTAACCTTCTCCAGGTAGTGAGGTTTGATGTCTAACTCTCTCTGGGTAGTGAGGTTTGATGTTTAACCCTCTCTGTGTAGTGAGGTTTGATGTCTAACTCTCTCTGGGTAGTGAGGTTTGATGTCTAACCCTCTCTATGTAGTGAGGTTTGATGTCTAACCCTCTCTGTGTAGTGAGGTTTGATGTCTAACTATCTCTGGGTAGTGAGGTTTGATGACTAACCCTCTCTGGGTAGTGAGGTTTGATGTCTAACTCTCTCTCTCTCTCTGGGTAGTGAGGTGTGATGTCTATGAAGCAGGGAGGTAGCAGTGATTAAACAGTGTACGATAAGAGGGGAGTGAGGTAGTAGAAATCGAGTGGAGATGAGAAGGGTTGAGTAAAATAAAATCATGGGGTCCACTGGAAGAAGGGTTAAGAAGTAAAGAGGATGAACACATCGTGACTCACTGGAATTGTAAGATACAATGTAGGAACGAGGCAAAAATGTAAAACGGGGTATTGATTGGTTGAAGGGAGAAAAGGTTAGACAAAGGGTAGGTTGGGAAGATCATTCGAGATGAAACGATGGCTCTATGCGGACGGTTGTGTGTTTGTGTTGCAACCGGTACCGTGAGCAGGATTGAGCTAGTTCACGAACAAGTGATATAGTAAGTTAGCTGGTGTGTGGTCGCTGCGTGGAACAGACCTTATTCCAGGATCAGTGATAAGTAGAAGTGTCTTAGAGAAGTTAGAATATAGTTGTGCAAGTTAGCTGCAAGGAACAATTTAGTGTCAATCCGTGAGTTAGTCTCACCAAGTTAAGCTTCATTACAAGTGTAAAGATAGAATGTAGTTGTGCAAGTAGCAGCAACGAACAATTTAGTGTCAATCCGTGAGTTAGTCTCACCGAGTTTAGTCTTCATCAGAAGTGTGAAGTTAAAACGTAGTTGTGCACATTAGCAACAATGAACAATTTAGTGACTATTCGTGAGTTAGTCGCACCCACATTAGGCTTCATTAGGAGCAGGGAATTAGAAGGTAGTGGTACAGTTTAGCAGCTACGACCATTCAAGTGACAGTAGGGGAGAGAAGTTTAATAAGTCAGGCGTTGTGTAGGAGCATGACGTTAGAGTGTGGTGTGCAGGCAGCAACATCGAGCAATGTACGTGGCGCTGAGCGAGACAGAGTCGCAGAGTTCCTATAAATCAAGAAAGGGCTGGATACTGAGTACGGCGCTCCAGGTGACAACAGTACAGGGAGGTTGAGCGAGACCGATATCGCCAGCTTCGTGATTAGCAATATGGCGGCTAGTGGGTGCTAGTGGAGGAATTTCATAAACAACTATTACTTAGAGGAAGGTAGGCGAGGCCAGGGTGGCTTGAGAGAGGGCTGCAGTATAACTCTGCTGTGTCGTAGATAACACAGGGGAATGCCGCAAGGTTGGCAGGCAATGTGTGAGAGGCTGCTAACATATCATTGTCATTGTGAGTGTGAACGTGTTGTGTGAGGTGGACTTTTGAGAATAAATCCATCAGGTGTGTTATTTTTACCTGGTGTTCAGTGAATGCTTTCTCGAGCGCTAGCTGTAATTGTCTGTGCCTAGCTAAGAACGACCACTGGAAGGGGCCAGAACGCTGGTCTGCAGATAACCGACGGTCGTAAAACGAAACAGCGCGGAGTACCAAGGTAGGCGATCACCCGGTCAAGGGTGCCACACAAGGGCAGAGTTCAAACGAGGCGACAGTCCCGAGCAGTAACCATCAATCACAGGCAGAGATCGACTCGACTTATTAACCAACACAGGTCATCAAGACGCAAGTCGTCAAGACACGTGGGCATCGATACAGTAAAGGGATATCCCCGTCAACTCTTCAAGAAAGTTAGAGGAGTTCGGACACCATCAAGTCCAGTACAAGGGTGCTGGTACCAGGTGTGCTCCAGTCAAGTCCATTCAAGTGCATTAAAGAGGTCACTGTTTATTTAAGAGCTGGCCGCTGAGATAGCTGCAATATTTAAGAGCGCCTCTGTTACATCTATCCCTCTCTGGGTAGTGAGGTTTGAGGTCTAGTGCTCTGTTGGTAGTGAGGTTTGATGTCTAACTCTCTCTGGGTAGTGAGTTTTGATGATTAAGCCTATCTGTGTAGTGAGGTTTGATGTGTAACTCTCTCTGGGTAGTGAGGCTTGATGTCTAGTGCTCTCTGGGTAGTGAGGTTTGATGTCTAACTCTCTCTGGGTAGTGAGGTTTGATGTCTAGTGCTCTCTGGGTAGTGAGGTTTGATGTCTAGTGCTCTTTTGGTAGTGAGCTTTGATGATTAAGCCTCTCTGTGTAGTGGGGTTTGATGTCTACTGCTCTCTGGGTAGTGAGGTTTGATGTCTAACCCTCTCTGGGTAGTGAGATTTGATGTCTAACGCACTCTGGGTAGTGAGATTTGATGTCTAACTCTCTCTGGGTAGTGAGTTTTATGTATAACCCTCTCTAAGAAGTGAGGTTTGATATCTAGTGCTCTATGGGTTGTGAGATTCGATGTCTAGTCCTCTCTTGGTAGTGAGATTTGATGTCTAACGCTCTCTAGGTAGTGAGATATGATGTCTAACCCTCACTGGGTTGTAAGGTTTGATGTCTTAACCTCTCTGGGTAGTGAGGTTTGCTGTCTAACCCTCTCTAGGTAGTGAGATTCGATATCTAGTCCTCTCTGTGGGTAGTGAGATTTGATAACCCTCTGTAGGTAGTGAGACCGGATCTCTCGTCCTCTCGAAAATAGCGAAAAATAGGCGGTCCCGTGTGCATGTTTTATAACCCTTAGCCGCTGGAAATCGAAATGAGTGGGTCACAAATTAATTATCACAGCTCAGGGGAAAGAAAACGTCAAAATTGTAAATGATTAAAAATTATAGTATCTCTGAAGTCAGAGAATATGTGCATGTATGGCGAGGGACATCTCAGCATACATCTGTAGTTGTGAAAGAAATAGGTAAAAATTATATTTACTTCAAATTCTGTCTATCGGGACTTTGTTAGAGATATTCATCTAGCCTCGCAAGCAAATACAACATAAATAATTAACTGAAATTACAATGATTTTGAATGGGTTATCATTCCTTTGACATTATTTCCACAATAATGTTATTAAATATTCAGATATTAATTAATTTTTTTTTTGCGTTCGCCAGCTTTCACTTCTGACGAAGTCCCTATAGACTAGGAACTGAAGTTTGCGTGTTAATCCGTTTTTTCCCTGGCAGCCGGGTGCACAGGGGTCTCTCCTCGCACAGGAAGATATCTCCGTCTTCAGAGGTACTCATATTTTTTCCGCCGATGAGTAATTGATGTTTCAAGCCGGGCCTCGCTGCTGAGACCTGGGTTGGTTGCCGCAGAGAGAAATCATAAATAAAAATCCAAACCGCAGACAGGATTTGAATCCACAACCTCTCTGTCTCAAGGCCGGTGTCTTGCCTCGAGACCAACCAGTTCCCATTCAGATACTGGAATTAATTGTTAAGCTGTGTTGCACTGTGTTTTGCGTCTTGTGGTCCACTGCTTTAGAATTCAGCGTATATTTTAAAAATAATCTCTTCTCCATCACATCATTGTAATACTTAAACAAACGATGAAGACTATTCAGCCACATACAATTACACAAAAACATTGAAAAAAAGAGTATACAATGAGCAACATTCACTTATAATTGAAATTTAGGAAAGAAAACGTATATTTATTAAATATATGTTTATTGATATGTCTCGATTAAATATATATCAATGAAATATTGTAAATATTGCGATACAAAGATTTCACTTGGTAAATATTGATGAGATGTTTACTCCTTCTGGCTTGAATAAGCCTCACAATAAACACTCTGTGATCATAACTTGATTACAAATATCTCAAGCAAACGTTATATGACAATATTTATTCTACATATGCTAATACTTAACTTGATAATTCTCCTATTCTTATTTGATAAGATGAGAATACTTATATTTCTAGAGTCGATAACGACATTCATGATATAAATATTTAAATGATATTGTTATATACAATTGATCATAGTTAGAAAGATATTAATGCTTATTAATAAATATTACGATATCTCTGTCTGATTTTCTTTCTTCATCCATCCTTCTTATTTTTGTTCTACTTCATTTCATCTTCATTTCATCTTATTCATTTCCTATTATGCTTCTCTATTTTCATCTAACACCCTTCCCACGTCCTTCTAATACTACAACTATTACTATTACCACACTAATACTACAACTATTACTAATACCACAACTACTAATACTACTGTATTCTTCTTCCTGTTTCTTCTTCAGCTCTATCATTATCAAAGTCATCAGCATCGTCGTCTTCAATTTTTTTTCTATTAATTTTCCTTTTCTGTTTTTTTTTTCTTAATGTTTTTACTGTTATTCTTATATTCGATAAAGTAAAGTGCGGTGACTTTAGATCTGCCGAGTTAAGGAAGGGGAAATAATGCAGCTCACTTTAACTATGACACAATATAATAAACATCACGTCAAGGAAGCGACAATAATGAAGGAAGCGACAATAATGAAGATCTGGTGATTGTCTCCCTTCTTCATCAAACATATCTCCTTCAATTAATGTATTTAACCCAAACATTTGTTCTCAATCACAGACAATTATAGATTCACTTAGGCCTGAAGACAGAGGGAATTCCAGGAACATCTCCAGTAGCGTGTGAGCAGAGATGGCTGTGGGTAGTGTATTGATAACCATCTATAGCTCCTATATAGCTGAAAACATCACGGTAGTTGGAACCTTTCCCGGTGTTATTTTCTGCTTGCCGGTCTTAGTGAATCTATAGCTGGCTGTGTGTTAATCATAGTGCACTTTAGATAGGCCGTATTGCAGAAAGGGAAACCCCGAAAACTTCACTAGCGTGACGTTTTCAGCTTTCCTGGTAGGGAGGGATGTGGCTAGAATTACGTAACTCGTCCAATACAACTGTCACAGGCTTGACATCAGTGGATAGGGTTCCTGGGGAGGTATCATCATCATGTGCCATACCGGTTGATGTAGGCGATCATGTCCTTCCACAATCTTCTATCCACAGTGCCTCGTATCATTTCTGTTGACTGTTTTCCATGCCATGACACCAAGCTATCCAGTATTTTCTCTATTTGTCGTCCGCGATCTCTCTTTCCTTGTATTTTGCCAGTTGTAACCAAATAAACCAAAACTCCCGTCTCTCATGATGTGCTCGAAGATTGTTGATTATTTCCTTCTGATGTTTTTTCGGAGTTGCCTTTTTGTGTCGGCCTCTTTGAGAGTTTCTTCATTGGTCTTTATAGCTGTCCAGCGAACTTTCAACATTATTCTGAAAATTCCGATCTCTGTGGCCTCTAACCGTCTTTACATTCCATTCGCTTCTATAGGTTAGAATTGGTTCTAAATAGCACTGATAAACATTGTGTTAGTACCCATATTTTTTATACAAACTTTCGGCAAATTATTTTTGGGGATAATGTGGTCAGAATCCAATAACTAAGTGCGCGAAGTAATCCAACGATCCACCGGACCAATAAAAGACGTATTTTCAACAATAAAAGAGTAGAAACTGACCTGATAAGAACACGTCATACGGTCCACAGGCCATGCCAAGACTATTATGCAAGACACAGTAGGAGGCAAAAGTAGACAGGGACGACAAAAGAAAAGATGGGCGGATAACATCATAAAATGGACAGGAATGTTTTCTGTTGTATCGCAGAGAGGTGCCCTACATCAGGAAGATTGGAAACAAATTGTAGCAATCTCATCTATAGTGCTCCGACGATTAATACGGTTATGGGATAATTGATTGGTTATTGTTATGGAAGGCCCCGGTATCACTGAAGAGAGGTGCCCTACATAAGGAAGATTGGAAACAAATTGTAGCAATCTCATCTATAGTGCTCCGACGATTACTGCGGTTATGGGATAATTGATTGGTTATTGTTATGGAAGGCCCCAGTATCACTGAAGAGAGGTGCCCTACATAAGGAAGATTGGAAACAAATTGTAGCAATCTCATCTATAGTGCTCCGACGATTACTGCGGTTATGGGATAATTGATTGGTTATTGTTATGGAAGGCCCCGGTATCACTGAAGAGAGGTGCCCTACATAAGGAAGATTGGAAACAAATTGTAGCAATCTCATCTATAGTGCTCCGACGATTAATACGGTTATGGGATAATTTATTGGTTATTGTTATGGAAGGCCCCGGTATCACTGAAGAGAGGTGCCCTACATAAGGAAGATTGGAAACAAATTGTAGCAATCTCATCTATAGTGCTCCGACGATTAATACGGTTATGGGATAATTTATTGGTTATTGTTATGGAAGGCCCCGGTATCACTGAAGAGTGGTGCCCTACATAAGGAAGATTGGAAACAAATTGTAGCAATCTCATCTATAGTGCTCCGACGATTACTGCGGTTATGGAATAATTGATTGGTTAATGTTATGGAAGGCCCCGGTATCACTGAAGAGAGGTGCCCTACATAAGGAAGATTGGAAACAAATTGTAGCAATCTCATCTATAGTGCTCCGACGATTAATACGGTTATGGGATAATTGATTGTTTATTGTTATGGAAGGCCCCGGTATCACTGAAGAGAGGTGCCCTACATAAGGAAGATTGGAAACAAATTGTAGCAATCTCATCTATAGTGCTCCGACGATTAATACGGTTATGGGATAATTTATTGGTTATTGTTATGGAAGGCCCCGGTATCACTGAAGAGAGGTGCCCTACATAAGGAAGATTGGAAACAAATTGTAGCAATCTCATCTATAGTGCTCCGACGATTAATACGGTTATGGGATAATTTATTGGTTATTGTTATGGAAGGCCCCGGTATCACTGAAGAGAGGTGCCCTACATAAGGAAGATTGGAAACAAATTGTAGCAATCTCATCTATAGTGCTCCGACGATTAATACGGTTATGGGATAATTGATTGGTTATTGTTATGGAAGGCCCCAGTATCACTGAAGAGAGGTGCCCTACATAAGGAAGATTGGAAACAAATTGTAGCAATCTCATCTATAGTGCTCCGACGATTAATACGGTTATGGGATAATTTATTGGTTATTGTTATGGAAGGCCCCGGTATCACTGAAGAGAGGTGCCCTACATAAGGAAGATTGGAAACAAATTGTAGCAATCTCATCTATAGTGCTCCGACGATTACTGCGGTTATGGGATAATTGATTGGTTATTGTTATGGAAGGCCCCGGTATCACTGAAAACGAATTAAAATCCATAATTGCTCAACCGTCCGTGCCAGTGGAATCATTCGAATTACTATCTCATCTTCCAAACAAAGAAAGGAGAGCTGTAGACCCCATCATAAGTCTCAGCACACGCCAAAAGACATACGGCGAAACCGCACAGAAAGTGAACACAGCCAATTGTTCCCAGTCATACGATATCATCATTAATCGTAAACAAGCGGAATATCGAAACATGATCACAATGGATGAAACAAGCAGCTCACAGTGTGCACAGAGCACTTAACTCAGTAGTTCCTGCAACAAGCCGGAACTGATTGATTGAATTGATTGATTGAATTGATTGATCAGTACTTCGGCACTGCCGCCTTTCTTTAAAAAAAAAATACGGGTACCAATTTAAGGATGTGCTAACCTGCAAGCTGTCAGTCAAGATCACTAGAGTCCACACCTTGTCCTTAGTCGTCTTGTTCACTTTGGGAGTGGTTTCAAATTGGTTTGGGACACCACAAGATGAGACTTTTACAATTTAATAAATGGTTGTGTTGATGATACTTTAGTAAAACAATGATTATGAGAAAAAAAATGTTTCAACAATTGTCAGAGGTGCTACTTATTGGTGTGAAAGCTAACGTTTTAATCATAGATATAATTTAAATTGAAGATATAACATGAATATACAATCTTCTTCTTAATCCGCTGAGCTCTGATCTGAACATAGGGCACTCACAAGAGATCTCTACCCAATCTGGTCTGAAGCAAGCACGGACAACTCTCGCGTGGTCTTGCCAACCTGTATCATAGCATGTCACCAACGACCTGCATTTTCTTTGTTTTCCAGATGGTGTCAATGCTAGATGACGATGGGGTTAAGGCAAAGAAATGCAAATGAATGCATAAAAATACGAAGCTGCAGTAAAGCTGAATATAAGGAAAAATTAAAAAATAAAGAAAAATATGAGACAGCCACACTTTTGTTACCATTTCCTTTTCATACACACAGGATAGACATATTTCGAATATTTTTGTTTTGAATGTTTTGTTATTAGTTTTGTGTGTTTGTTTTTCTTGTTTGTTCCTGCTGAACGCCTATTGGGCCGAAACGTCGTTTAGTCTGTGTCGTCCACTTATCACGTAAAGCTTCTAACATACCATTTTTCTGTATTTTTTAATTTTTCCCTAGATGACGATGCCTGGTTCGTTTGATTCGTAGAACGTGTTCTTATGATTTCTAACGTCTTCTTTTCACTTCTTGTGAATGTAATATAGAAAAGTCATATACAAAACTGGAGCATCTATGGACGAGTCCAGAATACAGCGATGATATTCATAACATAACATAACAAAACACAATCTAACATAACATATACCACCTTTTTAAAATAAATATAACGCTAACATTTTCAACAATAATAAAGTCACAAATAAGATACAAATAAACAGATGAGTAGTGTCACAAAAAAAAGAAGAAAGAAATCTTGGAAAGCATCTGTGTAAACTATAATAAATAAAATCAAAACGGCAATTAAACATTTAAAAATGTTTTGTGAATTTGTCATGGAAAACAACCATGGGGAAAAATAGAAGGAATAAAAAAAATTGAAATCTAATAAATGTGGATTTATGAAGAGTGTTATAAGGACAGAGAAGGCGAACATTAAAAACGTTTCTAAGCAGCTGAAACTAAATCAAATAAAACACAATTCGATAAATGAAATGTTTTGGACATTTAGCTTATATATATATATATTTATATATATAACACAGTTTAAGCAAAAATAGCAGGGCGAAAATATATAAAGTAAAACGATGCAAGGCAAAAAGCAAATACATAACATACAACAGGAGATTGATAACATATAAAAGTGGATTGGTAACATTCAGAAGTGGATTAGTTACATCCAGAAGTGGATTAATAACCTTCAGAGGTATATTGATAACATTTAGAAGTGAATTGATGACATCCAGAAGTGGATTGATAACATCCGGATATGTATTGATAACATCTAGAAGTAGATTGATAACGTCTAGAAGTGGATTGATAACATATAGAAGTAGATTGATAACATCCGGAAGTGGATTGATAACATTCAGAAGTAGATTGATGATATCCGGAAATATATTGATTACCTCTAGAAGTAGATTGATAACGTCTAGAAGTAGATTGATAACATCTAGAAGTAGATTGACAACATTAAGCAGTGGAGTGGTAACATTCAGAAGTAAATTGGTAACACCCAGAAGTACAATGGTAACTTCGAGAAGTGGATTGGTAACGTCTAGAAGTGGACAGGAAATATTCAGAAGTGGACTAGTAGCATCTGGAAGTGAATTGATAACATCTGAAAGTGTAAAAGAACATTCATAAATGGATTAGTAACGTGCAGAAATGAAGTGGCAACTTCCAGAAGTGGATTAATAACTCCCAAAAGTGGATTGGTAACATCCAGAAGCGGATTTGTAATATCTAGAAATAGACATATTATATCCATAAGTGGAAAAATAACATCCGGAAGTGGATAGATAACATTCAAAGTGGATTGATAACATTCAGAAGTGGATAGATAACATTCAGAAGTGGATAGATAACATTCAGAAGTGGATTGGTAACATTCAGAAGTGGATAGATAACATTCAGAAGTGGATAGATAACATTCAGAAGTGGATTGGTAACATTCAGAAGTGGATTGGTAACATTCAGAAGTGGATTGATAACATTCAGAAGTGGATAGATAACATTCAGAAGGGGATTGGTAAATCAGTGATAGCATGGCCCATGTGATAAAGATCGTCATAATCATCATCGAGTGCCGTCTCCGCATCGAAGGTTGGCTACCATCGAGCGCCATTCCACTCTGTCTCTTGCTTTGATGGTGCAGGTTATCATCGCCTGACATGTCCATCTGTTGATGTTACTCGTCCATGTTAGTCTTGGTCTGCCTCTGCCTCTTTTACCTTGTATTTTCCCTTCCAATATTACTTTTAGTAGGCTGTTGTGTTTTTTAACATGTCCCAGAAATCTTATTTGTCTTGTTCTAATTGTGTTTAGTAGTTCTCTTTTTATTTTTAGTTGTTTTAAGACTCCATCGCATGTTTTCTTTTCTTTCCATCCAATTATACCTATTCTTAATATACCCACATTTCACAGGCTTCAATTTTCTGTTCTGTTTTCTTATTCATGTTTCTGCACCATACAGGAATATCGAGAAGCCATTAAATATTTTGCAATTCTTAGTTTTAGCCCCGGTGTTGTTTGTTTTGATGTTAGTATATTTTTCATGGCATTAACATTACTTTTTGCCATTTCTATTCTTTTGTTCATTTCATTTAAAAGATGAAGATCCATATCTATATTCCACTCCATTGTAGGCAACCTTTGATACGAAGGCAGTTATAGATGTGTGTATGAATGTAGGAAAATAATTGGAGGCCACATACACGTGTATTACAGAAGAATGTATCTTCTTTCTTTCTTCTTTTCTCTTTCTCACTGATACCGAAAAGGTGTCGTGGTTATATCATTTCTCGTTCTTGAGCTGCTCCTACTGCCTGAATTGATTTTCCTTTGTTGTTACATGTTTCTATCACTATCGATCTTCTTCTGGGTCTTCCTCTTGGTCTTTTTCCATGTATTCTCGAGAAGAACGCCCTTGATGGTGATTGGTGAGGATTCATTCTGACCAGGTGGCCCAACCACTTAAGTTGTTCTATATATTCTTGGCAGGGTTTTGTTCCTACCATTTTTTTAATGGTTTCATTTGGTATTCTATCTCTTCTTGTGTTGTTTGTTAGAAGAATGCATAAAATAGTATATACATTTAAACAGAGTAACGTAAAAAAAATTTCAAGTGAGAATGTTATAAAGAGGACGAAGAGGAGATAACGCCAAATGCCAACATCAAGAGAAGGAAGTCGTCAGTTTTGATCATGCAATGAGAGGGGAATAGCTGGAATATATTGTGACAACAGGAGAAAGTGAAGGAATAAGAGATAGAGGGAAACAGCGAGAAGAGAAAGAAGATAGTTTAAAATAGTGGTTGAGTAGAAATTCAACAACAGAAATGAAAATAAACAACAGTAGAGACACAGAGCTGCAGTGAGGCATCAGCACCTACTCCAGTCGGCTGGGAGCTTATTGATGATGAGAATGATATATTGGGAATACTATCATTTCTAATAAAATTAGTCGTGCTATTAAGCACTTTAAAATGTAAATAAATTTCAAGAAAAGAAAAAATACGGAACAAAATACAAATATTGCAGGTTATTGTAACATGATGATACATCAAAAGCCATAATTTAAAAAAAAAAAAAAATAACCTCATTTTACCAACCACATTATTTATATATCACATTAAATTGAGCATATGTGGCGGTATTAATTTAATTTACAAAAATTAACATATATACATAAACTTACGTATGGATACATATAACAGCCGCGGCAAATTGGGTAACTATTAAGTATTACAAAAAGAGAGGTATGAAGTATGACCACATATCATATTTAAAACATAATTCTTTAAAGCATTAAAAGTCTTATCTCTCACGCAAGTACATGGGCATAGATCAATCATACAGTGCTCTTATCTTTACTACAATAAAGCTACACACTAAAAGAAACAAAATTGATTTCAAATAAACGCGGTTTTATTTCTAGTTATTACGAAAATGGAAATATATTTGCAATAAAATCGTTCCCATCACTAGCATTGTTTCGAAAACGATTTTCCGTTTTTTTTTTTTTTGTTTTCCTTGGAAAAAAAAACAACTTTGTCACGCTCGGTAGTGAAAAAGGGAACGGTATTTGAGACTATTTTTTTACTATCAGCATATTTTTGGGTATGGTGGTCAGCATAACGCCAGATATAATTTTTCACGGTTAAAGATGGTACTCATTTAAAGCTGGATGAACTAAGTATTCCTGTAACAAATATCATTTCACGAAATAAAAATGAATGACAATTTGTGAAGAAATAATAGCTTCCTTATCTACGTATAACAGTGGTAGCCAAGGCAGCGAAGTGGTTAGTGCAACCGTTTATTGTTCAGAAGCAGAAATTCAGTGCTAAAATGTGATGAATTTGTTTGTTTTTGTTTCCGACCCACACGAGTTCGAGGTTTATCAAACATCTTATAATGGGTACAAGATGTTTTCGTTAGGAGAGTAAGACGGCCTGGCGTGATACTGACTAGAAAATTCAGTAAATGTATTGATGGTCATGAAAAATATGGACATTTGCTATTGCATACCATTAGCCATGATGAGTGTAATACAAGTGTTCAGTTGAACAATGTAGACATCTTAACTTCTTATTTACATCCCCATTTGTCTGTCCGCGTCAAGGGGATATATAATTTGCGGTCTTTTGATTTCATTTAGGCATTTCCTATTGTTATGTTTCCTTGTGTTTATAATATTCCATCAATCCATCTGTTTCGTGGTAGAACCTTGGGTCCTGTTTTTTTTCACACGTTGTGTTGTGTTTTGATCTTTCTGCCTTATCATGAGGCCAAATTATTTAATCTGGACATTTTAACAGAAATATTAAAATAGAATAATATCTTGACTGCCACTGGAGCGCTTATATTTCTCATGTTTTAGCAATAACTTTGATAAAAACCTTGAAATTAAAATAATGCTTTACAAACGAAGACAAAGCTCTTGACCCTCAGTTTTTCTACTGCTCTACTTGGGAACTGGGTGGTCTAGAATTACGACGTCAGCCTCTTAACAGAAATGATTTGAGTACCGACATAGGCGAGTGGAATTTTTCACTTCAAATCCGTGGTTTATTCGTGGTTTTACGTTCCCATTGTCTCTAGGTAGCGAGATGCGGTGTCTAGCTTTCTCTGGGTATCGAGATACGGTGTCTAGCTTTCTCTGGGTAGCGAGATGCGGTGTCTAGCTTTCTCTGGGTAGCGAGATACGGTGTCTAGCTTTCTCTGGGTAGCAAGATACGGTGTCTAGCTTTCTCTGGGTAGCGAGATGCGGTGTCTAGCTTTCTCTGGGTAGCAAGATACGGTGTCTAGCTTTCTCTGGGTAGCGAGATGCGGTGTCTAGCTTTCTCTGGGTAGCAAGATACGGTGTCTAGCTTTCTCTGGGTAGCAAGATACGGTGTCTAGCTTTCTCTGGGTAGCGAGATACGGTGTCTAGCTTTATCTGGGTAGCAAGATACGGTGTCTAGCTTTATCTGGGTAGCAAGATACGGTGTCTAGCTTTATCTGGGTAGCCAGATACGGTGTCTAGCTTTATCTGGGTAGCCAGATACGGTGTCTAGCTTTCTCTGGGTAGCCAGATACGGTGTCTAGCTTTATCTGGGTAGCGAGATACGGTGTCTAGCTTTATCTGGGTAGCCAGATACGGTGTCTAGCTTTCTCTGGGTAGCCAGATACGGTGTCTATCTTTCTCTGGGTAGCCAGATACGGTGTCTAGCTTTCTCTGGGTAGCCAGATACGGTGTCTAGCTTTCTCTGGGTAGCCAGATACGGTGTCTAGCTTTATCTGGGTAGCGAGATACGGTGTCTAGCTTTCACTGGGTAGCGAGATACGGTGTCTAGCTTTCTCTGGGTAACAAGATGCAGTGTCTAGCTTTCTCTGGGTAGCAGGATACGGTGTCTAGCTTTCTCTGGGTAGCAAGATACGGTGTCTAGCTTTCTCTGGGTAGCAAGATACGGTGTCTAGCTTTCTCTGGGTAGCAAGATACGGTGTCTAGCTTTCTCTGGGTAGCCAGATACGGTGTCTAGCTTTCTCTGGGTAGCCAGATACGGTGTCTAGCTTTCTCTGGGTAGCCAGATACGGTGTCTAGCTTTCTCTGGGTAGCCAGATACGGTGTCTAGCTTTCTCGTATAATGTCAGCAAAGTTAAGGTCCCATGTGCACTCGCGCATATTAAATAAAGAACCACTGGCAGTTAAAAATGGAAATGAGTAGGTCAAAACTGATCGTTACCCGGGCAAACAGTCGCTAAGCAAATCTACACATGCCGAAGACGGATGTATCGACCGAAAGGCGCAGATATCGCTTGTAAACTAGCGACAAAGCTCAACCACGACCACTTAACTTAATGCTCAGAAAGGAGAAGAATACAGCTCTACACATATTTCAGCTACAACCACTCAACATAAGAAAAAGTAAAGTACCCCCGTCACGCCAAGTGGCGTCTAGGGAATATGGTGTTAGTGACCATAAATATTTCACAGACCTTCGGCACATGATTTTTGGGGTAATGTGGTAGGTATTACGCCCGTGCCGCTTTACTTTCCCAGAAAAAAATCCGGTACCCATTAAAGGCTGGGTGATACGGAAGCCGTCGTTTGGGATCGAACTCTACCCCTTGTCCTTTGTAGTCCAATTCACTAACCACTGAGCTATCGCGGCTCCCAACCACTCAACATAATTGCTATCGATTTAATTATTTTAAAATTAATTTGTTTTTCTGTCATTTCAACTTTAACCTGTTTAATACCTCTCACCTGGGACTGCACAACTTAAAAGATTAACAAGTTGATGATTTCTATTTTGAACTTTAACACAAGAAGTCAGATTTCTATATTATTACTTGACTTGTCTTTTTAGCAGTGTTTAGGAAAAGACGGTGGAGGAGCAGAAGCGCCTGCGACTTGCGGTCGCAGGGTCGGTGCACTATCAGCTGACCAAGACCTAGGAGTTCTACCTCCTCGTGGTCTCCCCCGGCATCTCTGCGCATCTTGATGACTTTACTCCTCTCCCCTGGTAACAGTCTGCGTCAAAACAGGCTGGCTAACAGAACCTAGGATCGCTGTGTTCCCTGTAGTGGGGGCTCTTACTGATATAGAAGACCCAGTATTACAGTACCTCTGGGCTGGACTAGTACTTTCCCAGCAAAGTCTGAGATAGACGAACTCCATCTTCTCCAGTAAGAGCCGGGAATTCCAAGAAAGCCATTACGACCCGCCACATCATTGAGTAATAGGACAACCTGCTCGCATCAACTGGTGGCATTCCGTCAAACCCGAAAAGGAAAAGACGGTGGCTTGAGTTCAAAGCCTGTGGTCTGTCTCATGGATGGTGCAAAGCGTGATCTCTGTTATATTATTGATCCATTGTTATTGAGTTATTTGCGGGTCATCATTATTGCACTCCGAACATGTCCATAGGTGCTCTGATCCCCTCAGCTAGTCTCTGTGTACAGCGACTAACGACTCCAGTTCTGTGTTGGTTGATTAGTCTTCTTACACGCCCACAAAGTTTCTCGTTTCTGGCTGTACCCATCTTAACTCCCATCTCCTTCATCCGAAGGAATGACATGGACTCATGTTTGTCGAAGTCCTGATGGTTAATTCTCGCTGGTGAACGCCGCATTATGGTGATCGTTCAACATGTCCAAACCTCTATTGTTTTTTTTAAATATGATAAAAACTGGTGTAAATCTAACACATTTTTATTATCTCCCTTAGTATAACTTTCAGTAAAATTTTGAGGCATTTCTTCTCCGATGTGCGCGTATTTTCAGTTTTTATTTTACTGCTAGTGTTAAATAGTTTTATTGTATTCACTCGTCAACATTTGGCTCAATAATTGCCGACTCTTTTCAACATGTGTCACTTAACATATGCATCCATTTATATATATTTTTGTGTCTGTTGTAGGTATCATGATAAAAAACCGTGCATGCTGGCGTAGATGATGATGTCTCTCCACACCTATCGTCACAGTTGTTTATCGAAGTTGCTGTTGGCGATCTCCAATGCTATCCTCTATATCTTCTCAGTTCATGAATTTCTCGATCAGACTCCTTTCACTTTCTGCTACTGTATGTCTGTTTTTATTTACCTACTGCACAACTCCAACTACGTCTCCATTCCACTACAATAAAATCCACTGCCACCGCAAACCACTACCGTCAACTCCAATACCGCCAACTCCACAACCACCAAAACCACTATCGCCTATCCCACTAACGCAAAATCCACTGCCATCGAAACCACTACCGTCAACTCCACTACCACCAACTCCACTACCACACTAACGCAAAATCCACTGCCATCGAAACCACTACCGTCAACTACACTACCGTCAACTCCACTACCACCAACTCCACTACCACACTAACGCAAAATCCACTGCCGCCAACTACACTACCACCAACTCCACTACCACACTAACGCAAAATCCACTGCCGCCAACTACACTACCACCAACTCCACTACCACACTAACGCAAAATCCACTGCCATCGAAACCACTACCGCCAACTCCACTATCGCCAACTCCACTACCGCCAACTCCACTACCACCAACTCCACTACCGCCAACTACACTACCACCAACTCCACTACCACACTAACGCAAAATCCACTGCCATCGAAACCACTACCGTCAACTCCACTACCGCCAACACCACAACCACCAACTCCACTACCACCAACACCACTATCTTCTACCCCACTAACGCAAAATCCACTGCCGCCAACTCCACTACCACCAACTCCACTACCACCAACACCACAACCACCAACTCCACTACCACCAACTCCACTACCACCAACACCACTATCTTCTACCCCACTAACGCAAAATCCACTGCCGCCAACTCCACTACCACCAACACCACTATCGCCTACCCCACTAACGCAAAATCCACTGCCGCCAACTCCACTACCATCAACACCACAACCACCAACTCCACTACCACTATCTTCTACCCCACGAACGCAAAATCCACTGCCGCCACTCCACTACCACCAACTCCACTACCACCAACTCCACTACCATCAACTCCGATACCCCCATTATTTACTTCGAATTTTTCAAACCCCGATTATGCAGCGTTCTCATCGATATCATCCCTTCAACAATCTAATCCACTCTCAGTTGTGTAATATCGTCCCTTCAACAATCTAATCCACTCTCAGTTGTGTAATATCATCCCTTCAAATATCTAATCCACTCTCAGTTGTGTAATATTCTAACTCCACTGCATCGATACCCTCTTCTTACTGACGCCAGCTATGACGCTACATGTAGATCGATACTGACGCCCCATGATTCTGATTATCCTTGGTTTAACATTTCATCTACTTTCATTTTTATTATATTCTTTCTTTTACTTATGATCACTTTCAGAAACCCTGACTTCCATCTCTGTTTCTTCAACAATAATGGATAACTGAGACTTCTGTTGATCATCATCTTCATCTTGTGCTTCTTTCTTTAATGGGAAAGAGAACAGAAGCAAGCAACAACAAAACAGGAATATTGAAAGAACAAGAAACATAACATACAGAGACCCGACAATCGTGGGAAGAAGAAACGGTGCGATAATTGCGCCAATTCTAGCACACACATTGAGAAAGTCTGTACTGATGCTACTGACGTCTGATTGGTAGTAATCCGAGGAGAACACAGTTACGATCATCCAAGTTGAAAGAATGTTCACTTTGGCAACAAGAGCGAGTGCAAAGATAATTGTGTCTTTTATTTCTTCTGGCGCAATAAAATTAGCAACAACCAACCCCAAGCAGGCCCCGAAGATGATCCCAAAGTACATGAGGCTTCCCAAACGTGTTCCTAAATTTCTGGAAACTGGACCGACGAAGATGATTCCAGGAATTTCAGCAGCAGAAAAGACGATAAAATTGACGTAGAAGTTTCCAGTTAAAAACTTCATACCGAAACTTATAGTGTAGTAAACCAACGACATGCAGATCCAGATAGCGCCCATTTTAACCGAAATTGTGAAATATTTATCTGTTTTGAAAAGGTCAACGATGTGTTCATAATGTGTGCCGTTTACTCGTAACTTCTTTCTCTGCTCCTTCGCAAACACTTCAAGGGCTGAAGTATTTGGTGGGGGTTTATGATTCATAGCTGCAACCATATTTGCCACGTTTTTAGCTCTTTCTACCTTCCCATTAACAGCAAGCCATTTCATACTTTCAGGAACCCAAAATCCGAGAAGGAAGACCAGTAGTGAGAACATGGCTGTGGCGATGTGTAGATGCTTCCAATTTTTGAGAAGAAGAACAAAGATGGAGAATGTTGTTGCTCCAACGTTCCAGACAGGCATGGAACTGAGCAGCCCGCGCCACCAAGCCCCGACGAATTCTATTGGATACAGCAAACAGCATGACAGCATTCCACCAAGGCTGATACCAATGAAGAAACGGAGACACGCAAACATCTTCCAGTCGACGGAAAAGGCAGCCAGTACGTTGAAGATTGTGTGAAAGCCCACACTGATGTACAGGTTAACTCGACGCCCACACTTGTCCCCAAGGCAAGCGCCGTAGTGAGCCCCCAAGAGAACGCCCACCATTTGAATGCAGATGAGAAATGACTGCACCCATTCATCGTCACAGAAAAGTCTCCATTCTGTGGCAGGCGTTTGAGACGAGTCACCAAACCCTAAATGCTGGCACGATTTCACAATTCCGCAGTAAACTAACTCTGTGTTGTTTCCGTTGCTGCTGTTAACTCCCAAAGCGGAATAATTTAAATTCCATTTAGTTGTAGTAGGTTGATCAAACGTCCAATCATAGGCAGTCGAGTTATCTATACTGCTACCGTTTAGCACATCAGTGGTATTGTCAAGACAGAGCCAGTTTGAATGGTAGTTCCCGAAGACCATGAACATCATTCCCCAAACAGCGCAGATCTGAGCGGAGTACGTGGCGATAACCAGCCGGATTTGAAATGGCCCACACCCACCGAAGTTGGTCACCAGGCCATCGATGGTTTTTATGTCTGAGGAGGGAGAATGGCTGAATGAATAAAATGTTAATAATTAAACTGGAGAGAATAATATGGTCAAAGCAAAGAAATGCACATAAATGCTTCAAAATGCGATTAAATTATATTTTTTCTTATTTTTTTTATTTTTTAAATACATATTTGCACTGTATTGTATGCTTGTTCCAGTTGAAGACCTATTGCACCCAAACGTCGTTCTGGTTTGTGTTGCCCACTTGTTAGGTGAAGCTTAAACCATACAGGTTTTTTTTTCTGTATTTTTTTTTTTCATTTCTCCAGAGACAAAATATGGCATTATGAAGAAGCAATAATGTTAGTAAAAATATGCATGTAAAATGAAACAAAAAATAACAAGGAGATTAATAAATAAAGAAATTACAGCGAGAGGACAGAATAAAAAAAAAAATAGCTGTATAATACATTTTAAAAGTGTGTTTTAGAAGATATAGTCGGACGGAAGGATAAACAGACATGCAAAGAGACAGATAGATATTAGGAGAAGTTAATAAATAAGTTACAAGGTAGTCTCTATAGGTGTCATTAACGGTAGCAGCATCCAACTTTATGATTTCGTTAGGTAGGTACTTTGGGTGTCGTATGCGCAGTAACAACATGGCTAATGAACTGAAGGCGTGTACAACCCAGGAAGAGCGTGTGTGTGTGTGTGTGTTTATATGAGGGTAGGGTAGCGGGCCACAAGGGACTTTCTGCAAAGGACATTCATGGGGGAAACGCATCCTGTCTATATCGACATCTGTTTGTCCCGTAATCGGGTGCATTGCGGGATAACAATTTTTTCTTAAGGACGCACTAAAATTGTTGATGAAGTCCGATTTGAACGTCCTGTTCAGATTGTAACAGAAGCGTCTATGCGGCGGGTTCAGGAGAGTATAAGATGTGACAGGCGAATAACGATAAAGTAAGTGCAATAGATTGTTCTCAAGGTTTGGTATACAGCATAAAACATGTCCAATTCAATTTTTGTAGTTTCCTCGAAGTGGATACCAAGAGAACTGAATGACGAACTCGAAATGAACCGAATTAGTCTGCCCTTGCATCATCTCTGTCGCTACGTTGATGAAGAAAACATGCTTAACAGGATTATTACTGGAGACGAATCAACGGAGCATCACTACCAGTCAACACCGTGGGTGAATCAATACCAACCAACATAGTGGGTGAATCAATACCAACCAACATAGTGGGTGAATCAATACCAACCAACCAACATAGTGGGTGAATCAATACCAACCAACCAACATAGTGGGTGAATCAATACCAACCAACCAACATAGTGGGTGAATCAATACCAACCAACCAACATAGTGGGTGAATCAATACCAACCAACATAGTGGGTGAATCAATACCAACCAACCAACATAGTGGGTGAATCAATACCAACCAACCAACATAGTGGGTGAATCAATACCAACCAACATAGTGGGTGAATCAATACCAACCAACATAGTGGGTGAATCAATACCAATCAACATAGTGGGTGAATCAATACTAACCAACATAGTGGGTGAATCAATACCAACCATAGGAGCGCTGCAAAATCCATACTTAACTATGACTGACGGAGGTTAGTTGTCCAATTGTCCACGATTTGCCTACATATGTCAGGGATGGCTCCACAAAGCAATGAGGGTCTCTTTTTTTTATTTCCATTGAAAAACAATGGATTGTTTAAATCTAAATTTTAATTTCAATAATTAATTTGTAAAAATAATATGTTTTACAGAAGAATTTTAAAATACCACGGCCAGATAAAAAGAAGTAAATAGTAGTTGTTGTTAGTCGAAGGCTCAGTATCACTGCGAACGAATTAAAATCCATAATTTCTCACCCGCACTTGCCAGTGGAATCGTCCAAATTAATATCTCATTTCATTGAAGAATCCAAACAAAGAGAGGCAGCTGCAGTTCCCATCATAGCTGCTGCAACACTCGCCCAAATAAATAAGGCGTAGCGGCACCGAAAGTGAACGCAGCTGAACTATCATTCGTCATACGATATCATTTATCATAAGCAATCGCAATATCGAAACACGGTCCAGATGAAAGACACAGCTCACGTCTGCACAAAGCACTAAACTCAGTAGCTCAGGTAGCAAGCCGTACGAGGAATATGAGGAAACTGCAACAAGGAACACTTTTCAGGCAGAGCCTCAACGTTTCATGCCGCCTATCCGTCATATTAACCGGAAGTCAAAAGATAGTAAAGGAGTAAAGAGGTTCTTCTAAAATCAAAATAAATAAAATAAAAAAACGGCACAGCAACATTCGATGAAGAGATGATGTTACAGTCAGAAGACGAAAGGTGCAGGAACAAGTAATTGAGGCCTAGCGCTAAAAATACATTCTTGTTCATTTTGTGATCTATCTATCTTTCGTTCGCCTGAAGTATTGTCTGATATCTGCAATGTCGTTTCCTGTATAAATTTTACTGTCTTTTGTAATTCTTGCAGTGGCCCATATAGTTTTGTCTGTAGTGTTGTATCTATGGGCCAATGGATTTTCCTCAGTCTACTATATTCAGTGCAGTCTTGAAGTATGTGTTCAGCAGTCTGGGGTGCCTGTCCACATGTACAAGTAGTTGATGTGCCGATCTTGAATTTTGTATACATGTGACTATGGAGTCGATTGTGTCCTGTTCTTAGGCGTATAATGATAACTTGTTCATATCTATTCATATTATGAAAGGCATCCTGATTTGGGGCTTGTGGTCCTCTGATTGATTTGATTATCTGTTTCTTATGATGGTATGTAACTGGTATATCTAGTTGTGTGCCTGTTGAACCTTCCTTTGCCAACTGATCTGCTTTCTCATTTCCTGGTATTCCACAGTGAGACGGGATCCACTGCAGGGCAACCCTGTGGTGCTTGCAGAGTTCAGTCAATAAGGTCTGCAGATGTGGTAATTTTCTGGATTGTAGTTCCTGGAGTACTGATCTTGCATCTGTCAAAAACACTACAGGCTGTGGGCTAAGATTACTGTTCAGCAGTTTTTCTATTGCCAACTTTATTGCTTGTATTTCTGCATCATAATTGTGACAATATTTCCCTGTTGCTATTTTATTCATATCCCTAGTGTTATTTGGGTACTCTATATATGCACCTGCTCCCCCATTCTTTACTGCATTCTGTGCTGATCCATCTGTGTACACACGAATCCATAGGTCTTTTGGGTATTCTTCATCCAGGAAACTGAGAGTTATTGTTTTTCGCTGTAGACTATTTTGTTCCTCTTTGTCAACTATTCCTTTCACTTCTGTCCGTATTTGAACTGATAATCCTGATTCATCTGTCCAGGGAGTCTGTTCTGGTATGGGCAGAAGGGGTTTAACAACTCTTGGCATGTCTGGCGTTTGTCTACTAATACGCTTGGCTTGGTGGATAAAGCTGCTTCTCTTAAGTCGTCCCAATGCAAGATTTTGGAATCTGTCCTTCATTGGATGTCTCGGCATGCATACAAATTTTTCTGCCTGTATCAGCACCTTTGTGTCTCTCCGTTCTCTCAGTGGTGGTATCCTCCACAATTTCTCCATCTCCAATATTGGTGTTGATTTCATTGCTCCTGTGATGACCCTAAGTGCCTGGTTTTGTACTTTATCCAGTTCTTGCAATGTGGTGTTTGATGCTGAGCACCATGCGGATGATCCATATTCTAAATGTGGGCGTATACTCTGTTGGTAAACTTTACTGAGTATTTTCCCACTCGCACCCCATGTGGTTCCACACAACTTTCTTAGAATAGCCAATTTCCTCCTTGCTTTTTGGGTTGCCTTATTTATCTGCTGTTTCCAAGATAGTTTGTTATCAAATGTAACTCCGAGATATGTAGCTTGTATGTCTTCTTTCACAGGCTCATTGTTTATGTAGATGGCTCCTGCTTTTTGTTTTGGGGAGAGTGTGAAAAGTGTAGTACTGCATTTGTCTGTATTGATGCTGATACACCATCTATTTGTCAATGAATTCAGTGCATTCATAGCTCTTTGAAGCAATTTGGAGGCCACTGTTGCATACTCCTCTGTGCACCACATTACCAAGTCATCTGCATACATTGCCACTTTGATGCCATGTGGTAGTTCAGTAACTAGGTCATTGATGTAGATCAGAAAAAGTGTTGGAGATAGCACCCCTCCCTGTGGAACGCCCTGGCGCAATAAGACCTTCTTACTCTTAAGACCATCCAGTTGCACTCTGGCTCTCCTGTTATGCAGGTATGCTTTGACCCATTTGTATATCCTGCCATTTACTCCATAATTTCTCAGTTTCTTCAAAAGCCCTTCCTTCCATACCTTATCAAATGCTTTCTTTAGGTCTATCCATGCTGCTAGTACCAGTTTCTTTTCTTGAAACGCATCTTCAATTTCCTGGGAAAGATAGGTTGCTTGATCTTCGGTAGAGTAACACTGTCTAAAGCCTGCTTGTTGTGGGACAAGGAGATTTTCACTTTCCAGGTACCACTGCAGTCTGAGATTGATTATACGTTCCATTGTTTTACACAAACAGCTTGTAAGGCTGATTGGTCTATAGCTGGATGTCATTGAACCATCTTTTCCTGGCTTTAGTAATGGTATCATAATTGCTTCTCTCCATGCCTGTGGCACTCTACCTGTGGTCCAGCAAATGTTGTAGATCTGCAGTAGTTTTGCTTTAGCTGCAGTTCCCAAGTTCTTAATCATTTCATTGGACACTCCATCATTGCCTGGTGACTTTTTCATTTTTAATTTGGATATTGCCAGCTCTAGCTCTCTTTGTGTAATGGGTGTTTCCATTACTTCATGTGTGGTCTCTTCTTGTCTTGCATTTTGTTGTTTTAAACGGGTCTCTTGTCGTTTTTCTAGGCTAATTTCAATATTATTGTCATTTGCAAAGGAGTCTGCAAAGTAATTTGCTGCATGTTTACCTGTTAGAATGTTTCCATCCTTCTTCAGTGTAATTTTGGTGTTCCTTTCTGTACCTTCATCATTCAGCTGTTTTACAAGCTTCCACACTTTTCTTGTGTCTCGTTCAAGATTCAAGGCCTCTGTTTTCTCTTTCCAGCTTCTCCGTCTGGCTTGTAGTTTAGCCCGTTGAAATTTGGCTTTAGCATGCTGGTAGTTGTTGTGGTGTTCTTGGCAAGGGTTATTTTCTGCTTGCTTTCGAGATGTTTCCATGTCATTGTGCAGTTCCTATAGTTCACTACTCCAGTATGGTTTGTAGTGTTTCCGTGCCCCTCTAGGTATTGTTTCACTGGCAGCTTGTATTATTAGTCTACTGAATTCATCAACTATTTTGTTGATGTCTCTATCTGTATTTATATCTTTAGTCAGTACACTGGTGTAGTGTTGATACATTTTCCAGTCTGCCTTTGTGTAATTCCATCTGGAGAGAGTGCTGCTCTCCCTGATGGCCTCATTTTGTACCACTAAAAAGACTGGTCGGTGGTCGCTGCCTCCAAGTTGTTTCCCAACAATTCGTGTGATATTCCAATCCAGGTCTGGTGAATGGAAAGCAAGGTCTGGTGTAGATGTGGTATGCCATGATCTGGAGTAGAATGTTGGTGGATCTGTTGTCTGGTTTAATAGTATAAGCCCATTGTCATCCTGCCAATTTTCAAGCTCTTCACCTCTCTTGTCCATATGTTCATAGCCCCAGCTCTGTGAGTGGCTGTTAAAGTCTCCACATACAATTATTCTTTCTTTTAATGTAATTGTGTCTAGTGCTAGTGGGCGGTCACTCGGACAGTAGTAGTTAAGTAGGTGGAAGTCTGTATTTCCTGTCCTGAGGTGCAGTATTTGATATTCCGCCCCATCCATATACACTTCAATCTGACATGCATTAATGTTGTTCCTTACAAGAGTCAGTATTCCACCATTTTGTCTATTTATTCTGTCAGATCGGTAGCACTGGTATCCCCTAATCTTCAAGGCTATGTCGTTGTTTAGATGGGTTTCCTGCAAACAGCATATGCTTATTTGTTCTTCATGCAGGATATTTTCTAATTCTATCTTTTTACTGTACCCATCTCTTTTGCTGTTGATGCCTTCAGCATTCCAGTGCATTATTTTAAGTGGTCTTATTTTGGATTGGCCAGTAGCTCTATTCTCTCGCCCCCTGACTCCACAGAGCGGTTGAGAAGGACATCCAGTAATAGAGGTTGGGCCCTTTCGAGGCTGAGGGCCCGGCGCTGCACCTGCCTGAGTGCCCATCACAGGGCGAGTGCCATATCGATTTGCGGTTATAGACATACTAGACGAAAGGTGCAGGAACAAGTAATTGAGGCCTAGCGCTAAAAATACATTCTTGTTCATTTTGTGATGAAATACAGTCAGTCCAATTGTATGTCTCCTTATGGTTTGTATGGATTCTGTCTCTCAAGAATAATAATTAGCTTATTGAAATATTTATATATATATATATTCGCCCCCATCATAGCAGCTACAGCACACACCAAAAGACATAAGGCTTGGCAGGCACCGAAAGTGAATGCAGTGCTGAACTGTCCTTCTTCATACGATTTCATCATTCATCGTAAACAATCACAAAACAAAAATACGATACTGCTGAAAAACACACCTCATTAACCTACTATTGTCAATAATACTATATCCATTCTACTTCCATGCATACTACTACTGTCCATACTACTTCCAAACATACTACTACTATCCATACTACTTCCAAACATACTACTACTATCCATACTACTTCCAAACATACTACTACTATCCATACTACTTCCATACATACTACTACTATCCATACTACTTCCAAACATACTACTATTATCCATTTTCCTATAACAGTGGTAGGCCGGGGCAATTATAGAATATGAGAATAGAGACCGCTTATCCAGTGCAGTAGCCTCGAGATGTTCAGGTCTGATGTTTTATTTCATCCTTGTTAGCTCATTATATTTATAAAATTAAACTTTCTCACGAATAAATAATATTGCAAGAATATATAAATATTTATATTATATAAATATTTATATTATATCAAAACTCCCACCTTCCCGTTTCTGCCATTTCATTGTCACAGAGTAAAAATATGGAAATAGCAGGATAAAATCACTAATATAGAATTATGGAAATGTACCAGTCAAATACCAGCGGATAAAGAGATACAGCGAAGACGATGGCGCTGGATAGGACACACACTGCGGAAGCCAACTGAGAGTATTACACAACAGGCACTTTTTTGGAATCGAATCCCCAGGGAAAAAGACAAAAAGGAAGACCAAGGAATTCTTGGAGAAGACAGATAGAAGCAGAGATGAAAGTGATGGGGAAGACATGGGACGATCTTAAAAGAATGGAAACAAAACGACTTGGAAAGTGTTTGTTCAAGACTAAAGCTCCAGAGGGAGCTGAAAGGTAGAAGAGGAAGAAGAAGATATAACATTTATATTATATCAAAACTCCCTCCATCCCGTTTCTGCCATTCCAATTTCCCGTTTTTGTCTAAAAGAACTATTGCCAGCGAAAACATGGCTTGTTTAAACAGCAATCCTTCAAAAAGTAAACAAATGCATTGTGCAAGAAACATTATTGACATTACCAAGGGAGATTCATACATCAAACGTCACGTCTCTGTCACAATATAAAGGCCGGATCAAGGCCTAGGCAAAAATGGTTACAGCTTGGGACCTTACAATCCGAGGAGGCTTCATATTTGTTTATATTGTAATCTATGATAGGGACTTTCTGACGTTAGTTTTATTAATAGTGTCCTCAAAGTTTCTTCATATTAACGTCTCAAAGTTTCTCCAGATTAACGTCTCAAAGTTTTTCCAGATTAACGTCTCAAAGTTTCTAAAAGATTAACGTCTCAAAGTTTCTCCAGATTAACGTCTCAAAATTTCTTCAGATTAGCGTCTCAAAGTTTCTTCAGATTAACGTCTCAAAGTTTCTCCAGATTAACGTCTCAAAGTTTCTCCAGATTAACGTCTCAAAGTTTGTCCAGATTAACGTCTCAAAGTTTTTCCAGATTAACGTCTCAAAGTTTCTAAAAGATTAACGTCTCAAAGTTTCTTCAGATTAACGTCTCAAAATTTCTTCAGATTAGCGTCTCAAAGTTTCTTCAGATTAACGTCTCAAAGTTTCTCCAGATTAACGTCTCAAAGTTTCTCCAGATTAACGTCTTAAAATTTCTTCAGATTAGCGTCACAAAGTTTCTTCAGATTAACGTCTCAAAGTTTCTTCAGATTAGCGTCTCAAAGTTTCTTCAGATTAGCGTCTCAAAGTTTCTCCAGATTAACGTCTCAAAGTTTCTTCTGATCAGCGTCTCAAAATGTATTCAGATTAGCGTCTCAAAGTTTCTTCAGATTAGTGTCTCAAAGTTTCTCCAGATTAGCGTCTCAAAGTTTCTTCAGATTAGCGTCTCAAATTTCTCCAGATTAGCGTCTCAAAGTTTCTCCAGATTAACGTCTCAAAGTTTCTTCAGATTAGCGTCTCAAAATGTATTCAGATTACTGTCTCAAAGTTTCTTCAGATTAGCGTCTCAAAATGTATTCAGATTACTGTCTCAAAGTTTCTCCAGATTAACGTCTCAAAGTTTCCTCAGATTAGCATCTCAAAATGTATTCAGATTAGCGTCTCAAAGTTTCTCCAGATTAACGTCTCAAGGTTTCTTCAGATTAACGTCTCAAAATGTATTCAGATTAGCGTCTCAAGGTTTCTTTAAATTAGTGTCTCAAAGTATCTTCAGATGAGCGTCTCAGAGTTACTCCAGATTTGTTTTTCAAATTTCTTCAGATTAGCGTCTAAATTTTTTTACATGATTAGCGTTTCAAAATATCTTCAGATTAGTGCCTCAAAGTATCTTCAGATTGGCGTCTCAAATTTTCTACATGATTAACGCCTTAGTTTCTTCAGATTAGCGCCTCAAAGCGTATTTAGATTAACGGCTAAAAGCATATTCAGATTAGCGTCTCAAAGTGTATTTAGATTAGCGCCTCAAAGTGTATTTAGATTAGCGTCTCAAAGTGTATATTAGCGTCTCAAAGTGTATTTAGATTAGCGTCTCAAAGTGTATTTAGATTAGCACCTCAAAGTGTATTTAGATTAGCACCTCAAAGTGTATTTAGATTAGCTTACACCACTTACTCGCACAAAACTATACACCACTACTCTCAAAAAACCATACACCCCTACTCTCACAAAACCATACACCACTACTCTCACAAAACCATACGCCACTACTCTCACAAAACCATACACCAACTACTCTAAACAAAAAAAATACACCACTACTCTCACAAAACCATACGCCACTACTCACAAAACTATACACCACCTACTCTCACAAAACCATACACCACTACTCTCACAAAACCATACACCAATACTCTCACAAAACCATACACCACATACTCTCACAAAACTATACACCACCTATTCTCACAAAACCATACACCACAACTCTCACAAAACTGTACACCACCGACTCTCACAAAACTATACACCACCTACTCCCACAAAACTATACACCACTACTCCCGCAAAAAAATACACCACTACTCCCACAAAACTATACACCACTACTCCCACAAAACTATACACCACTACTCCCACAAAACTATACACCACTACTTCCACAAAACCATACACTACCTACTCTCACAAAACCATACATCACCTACTCCTACAAAACCATACTCTATTTTCTCCCACAAAACTATACACCACCTACTCCCACAAAACCATACACTACCTACTCTCACAAAACCATACACCACCTACTCCTACAAAACCATACTCTACCTTCTCCAACAAAACTATACACCACTACTCCCACAAAACTATACACCACTACTCCCACAAAACTATACACCACTACTCCCACAAAACCATACACCACCTACTCCTACAAAACTATAAACCACTGCTCTCACAAAACCATACACCACCTACTCTCACAAAATCATACACCACCTACTCTCACAAAACCATACACCACCTACTCTTATAAAAACCATACACCACCTACTCTCACAAAACCATACACCACCTACTCTCACAAAACCATATACCACCTACTCTCACAAAACCATACACCACCTACTCTCACAAAACCATACACCACCAACTCCCACAAAACTATACACCACCTACTCCCACAAAACCATATCTCACCTACTCCCACAAATCGATACACCACTACTCCCACAAAACCATACACCACCTTCTTCCACAAAACCATACATCACTACTCCCACAAAACCATCCACCGCCTACTCCTACAAAACCATCCACCGCCTACTCCCACAAAACCATCCACCGCCTACTCCCACAAAACCATCCACCGCCTACACCTACAAAACCATACTTCCCACAAAACCATACATCACTACTCCTACTAACCATACACCACCTATTCCCTCAAAACCATACACCACCTACTCCCACAAAACCATACACCACCTACTCCCTCAAAACTATAAACCACCTACTCCCACAAAACCATACACCACCTACTCCCTCAAAACCATACACCACCTACTCCCAACAAATCCATACACCACCTGCTCCCACAAAACCATACACCACCTACTCCCTCAAAAACCATACACCACCTATTCCCTCAAAACCATACACCACCTACTCCCACAAAACCATACACTACCTACTCCCTCAAAACCATACACCACCTACTCCCACAAAACCATACACCACCTACTCCCTCAAAAACCATACACCACCTACTCCCTCAAAACCAAACACCACCTACTCCCACAAAACCATACACCACCTACTCCCTCAAAACCATACACCACCTGTTCCCACAAAACCATACACCACCTGTTCCCACAAAACCATACACCACCTGTTCCCACAAAACCATCCACCAACTACACACACAAAGCACCCACCAAAATAATCACAAATCACCAATCACCATCTTCTCCCACAAAACCATTCACCACATACTCCGACAGCACCATCCACCAATTGCTCCCACAAAATCATACACCACCCACTCTCACAACAACATTGGAAATAGGGATCTTTGGTAGAACAGGTTGTCCGTAATGGTGACAGATTTACTTAAGATTCGGAGTCAACAAATGTCTTGAGGTCCGTGTTGGACATTTTGAAGACATGCTGTAGACACAACTTCATTATGTGAACAGCCGCTTTACACATTACAAGTCAGCCAAGAGCGGTAGTATCTAGATGAATCTCTCTCTCTCACTCTCTCTCTCTCTCTCACTCTCTCGCTCACTCTATCTCTCTCTCACACACACATACACACACACACACACACACACACACACACACACACACACACACACACACACACACACACACACACACAAGCGCGCGCTCGCGGCTTTTACAGCCGGCACTAGCCGGAAAACGATCCGGAAAACCTTTACAACTTCAACAGTTCCGACAGAGACATTTGACAAACAGGTTGAGAAGTATATTGCCACACACTGACATTCTAATGTTGTGGTTGTTAATAATGTAATACAAACCACACCAGTGTTTCTGATGACTGGTTTATATCACTCCTTTATCGTTTTATGGGATACGATGGCACAGTTCCAGGACACATATTTAGAAAATAGAATATCTGTATACAAATAAATGTATATATATATATATATATTTATATATATATATTTATATATATATCATCATGTGCCATACCGATTGGCGTAGGCGATTATGTCCTTCCACAATATTCTATCTACGGTGCATCGTATCAATTCTGTTGTTTACTGTTTTCTATGCCATGAAACTAAGCTATCCAGTATTTTCTCTCTTTGTCGTCCGCGATCTGTCTTTCCTTTTATTTTGCCAGTTGTAACCAAGTATTCCAACTTTCCTCTTCTCATGATGTGCCCGAAAAATGTTGATTGTTTCTTTCTGATGTTTTTTAGGAGCTCACTTTTTGTGTTGGCCTCTTTGAGAACCTCCTCATTGGTCTTTTTAGATGTCCAGGGAACTTTCAACATTCTTCTGAGAAATCCCATCTGTGTGGCCTCTAATCGTCTTTTCATTTGTCTGTCTACTGTCCATGATTCGCTTCCATAGGTCAGAATTGGTTCTATATAGCACCGATGAGCTCTCTTTATCATTTCTATTGACATTAATTTGTTGCATTAGATATTTTTCATTTTCTGAAATGCTATTTTGGCCTGAGCTATTCTCATATTAATATATATATATATATATATATATATATATATATATATATATATGAAATATCGCCCTTTTTGTCTTGTCATGCGGTCAAGTGGAGGCTATTGAGTATTTTTTTGAGGATTTGTTATTGTCGAATAGCTTCTCTGGTGACTAATTCTACCAATGTTTGACAAACACACGCGGTCACAGAATGAACAAGTCAGGCTCACTGAACCACAGGTTTTTCCATCCTTTTTCATGAGTCTTTTCTCTTCTAAGTTTTGCCCTCGCAGTCTCAAATGATGTTATACCTTTCCTTATTCATGCTTTCAATGATGTGCGATCACTTGCCAGATGTCCCCAGTCATTTTCACAGATGGAGAAGTCATTCAGAGATGATTTACTTATATCTCTATATCGTAGATTAGGTCTGCCGATTTGTCTTGTTCCGTGTATTAGTTCACCATATTTATATATATATATAGATATACATATACACGCTTCAATCTAATTATAATAATTTAAATGGTAACAAACTATGAATACCTGGGATATGCATTAACTAACAATGGAGACTGACAGAAAGAGATCTAAAGATGATTGAGAGTAGCAACACAAAAATAAAACGCTATAATCGACATGTGGCACAATACCAGCAAGGCAGTAACATTAACATTACTGAAGGCTTGTATCATCAAGGAAGAAAACTGATTCATTCGAAACAGAATGCTACAGAAACAATCTTTAAGACACGTTGGATAATAAAAAAAAAAGAGCAAAGAAGACATTAACAGACTTAAACATTAAAAAGAACTGGCTTATAAACACCGTTATTGAGGAACTTAAAATACTATCATCATCATCATGTGCCATACCGGTTGCGTAGGCGATCATGTCCCTCCATAATCTTCTATCTAAAGTGCATCGTATCAGTTCTGTTGTTGACTGTTTTCCATGCCATGACATCAAACCATCCAGTATTTTCTGTCTTTGTCGTCCGCGATCTCTCTTTCCTTTTATTTTGCCAGTTGTAACCAAGTATTCCAACTTTCCTCTTCTCATGGTGTGCCCGAAAAATGTTGATTACTTCTTTCTGATGTTTTTTAAGAGCTCCCTTTTTGTGTAAAATACTATGACCAGGTAAAAAGACACATCCTGCTGGTTGTAAAGAACAATAGTAGAAGGTTTGCTTCTTAGGTGAAGCTTTAGAGGCAGACAAAGAAGAAGGTGATTTCAAGATATCAAAGAGACCTAGAACATGACAACAGGAGAAGTTGGAGATCTGGCTAGAAACTGACTCTTTTCGACGGGCTGTGGTGAATGCAACCTTCTCCAAAGGACATAGGACATGATGATAATCTTAATAAACAATAACACAACTTGCAGTTTGCCCCGGAAGTATTTCTACTACCTTCCCACTCTATAATTAATCTCTCACCACTTTGCTATTCACAACCACACCCTCCAGGCACGTTTCTTCAAATCTTAATTATATTAAATGACAAGAAACAAAAACCTTAACTTACCATTTTCCTTTCTGGCGATGAATCCCCCTGGGGTCACCATGGCTGAGTGAGTGACGTTGACAGACAGGTGTTCGCTCCCAGTGAAGATATTACTGAAGAAATGTCTGCAATGTTGAGGCTCAGTACGGGGTGAAATCCGTGTGTTTAAACAACTCTCGTATCACCGACAGATTTCAACACAGTCCGTATTTACTAAATTTATGCAAACGTTACGGCCCACTTGCAATAAATTAGAAATCCCTTCGAACCTCTTGTGTAAAATATGTTCACTGGTCTGTTCTCTAGTTTAAAAGACGCAAAGAGATCAGTGTGTTGTAGGTTTCATGTGGCCACCAAACTCAAACACACGCTGTAGCCGGTCTCGTTCTATCAGTTGATATATACCCCTGGTGTTGAACGTTTAAATCAATGTTCAGTGACAGCTCAGTTACAGTTTGACAGTTGACACTGACTTCATTAAAGGACAACCAACCACATTAAACTTTTCATTTAAAATAAGGCAGAAGTTCACCCAGTCTTATAATGTGGCATCGACGTTTCTGATTAAAGACTTTTGTGACTGTAAAAGCACTTCACTTTTCTTAGTCTTGTTGGTTGACACAAACACATATTTAATTAATATTGTTTGTTTTTAAAAACACGACCAAATAATTGCTGCTCCCAGGGTAAACAAATTACTAATGTGAATAGCTCTCTCAAATCTGCAGAAATGAAAACAATTTGGTACACAAATTAAACGCGTAATTTTGTTTCACGAGTTTGCGCACAGAATGTACGATATTAATACTAGAAGTAACTGAAAGTTGACTGTATACATCCGAATTATTATTATTATTCAATTTTTTTTTTATTTTTTTTTTTTGGGGGGGGGGGGGGGGTTTTCCAAATTAATATAAACCACGGGCAGTAAAACAAAAAAATAAACAAAAAACAAAATGAAGCAGTTGTGTTAGAGGTTGATGATAAAGTTGTCGATTATAAAACACATTATAAAAAGGCAGTCCAGATTTATTGGCCACGTGTTTAACAAAGGATCATCTGTTAAACACAGCCCAGAAGATCGAGGCTTATAGTGGACCAAACTATTCTCGGAACGGACCATGAGGATATGGACGTAATGAATATACATGCTGTAAGTTAAGAGTAGGTGGTGAGCTCTAGCGGACACTGCCACAAAGTTTGCTGACAGATTATTATATTCATATTTTTAAGCCTTTGAAATGTGGATTTACAGAAGAACAGGTAGATTTGGACGGAAAGAAAAGAAAACAAATGATGAAGTTTTAAAACAACTAAAAATAAAAAGAGAACTACTATATATAATTAAGACAAAGCAAATGACATTTTTGGGATACTAAAAGTAATATTGGAAGGGAAAATACAAGGTAAAAGAAGCAGAGGCAGACCAAGACTAACATGGACGAGTAACATCAAGGTTATTTCCGAATTTCCATATTTGTTTCCGTCGATGAATTGACGTTTCAATCTGGTCCTAGCTGCTGAGGGTGCTTGCCTCAGAGAGAAATCATAAATAAAAATCCCAACCGGTGTAGCCGGGATTTGAACCTACAACATCTCTGTCTTGAGGCCGGCGTCTTGCCTCGAGATCAACCAGTCCCCCAGAACGTAATTTCAGAAGCAGGTTAACAATTTTGAAAGATAAATAGGCAACAATTATTCAGGTACGGTTAGACAACAAAATACAACATCTTTTAGGTGCTCAGCCTCAAAACAGTTCTTTCTTATCATCATTATCTTTAGGGCCTCAGCCTCAAAACAGTTCTTTCTTATCATCATTATCTTTAGGGCCTCAGCCTCAAAACAGTTCTTTCTTATCATCATTATCATGTGCCATACCGGTTGGCTTAGACAATGATGTCCTTCCACGATCTCCCATCTACAATAATAAAAAAAACAAAGCAAAGAGCCCCCGTCACGCCAAGTGGCGTATAGGCAATATGGTGTTAGTGACCATACATTTTACAGACCTTCAGCACATGATTTTTGGGGTAATGTGGTCGGTATTACGCCCGTGCCGTTTTACTTTCCCAGAAAAAAAATCCGGTACCCATTTAAGGCTGGGTGAACCCAGAAGTCGTCAGCTGGGATGGAACCCTACCTCTTGTCCTCTGTAGTCCAGTTCACTAACCACTGAGCTATCGCGGCTCCCTGTCCCATCTACAGTGGATCGTATCAATTCTGTTGTTGTTTTCTTATCATGAAGAAATAAAAAAAAACGAAAAAAGTTTTATGGTTATAGTAAAGCTGTTACTAAAAGACACAACATCCTACTAAAAGTAATCCTGGAGGGGAAAATACAACGTAAAGGAGGCAGAGGCAGACCAAGACTAACATGGACGAGTAACATCAAAAGATGGACAAATCAGCCTATGACAACCTGCACCATCAAAGCAAGAGACAGAGCAGAATGGCGCTCCATGGTAGCCAACCTTCGTTGCGGAGAAGTCACTCGATGATGGTGATGATAAAAGCTGTTACCATATCAATTTTTCCTTTAAAAAATATCATTATTATCATCAGCTTTACATTTCTATGCATTTTATTTCTTTCCCTCTTTCTTATCGTCCAGTTCCGATAGAACTAGATATTTCACCTCGCCGGTCTTCACATCAGGAGGTCACAAACTACTTTGTAGACCCACCATCATCCTAACACAAGGCAAACATCTTTTTTCCCCTATAAATCTGGTAATTAATTAATTTATATGTCGGCATGCTTACGGTAAAGGCAGTCTCACTGCAATTGTAGTTAAGAAATGAAGTGTTAGTGAAGAAACACCCCGCTCGTGCCAAATGTGGTTTGAACAAAGTAACTTTTTGGTTATGAGGCACATCTCTCCTTCTCTCTCCCCGCCCCCTCTCCCTTTTTTTTTCCTATTTGCAAATATAAATATATTATATATGTATATGACCACATTACCCCAAAAATCATGTGCTGAAGGTCTGTAAAATATAGGGTCACTAACACCATATTTCCCTATACGCCACTTGGCGTGACGGGGGTACTTTACTTTACTTATATATGTATATATTTAAATATATATAATATATAAGGGGAAATAACCTATACTGAGATGAAATGTGTAGGACGAATAAGGAAACATCCTGAGAGACAATATCAGAAATGAAGAACTGAGAAAAATGCTAGGAATAGCCCCCGCCATCTAATATATAAGGGAACAACAGATAAAATGGTTTGGCCACGTGACAAGGCAGAGTAATCAAAACACAACACAACGAGCCCCCCAAAAAACGTTGCGAGAACACCAGACCCAAGAGTCGACCACGAACAAGATGGATCGATGGAATATTAGAAGTACTTGGAAACATAACAGCAGCAGAGGCGAACAGAAGAGCAAAAGACCGCAAATTATATCACCCCTTGACGCTGAAAGGCAAATGAGGAAGGAAAGAAGAAGAAGAAGATAAGGGGAAAACAATCCACCGAAATAAAAAAAAATTACCAAATTAACATACATAAAATCAGCCTCCTTGAAAAAATACATTTTAACGGGAAAAAAGCAATCGGCCAAAATTCACAAATTCACAGGAAAAAGCTATCGGTAAAAGATGTGCAAATTCACTGGAGAAAGCTATCGATCAAAATTAATTTGGGACATAACAAGTTATCACTTAATCTACGACGAACTTAGTAGGTTAGTGGGGGATAAATCTATTGCACTGAAGTCTAAAGACCATATCACGTTAGTGGCAATAATCAATTAATTATGAGACAAGCGATCCACAACTATAAATTGTTGATATCGTTAATATAACACGAAACAAAACAGACATTACCATTGCAGACAATTTTATGATTAAACTACGACAAACTACTTTATCCTAGTCCTCGTGACATGTATTCAACAAGTCATACCTCACACTCCCTACGTTAATTCAAAGAAATCACTCCACGTAACGAATCAAGGTAAATGATCCAAAATAAATACACCTGAACTTCGTATTTAACTGAGGAACTGTGGGTAAACAACACTGGCCAATCTAAGTCACTGTGTCCCATAAGCCCAAGTTTGAATCGGACTGAACTGGAAGGTGCACATTCACTGACGTCTTTTGGTTCCCACTTACAACTGAGCGGAAATAGAAGCCTGTTGATTTCCAAATAGGGTTTCAACCAGCACAGCGTAACGCTTACAAACACCTTCAGACGTGGGGTTCCCTTGCAGGTAGGTCAGAGTTTGGGGCGTGTTAAATCAGAGGTGCGGGAAGGACGGGGTGAGGGAGTGTACCAATCTTAGCAGAACTTAAGTGAAATGAGGTCAAACATGATACGATGAGGTTCCGTCTCCGCTCTTAACACTGATTTATTTTGCGGATTAGGTACTTAGTGTTTCTACTCTGCTGAATTTTAACCATGAATATAAATCAGAAAGCCGTTTATAAAATACGAAAACACAACACAACGAGACATGAATAAATATTACGAGAATACCAGACTCAAGGGCCAACCACAAAAATGATAGATTGATGATGGTCAGAAACACTTGGAAACAAAATAGCAGCAGAGGCCAACAGAAGAGCAAAAGACCACAAATTATATCTCACCTTGTGGATGAAAGTCAAACGGGAAAGGAAATAAGAAACATAAGATGCTGCAACACTGTAATGTACTCATATCACTTACTATATGTTAGAAAAACGTGGACAATCAATAAGTAAATGGTAAAATGAGAGGAGTCAGCAAAGATGTTCTGAATGAAATAAAAAAAAAACGAATTAAAAAAAGTAAATATATTTTTCAGCCTTTTCTAAATTTGACATGTAAGTGCACCAATAATGCAATATAGATCTTGAGAACATTGATAGAAAGAGATATAGAGGAAAAAAAAAAGATCTATGCATGTGCTTTATAGACTACACAAAAGCATTTGACAAAGTAAAACAGATTAGCTCGGCAAAAAAAAAAAAAAGCATTTCAGGAAATGAAAAAAAAAAACGTCTTTTGCAAAAGGTCTATGTTAATAAAAGTCATCAGATATTTCATCGGTGCTACATAGAGACAATTTTGACTTCTAGAAGCGAATCATGGACAGTAGACAAACAAATGAAATGACGATTAGAGGCCACAGAGATGGGATTTCTCAGAAAAATGTTGAAGGTTCTCTGAACAGCTAAAAGGACCAACAAGGGCATTCTCAAAAAAGGCCATCACAAAAAGGGAGCTCCTAAAAACATTAGAAAGAAAAAAATCAATATTTTTCGGGCACATCATGAGAATAGGAAAGGTGAATTACTTGGATACTTCTTCTTTTCTCTTTTCACTGATACCTAAAAGATGTCGTGGTTTATATCATTTGTCGTTCTTGTGCTGCTCGAAATGTCTGAATTAGTGATTTTCCTTTGTTGTTACATGTCTCTGTCACTGCATCTATCCATCTTCTTCTGTGTCTTCCTCTTGGTCTTTTTCCATTCATTCTCGGGAAGAACGCCCTTGATGGTGATTGGTGAGGATTCATTCTGACCAGGTGACCAAACCATTTAAGTTGTTGTTGTTCTATATATTCTTGGCAGGGTTTTGTTCCTACCATTTTTCTTATGGTTTCATTTGGTATTCTATCTCTTCGTGTGTTGTTTGTTACTTTTCTCAAGCAACGCATCTCACATATATCGATCTTTCTTAAATGTGATTTAGAAAGGGTCCACATTTGACTTTCATAGCACAAAGTTGGTATGAAAATGCTATTTATCATTTGTTGTTTAGCTGTCATAGAAATGTTTGGATGTCTTAGCAATGGAACTATCAGCTTTGAGAGCAACAAATGCTCCGACAATTCACAGAATGTTTATGTAAACAAAACAGTCTAAACATCTACAGTGTTACCAAGGATAACTGCACGCATGATCCTACAGTGACTTTACTAGAAACGATTGCATAGCTTGAAACACAGCATTACATCACAACCATTGAGGCACTGTCTGAAAAGTTTTCCTTGTTGCAGTTTCATCATATTTCAACCCCGGCTTGATGCCGGAGCTACTGAGTTTAGTGCTCTGTGCACACCGTGAGTTGTGATTTTCATCCGGATTGTGTTTCTATAATGAGATTGATAACGATGAATGATGATATCGTATGACGTTCAGCAGCGTTCACTTTTGGTGCCGCTTGGCCTTATATCCTTTGGCGTGAGCTGTAGTTGCTAAAATGGGGACTGCAGCTATCTTTTTTTCTGAAATTCGATGAGGTGTTAATTAAGGTGATTCCACTGGCACGGGCGGTTGAGGAATTATGAATTTTCATTTCTTTTCAGTGATAGCGGCGCCTTCCAATAACTATAACTATAAATATAACAGCCTTTTACACAAGTGTGTTTCCTTAGTGACCCCATGAGTATGCTCAGAAAGATCGCAACTGGCTGGGCGCAACAGCAACAGTTGAGTCTCTGGGGAGGTCAGATCTGAGCAAAGTCCCTTACAGTTCCATGTAGTATATTTGTTTGTGTCAGACCTGAACAGTGTTTTATTTGACTTTGCCATCTTCTTTTATAGTAACAGGAGTGCGGTTACTCTGATATGATTCCTGTAGGACTCCGCGTTGAGCGTCTACATCTATAATGTCATCTGAGCTGAGATGTCCCGCTATTCTTATCTTAAACTTGAATCCTTCACACCATGGACAGCTAAGAAGAGTAATGAAAACGTTCTGAAAAAGGCAAAAGCAAAGAGAGAGCTAATATTCAATATTAAGAAGACAAAATCATAATTTTTTGCCATGTAATGAGAAGGGAACAGCTGGAATATATTGTGCCAAATGGAAATAATTGAGGGACGAAGAGATAGAAGGAAGCAAAGAGAAATAGATACCAGACAGCTTAAGAGAATGGCTTGGCAGAAGGTCAACATCAGAAAATGACAAGTTGTTATTGTCGAGATCGAAAGTTCTGGAGAAACATGATAACCTACGAGAGCAGACATGGCACTTGATGATAACGATGAATCATTCATTCTTCACACCTAAAAAATGTGTATCTCAAATGATTCGCAGAATACAGCAACCAAAATATCAAATGTCAACCGCCGTTAACAATTTAAAAGTTCTTCCCTATTTCCACTTGCGTATCATCATCATCAAGTACCGGGCCTGCTGGCGTAGGTGATTATGTCTCTCCACAACTTTCGATCACGACAGTTTTTTATCATTTCTGTTGTTGACTTTCTGCCAAGCCATTCTCTTAAGCTGTCTTTTATCTTTCTCTTTGCTTCCCTCTATCTCTTCGTCCCTCAATTTTTCCAGTTGTTACAATATATTCCTGTTGTTCTCTTCTCGTTACATGGCCAAAAAATGATGATTGTTTCATCCTAATATTGGAAATCAGCTCTCTTTTTGTTTTGCTTTCTTTCAGAATATTTTCATTGCTCTTCTTAGCTGTCCATGGTATTCTCAACATACTTCTGTAAAACCACATTTCTACAGGCTCCAGTGATTTTCTTGTCTGTTGTCCTGTTGTCCATGATTCACATCCATATGTTAAGACTGACTCTACATAACATTTAAGAACTCTTTTTCTTGTTTCTTTTGTCAAAAATGGATTGCATAGTATCTTCTTCATTTCTTTGGAAAGTTGCTTTTGCCTGAGCCATTCTGCATCTCACCTCTTTTGTACATCTTCCATCTGAGGTTAACAAAGTTCCCAAATCTTTAAATTCATTTACCTGTTTTAATATTGTTCAACTTGTCTTTATTTTGCACTGAGGTGATGTCTTTTTCTTTGTTGTTAGCATTACCTCTGTCTTTCTACTATCTATCTATCTATCTTTCGTTGGCCTGATGTATTGTCTATATCTACAATGTCGTTTCCTGTATACATTTTACTGTCTTTTGTAATTCTTGCAGAAGCCCATATAGTTTTGTCTGTAGTGTTGTATCTATGGGCCAATGGATTTTCCTCAGTCTACTATATTCAATGCAGTCTTGAAGTATGTGTTCAGCATTCTGGGGCGCCTGTCCACATGTACAAATAGTTGAGGTGCCGATCTTGAATTTTGTGTACATGTGACTATGGAGTTGATTGCGTCCTTTTCTGAGGCGTATAATGATAACTTGTTCACATCTATTCATATTATGAAAGGCATCCTGATTTGGGCTTGTGGTCTTCTGATTGATTTGATTATCTGTTTCTTATGATGGTATGTAACCGGTGTATCTAGTTGTGTATCTAGTTGTGTGCCTGTTGAACCCTCCTTTGCCAACTGATCTGCTTTCTCATTTCCTGGTATTCCACACTGAGAAGGGATCCACTGTAGGGCAACCCTGTGGTGCTTGCAGAGTTCAGTCAATAAGGTCTGCAGATGTGGTAATTTTCTGGATTGTAGTTCCTGGAGTACTGATCTTGCATCTGTCAAAAACACTACAGGCTGTGGGCTTAGATTACTGTTCAGCAGTTTGTCTATTGCCAACTTTATTGCTTGTATTTCTGCATCATAATTGTGACAATATTTCCCTGTTGTTATTTTATTCATATCCCTAGTGTTATTTGGGTACTCTATATATGCACCTGCTCCCCCATTCTTTACTGCGTTCTGTGCTGATCCATCTGTGTACACACGAACCCATAGGTCTTGTGGGTATTCTTCCAGGACACTGAGAGTTATTGTTTTTCGCTGTAGACTATTCTGTTCCTCTTTGTCAACTATTCCTTTCACTTCTGACCGTATTTTTATTGATAATCCTGATTCCTCTGTCCAGGGAGTCTGTTCTTGTATGGGCAGTAGGGGGTTAACAACTCTTGGCATGTCTGGTGCTTGTCTTCAAATACGCTTGGCTTGGTGGATAAAGCTGCTTCTCTTAAGTCGTCCCAATGCAAGATTTTGGAATCGGTCCTTCATTGGATGTCTCAGCATGCATGCAAATTTGTCTGTCTGTATCATCACCTTTGTGTCCCTCCGTTCTCTCAGTGCTGGTATCCTCCACAATTTCTCCATTTCTAATATTGTGTTGATTTCATTGCTCCTGTGATGACCCTAAGTGCCTGGTTTTGTACTTTGTCCAGTTCTTGCAGTGCGGTGTTTGATGCTGAGCACCATGCAGATGATCCATATTCTAAATGTTGGCGTATACTCTGTTGGTAAACTTTACTGAGAATTTTCCCACTCGCACCCCATGTGGTTCCACACAGCTTTCTTAGAATAGCCAACTTCCTCCTTGCTTTTTGGGTTGCCTTATTATCTGCTGTTTCCAAGATAGTTTGTAGTCAAATGTAACTCCGAGATACGTAGCTTGTATGTCTTCTTTCACAGGCTCATTGTTTATGTAGATGGCCCCTGCTTTTTGTTTGGAGAGAGAGTGAAAAGTGTAGTGCTGCATTCGTCTGTATTGATGCTGATACACCATCTATTTGTCCATGAATTCAGTGCATTCATAGCTCTTTGTAGCAATTTGGAGGCCACTGTTGCATACTCCTCTGTGCACCACATTACCAAGTCATCTGCATACATTGCCACTTTGATGCCATGTGGTAGTTCAGTAACTAGGTCATTGATGTAGATCAGAAAAAGTGTTTGAGATAGTACCCCTCCCTGTGGAACGCCCTGGCGCAATAAGACCTTTTTACTCTTAAGACCATCCAGTTGCACTCTGGCTCTCCTGTTATGCAGGTATGCTTTGATCCATTTGTACATCCTGCCATTTACTCCATAATTTCTCAGTTTCTTCAAAAGCCCTTCCTTCCATGCCTTATCAAATGCTTTCTTTAGGTCTATCCATGCTGCTAGTACCAGTTTCTTTTCTTGAAACGCATCCTCAATTCCTGGGAAAGATAGGTTGCCTGATCTTTGGTAGAGTAACACTGTCTAAAGCCTGCTTGCTGTGGGACAAGGAGATTTTCACTTTCCAGGTACCACTGCAGTCTGAGATTGATTATACGTTCCATTGTTTTGCACAAACAGCTTGTAAGGCTGATTGGTCTATAGCTGGATGTCGTTGAATCATCTTTTCCTGGCTTTAGTAATGGTATCATAATTGCTTCTATACATGCCTGTGGCACTCTACCAGTGATCCAACAAATGTTGTAGATCTGCAGTAGTTTTGCTTTAGCTGCAGTTCCCAAGTTCATAATAATTTCATTGGACACTCCATCACTGCCTGGTGACTTGTTAATTTTTAATTTGGATATTGCCAGCTCTAGCTCTCTTTGTGTAATGGATACTTCCATGACTTCATGTGCGGTCTCTTCTTGTCTTGCATTTTGTTGTTTTAAACGGGTCTCTTGTCGTTTCTCAAGGTTAATTTCAATATTATTGTCATTTGCAAAAGAATCTGCAAATTGATTTCCTGCATGCTTACCTGTTAGGATGTTGCTATCTTTCTGCTATTAAGGTTGAGTCCTTTATTTTTGCTTTTTCCACTATAAAGTCTAACATCTCTTGTAACCCATTTTCACTCTTAACGATTAAGTCTGTATCATCAGCATACCTTCGATTATTTATATTATGACCTCCGATTGTTATTCTAGGCATGCCCTTTATTGATCTTAAAATAATCTCACTATACATATTAAACAAATCTGGTGACAGCACACAACCTTGCCTAATACACTGTTTTTTTGTCTTTTGTTGAAAAATGTCCAATTGGTTTCCAGTTCTTATGGCCGCTGTTTGTTGCCAGTACATGTTCTTTATTATTCTTAGATCTTTGCTGTCTACGTTTATGCTTTCTAAAATTTTGATTATTTCTTGGTGCTTTACTTTGTCAAATGCTTTGGTATTTATATATCTATATGATCTTATGGTGTATATGACATTGCTTGTTCCTTTATCTCTATCAAAACCACTGTTCATCACTAATTTCTGGACTGATTTTGTTTCGCACTCTTTGCATGATGATTCTTAGTAATATCTTACTCACATGACTCATAAGGCTTATTGTGCGATGATCATCGCATTCAATCGCACCTGATTTCTTTGGTAGGGCTATGAATATTGATTTGAGCAGGTCGCCTGGTATATTTCCGCTGTTGTAGATAGCATTCAATATTTTTTTTTATTATTTATATTCCAAAATCACCCATAGCTTCATTCTCTTCTTTAGTTATATTATCTGGTCAAGGAGCTTTTCCTGCTTTCATATTGCGCAAGGCGTCTTCCACTTCTTCTTTGAGTATTTCGGGTCCATCTCCATTATGCTTAATATTTACTTTTGTTCGTGCATCATTATAATGATCTTAATTCTGTCCATCGTTCCCTTATGCTTTCTTTTTCAACCAACAGTTCTCCTTTCTTTGATTTTAAACATCCAGTTTTTTATTGCGTTTTTCTTCCTGATAATACTTCAATTTGTGTGTATATATCTTTGGCATCTCCTTTTTGTTGCATTTCAATCTCTTTGCATCTCTGTTTTAGCCATGCTTCCTTTGTTTCATTGCATTTTAATACACTTTCTTTATTTAATCTCTTATACTCATCTTTATTTTCTTTATTTCTTCTTCTTGTTTCCACTTGCGTATATCTAACACAAAAGAAGGCAGTAGTAACACAAAATTTTAAACGTCATGAAAAATATGTGGCACAATATAAGCAAGGCAGTATAATTACAATTCCTGAGGGCATGTATCATCCCGATAGCAATATAAGGTTGTGAATTATGGACAATATCGCAAATAGCAGGGCAAAAAATGGATTCATTAGAAACAAAACACTACAGAAAAACCCTTAAGATACCTAGGATAATGAAAAAAAAAAGCAATGAAGACATACCAAAAGATATATAAATTAAAAAGGGTTGGCTTATAAACATTCTGGGTGACTGGTTGGTCTCGAGGCAAGAAGCGGAATCGAGATAGAGAGGTTGTTGAGATAGAGAGGTTGTTGAGATAGAGAGGTTGTTGAGATAGAGAGGTTGTTGAGATAGAGAGGTTGTGGGTTCAAATCCGGCTTCGTCAGTTGGGATTTTTATTTATGATTTCTCTCTGCGGCAACCACCCCTGGTCTCAGCAGCCAGGCCCGGCTTGAAACGTCAATTACTCATGGATGAAAAAAATATGAGTACTTCCGAAGACGGAGTTATTTCCCTGTGCGGTGAGGGACTCATGTGCACACGGCTGCCAGGGAAAAATGGATTAACAAGCAACATTCTGTTCCTAGTCTCTAGGGACTTCGTCAGAGATCAAAGCTGGCGAACGAAAAAAAAAAATTCTACAGATACAATTAAAATACTATGACCACGTCAAAATGCAGAGCAGACTAGAAAGAACTATAATGGAAGGCATGGTTCCAGAAAAAAAAAAAAGTTTTAAGGGGCAGAGAAGAATATGGTTTCATGACATCAAAGAGAGATTGAACATGACACCAGAAGTGGGGGATCTGCCAAGAGACAGAGATCCGTTCACACGGGCTGTGGTGAATGCAACTTTCTACAAAGGACTAGCCACTTGATAATAATAATAAACCCAATGTTATTCTACATAGTCCAGGAAGCTGTGAAGACTCTCTTGGTATCATGTCATGCTTTATTTAATCCACAACGCCCCTTTGAGGTTGTCTCTGTATCGCACGGCTGCCTTCTTTAATATTAAAGTGACATTTTAATTGCGATCTTAAAAATGTGTATCATTTAAGAGTGGAGGTGTTCTCATTGTGGCACATTCTACTCATTTTTAAACGGATATTTTATATAAGTGGTTTCATTTTGTGACACATTATGAGATGTGGTATTTTTTTTATCTTAAATAATGTGCATGTGAATGATATGTAACTCCTTCCGTACGTTTCGATGTACCATGCTGCATGCCGATTTCGGTCATGTACGTTTAGCCGCACAGTGCGTCACTCTCAATTTGATAAGCGTAAACTGTCATCAAACCGTATTCTTTTTATATGGCTTGTATAATCTTCGTATTGTTGAAATAAAATTCCTTGTTTAATTACATAAACATTCATATATAATATGTTATATGTTAGATAAATATAAACATGTAGATTAATATTTAAAAACTTGAATAGTTTTGTCTCTGAAATCTCTACCGCTAAATTGATAAAAATAACCTTCCGTACTGAAAGAGTTAAGTCGAATATTAATGCTTATTTAAAAAAAATACTCAAGGATTGCTAAACTTGAAAATTTTTGGTATGCAGTATAACACTTGTACCCATATATGTTTCTGTATTTTAAGATGCAGCTTTCGCTACTTAGTTTTAAATTACCTTATAAGAAACAAAATTACTTTTATTGTTGTGAAAAGAGTTAAATTGGCACAAGGACCAAAAAAAAAAAAACACATTGACAAACCACCGTGCTGGATGAGTCACCTAATGACTATAAATGCGTAATTAGTTAGAGACAAGTTTGTACATGCCTTGCCTGGATAGGCAAACCCTATATCTTGCTGTTGTGCCGTTAAAGATCGTCAGCGGATGAGTTCTGGTGCAGCACGGTCGCAGAGCCTACTTTTAGAACCATCATTCATGTAGGTAATAACGATGGACTTATAATAGAGTTCTTTGTTTATAAAGAAAAGAAAGTAGAGCAATATAATCTGCGAATTTCAAATTCATCTTTTGATAGCCATATCTGGAGATATTGAAAAGTACCGCAAAAAATAATGTCCTTTAACAGCAAAACTGACGATATTTTTTGTATTCATAGAACACGTTGGCATGTTTCTTTTAACATATACACTTTTCGATTAATTGTAAATAAATCCATTAAATTAAATTTCTACAAATAAATTAATTCTGCAATTTTGCAAATCCAAAAGGTAAAAAGATGTATTTTATGTATTGCATTTAAAACAGTAGTTCTTTTCGTGTTACGCTAGTGAGAAAAGGTAGCTATCTATTGCTAGCAAAAAACCGAGTAATTAATTCAAGTAAAATTGTGTACTTTATTGAATCCTTTCAACTAATGTTTTTTTGGTACTTATTTACATTCAATCGTTGGGATGGTTGTTCGTATGTATAAAACATGTAATGAATGCTGGTGATGGATGAATAGGTGCCTTTTCTAGGGCCGATGTCTGTGTTTATCGTGTTTTAATGTGTCCTCGGATTTGTTTACATAAAAGGACATCTTACAAAAATGATGCACAGGTTAACCATAAATTCGTTGTGGAGTTTAAAACTTAAATAAGCTCACCTTAAAAAAAGATACAGTAAAGCAAAAGGGGAAAGCAAAGGGGGCTTCGGTAGCCGAGTTGGGAAAACCACCCGACTGGACTACCGACGTTCGGACAACCCGTGTTCGATTCCCGCTGGGAGCAGTGTGAATTGTACTCGTGGTTGGAAAAAAAAATACCCCCACGGTCGACCCAGCCGTTGGCAGAAATGGGTACCAGGGTATTACCCTGTGAAGGTGAGGAATGTTGCTTCGCATATGAGTTTCGATGCTTGAGGCGACACTGTCCAGAAATCTCCGAACATTTCTGGATAGGCGGCCGAGGACATATGGGTGTAAAACTCGCGTGCTAAGACGCCGGTTCAAGTCTCGTACTTTACCTTTACCTTTACAGTAAAGCAAAGAATATTTCATGCTATAAGATGCTCTACAATCTTCATTTTAACGTTGTGCTACCAATGCCAGTCCTGGACACTAGATGCAAGAACAATAACAAAAATAACCTCTGCTGATAAAGATGTGTCAGACGAATGACAGGAAACAGCCTGAGAGACACAATCAGAAATGAAGAACTGAAAAAAATCTACAAATAACCCCAGCCATAGAAAATATAAAGAAACAACAGATACAATTGTTTGGTCACGTGACAATGCAGAGTGATCAAAATACATCACAACAAGCCTCAATAAACGTTTCCAGAACACCAGACGCAAGGGTCGACCACGAAAAAGATGGATTTACTGAATATTAGAAGCACTGGGAAACCTAACAGCAGCAGAGGCAAACAGAAGAGCAAAAGACAGCAAATTATATTTCGCCTCGACGCTGAAAGGCAAATGAGGAAAGAAAGAAGAAGATAAAATCATGTAGTGGAGTGAAGGAATTAATGTTACTCTACTTGGTTACATCAGTTGAAGATGAGGAAGCCAGTGCTCTACTCGCTATTATAAAGCTGGTCATCCCACCTACTTATTTTAGTTCATTCAGAAGCTGACCACGCTCTGGACCACAGGAAAGTGGGTATTTTTAAAAAATTTCCTTTCTTGTGTATCTAGCATATTATCGCCATGTAGTTAGATTTGTGTACATATCCTTGTATATATTCTTGTTTTACCATACCACTTTTTTCTTCTTTAAAAAAAAAAAATTATCATTATCATCAGCGTTACAGCAGCTTCGCATCTTTTTACATCTTGGTGCCTTTCCTCCCCCTACTCGCTGTTATTAGTGGCCAAAAAACTCGATGATTTGGATTTCCATTCCTTTTTCTCTTTTGTGTTTATTAGAAAGCATCATCTAGTATGAAATATATTCAAATTTTATGAAAAAGTCAACCTGTTAACCACTACGCAGGGGGCCTCGGTAGCCTAGTTGGGAAAACCACCCGACTCAGCTACCGACGTTCAGACATCCCGTCTTCGATTCCCACTGAAAGCAGTGTGAATTTTACTCGTGGTTGGAGAAAAAAAAAAGAACTCTCGCGGAGGGCCCAGCCGCTGTCAGAGATGGGTACCAGGGTAGTACACTGGAAGGTGAGGAATGCCGCCTCGCATCGTGAGTTTCGATGCTTGAAGCGACATGATCCAGAAATCTTCGAAGACTTCTGGATAGGCGGTCAAGGACATATGGGTGAAAACTCGCGTGCTAAGACGCCGAATGAAGTCTCGTACTTTACCTGTACTGGGAGGCTCCAAAGAAGATCTACTAATTTGGACAATGACCTGCATAATCATCTTCTTCTTTTCTTATGACAGATTTTTTAAAAATTGCACATAGTTTTACTTGTTTCATGTCTTTGATGTATAGAGCCGAAAGATAAAAAAGTAGTGTAGCTAAACTGAAACACATCGTTGCAAACATTTCCTTCTGTATCAACTCTATGGCTTTGAGGATGCAGCATCTGGCAAATCATACTATTCATTTTCTCGTGCCACGCATCTGTCTTAATTCTTGCCGCTTTCTGAGTAATATTTAATCTGTCCACATATGCTGTCCACACATGTTTTGTCAGGTCGGGTAATTTTACCTGCTACGGTATGTAGTAAATATTACAACCTGTGGATGACCTGCTGCCTTGCAGGTGAACTCAGGAGAGTAAAAGGCTAAGGGAGGTACCCCGAAGTAAAAGAACCCCACTGCCTTGTGGGTGAGACTTTTTAGTCAAAGGCTAGCGGAGCCAACCGTAAACGAACCGACGGAAGGCAACAGAAAACCATCGTTATAACTTCTTTGTACAATCATGAATCACAATTGAAACAAGAAAAAGAGTTCTTAAATGTTATGTAGAGTCAGTCTTAACATTTGGATGTGAATCATGGACAATAGGACAACAAAGAAGAAAATCACTGGAGACTGTAGAAATGTGCTTTTACAGAAGATTGTTGAGAGTACCATGGACAGCTAAGAAGAGTAATGAAAACGTTCTGAAAGAGGTCAAAGAAAAAGAGAGCTGATTTCCAATATTAGGAAGAAAGAATCATAATTTTTTTGCCATGCGATGAGAGGGAACAGCTGGAATATATTGTAACAACTGGGAAAATTGAGGGATGACAGCTTAAGAGAATGACTTGGCAGAAGGTTAACAAGAGAAATGATAAATATCTGTCGAGATCGAAAATTGTGGAGAGACATGATCACCTACGCCAGCAGGCCCGGTACTTGATGATGATGTTGATGATGTTAGACCCTGCAAGGGGCAACTTTTTGAAACGAATCTCTCGCATTGACAGTTGTTAGTTCTGCATTTTTTCGAAGCTGTCTCTTTAGCCTTTTGTTTCGACTTTCCTTTCCATACACGTCAGCTGACGTTAGCAGTCCGAGTTGTATCATTAGAAAAGCAGACTTTACAAATTGGTTTTTCCTGGTTAGACTTGAGTCTGGTGACATTGTGATTAGTTCCCTCTCCTGACGATCTTTTTTTTTATTTTGCGTTCGCCAGCTTTAACCTCTGACGAAGTCCCTAGAGACTAGGAACTGAATTTTGCGTATTAAGCAGTTTTTCCCTGGCAGCCGTGTGCACAGGGGCCCCTCGCCGCACAGGCAGAAATCTCCGTCTTCGTAGGAACTGATATTTTTTCCGTCCATGA
>JAVIAB010000059.1:60879581-61029581 GCA_032433765.1 Megaustenia siamemsis | reverse complement strand
ACTGGATAGCCAGGTCTCATAGTTTGGTAAAGAATCAAGAAAAGAACTCTAAAGGTGCACTGTGGACCGAGAATCTCGCGAGCAGGCGCGGTTGTCTGTTATGCTTCTTCTTTCCTTCCTCATTTGCCTTTCAGCGTCGAGGGGAGATATAATTTGCGGTCTTTTGTTCTTCTCTTCGCCTCTTCTGCTGTTATGTTTCCTAGTGCTTCTAATATTCCATCGATTCATCTTTTTCGTGGTCGACCCTTGGGTCTGGTGTTCTCACAACGTTTGTTGAAGGCTCGTTGTGTTGAGTTTTGATCTTTCTACCTTGTCACGTGGTTAAATCATTTTATCTGTTGTTTCCTTATATATTCTATGGCGTGGGCTATTCCTAGCTTTTTTCTCAGTTCTTCATTTCTGATCTTATCTCTCAGACTGTTTCCTGTCATTCGTCTAACATATTTCATCTCAGTAGAGGTTATTTTTCTTATTGTTCTAGCATCTAGGGTCCAGGTCTGGCATTGGTAGCACAACGTTGTGATGAAGATTGTATTGTATAGTGCTCGTTTTAGCTCGTTGATCTCCTCTGTCTCTGATGGGTTGGCTAGCTTGCATATACAGTCCATGTTGAGGCTTCCATAGCAGAAAACGTCGCGAGGGTGCGTGTGTTTTGTAGGTTTAAGACAAAGAAATGTTCATAAATGCATCCAAATATTCACATCTCTCCTCTACTAGTCTACATTGCATCACTTCGCCTGTCCCCTATATCTCTTACCCCACTCACTCTACGTCATCTTAATCTTTCATCCTCTCGGTGTACCCTTTTCTTCTTCGAGTCTGTTTCTTGTGCTTTTGCATGCACACGGACCTGTTTTTGGAAACATCTGTTGCTTGGGGGCCTCGGTAGCCTAACTGGGAAAACCACCCGACTAGACTACCGACGTTCGGACAAACCGTGTTCGATTCCCGCTGGGAACAGTGTGAATTGTACTCGTTGTTGCAAAAAAAAATACCCCCACGGTCTACGTTGGTAGAAATGGGTGCCAGGGTATTACCCTGGGAAGGTGAGGAATGTCGTTTCGCATCTGAGTTTCGATGCCTGAGGCGACACTATACTGAAATCTCCGAACATTTCTGGATAGGCGGCCGAGCACATATGGGTGGAAAGTCGCGTGCTAAGACGCCGGTTCAAGTCTCGTACGTTACCTTTACCTTTATCTATTGCTGCGAGCTGTGTGCGCACATTTTTACCTTTGTGCAGACACACGTTCTCTTGTCCACTTCTGTTCTTGCCAAATCTGAGCGTAGTAAAAAGTAAAGAGCCACGTCACGCCAAGTGGCGTATAGGGAATATGGTGTTAGTGACCCTACAGACCTTCGGCACATGATTTTTGGGGTAATGAGGTCGGTATTACGCCCGTGCTGCTTTACTTTCCCATAAAAAAAATCCGGTACCCATTTAAAGCTGGGTGAACCCGGAAGCCGTCCGTTGGTATCGAACCCTACCTCTTGTCCTTTGCAGTCCAGTTCACTAACCACTAAGCTATCGCGGATTCTCTTCTTATTTTTATTATTTTTCCTTTAATTTCCCCTTCTGGTTCAAAAAATTATTGTACTCTTTAATTATATGTTTTAAAACATTAAATACACATTTTTTCGTGTGTTGTACTTTTGTTCCAGTTGAAGGCTTTTCGCGCAGAAACGTCGTTCTGGTTTGTGTTATCTACTCGTTACTTGAAGCTTTAAAAACACCGGTTTTTAATTGTTTTCTATATTTTTTAAATTTCTCCAGTAGGTGTCTAGGGTTGTCCTTTTCAGACCTCCGATTCAAACCCGAATAAAATGCTGGCTGAAATCGGATGCACTGGGCCACTGGCGCAGAACACAGTGCAACGTTTTAAAGGGGTTTCAATCAGAGTGATCTGGCGAACTCTACTTGTGATGTTCTGTCTGTGGGGGCGATCAACACACTTAACCTGACAGCTGACTTCATGTGGGAGTCTGGAATCCTTACTCTGATTGAGACCTGATCGCAGAGAGGGAGAGAGAGAGAGAGAGAGAGAGAGAGAGACCTCAGGCCTCCTTCTATAGAAGACGATGGACAGATAGACCGATAAATGGAGCACAACCAAGTATATTGATTTGTATATTGAAGCAAAAAGGGCAATATACAAATCGATTTTTCTACCAACTCTGTGCTATCAGTGCCAGAATTGGACGCTGGACTCTAGAACAATAAGAAAGATAACGACCACCGAAATTAAATGTGTCAGAAGAATGACAGGAAACAGCTTAAGGGACAGAGTAAGAAACACTGACCTGAGGAAGAAACTGGAAATTGAACCAGCCATCGAATACATAAAGAAACAACAGATAAATTGGTTCGGCCACATAACAAGACAAAAAGAACTAACAATGAATCAAAGAGCCATAAACAACCGCTACGAAAACGCCAGATTAAGAGGAAGACCGAGAAAGAGATGGATAAAGGGAATACTAGAGTCACTAGGAGGAATAACATCAGAAGAGGCCAACAGAAGAGCAAAGAATCGCAGATTGTTTCTCCCCTCGACGCCAACGGCAGCAGAGGAAGGATAAAAGTAGAAAAAGAACCAAGTATAGAACTACTAAGGCCTGCTGGCATTAAAAAAACCGGAAAACCCTCCAACAAGCGTGACGTTTTCAGCTATACATGTTATAGATGGCTGACGTCACCCTATCCAGAACCGCTCCTGCCCGCAAAGCTAAAAACGTCACGCTAGTTACAGGTTTTCCGGGAAATTCCTTTCAGCCCGCAGGCTTAAATAGATATATATTTGGCTGTGGATGGAGCTACTAATATTCTAGTTCACGACCTCGTTCAGAACCATGCCCAACCACAAGGTCATGTCAATGAGACAGGCGGATCCACCATCAGAGGTAGTCGGAGTAGTTGGGGTTTCGCCGCTTCAATGGAAAGACGGGCATAAAAAAATTGGGGCATGTGAAGCCACATACATTATATGAGGTGACGTTCGAAGCCGTCATTACAGAAATCAGGTAGTAGGACAGATTCTGGAAGCATGCTCTGGAAGTTGAACGATGCATGCTGCGCAGACGTTGGCCGACCAATTCGACTAGTTGCAGATTAAAGGACTTACATAAATACCTTGAATTTATTAACTTAGACACACCGGTGTGCATAGAAAGGAAGGAACACATTAGCCAACGGGTAGGGCAACAGTACTGGGAAAATTGAAACGTATCAAGTCGTAGAATGAATTCAATACAAACGAGGAAATTAGAGAAATCTCAAATCAACCACTAGTATCAGATATATAGATAGATAGATAGATAGATAGATAGATAGATAGATAGACAGACAGAGATAGATAGATAGATAGATAGATAGATAGATAGATAGATAGATAGATAGATAGATAGATAGATAGATAGATAGACAAATATACAGACAGACAGACAGATAGATAGATAGATAGATAGATAGATAGATAGATAGATAGATAGATAGATAGATAGATAGATAGATAGATAGATAGATAGATAGATAGACATACATGACATACATACAGACAGAGAGACAGACAGATAGACAGACAGATAGATAGACAGATAGATAGACAGACAGACAGACAGACAGACAGACAGACAGACAGACAGACAGATAGATAGATAGATAGATAGATAGATAGATAGATAGATAGATAGACAGATAGATAGATAGATAGATAAGGTGAAAGGCAATATAAGTGGTCTACCTATTATTTCAGCTCACTCAATTGTGTCCCATGTAGCTGTAACCTAATATGTCAATTAGCGCCCTAGACTTAAAGGTTGACACGTAGGTTGCTGTCAAATGTTTCGACATGGACACGAGCTGGTTGGGGGAGGGGAGAGGTTTAGGGAAAGGGGCGGGGCTTTGTGTCCGTGTTTCTGTACAGGTGTATAGAGCTATGGAGAGGGCGAAAGGGAAGGTCTTGTATATCCAGAGTCACTTTGACCTTGTGCTTAGGTTCTGGTCGGATATTTCTATGGCTAAGCTAAACTGGAAAGCTCCTTTCACAATAATGCAGTATCCCCAATTAATTCTGTCACCGCATAGCTGGCTTGTTGTGGAGATGTATATTGATGAACTTGTAAATAAAAATATTGATGAACCTGTCAGTAAAAATATTGATAACCTGTCAATAAAAATATTGATGAACCTGTCAATAAAAATATTGATGAACCTGTCAATAAAAATATTGATGAACCTGTCAATAAAAATATTGATGAACCTGTCAATAAAAAATATTGATAAACCGGTCAATAAAAATATTGATGAACGTGTCAATAAAAATATTGATAAAACGGTCAATAAAAATATTGATGAACCTGTCAATAAAAAAAAGAAAACAGAGGATTTCAACTGGACAACAATGGCAGGGACATTTTTTTTCTGCGTTCGTCAACTTTAACCTATGTCGAAGACCCTAGAAACTACGAACTGAATTGTGTGTGCTAACCCGTTTTCCCCTGGCAGCTGTGAACACAAGGGTCCCTCGCCGTACAGGCAGATAACTCCTTCTTGGGTACTCATATCTTTTTTTCTCGTCGATTAGTAATTTACATTTCAAGCCTGGAAAATCCTCTCCCGAGCATACCTGTAAGGCAGCAGGGCATCCGTAGGTTCAACTGTCTACTGTATACAGTAGCAGGTAAAAATTACCCGACCTGACACTAAAAAAGTTCTTAAATGTTATGTAGAGCCAGTCTCAACATATGGATGTGAATCATGGACAGTAGGACCACAGACAAGAAAATCACTGGAGGTTGTAGAAATGTAGTTTTACAGAAGAATGTTGAGAATAGCATGGACAGCTAAGAAGAGTAATAAAAACGTTCTGAAAGAGGCCAAAGCCAAAAGAGAGCTAATATCCAATATTAGGAAGAAACAATCATTACTTTTTGACCATGTAGTGAGAAGGGAACAACTGGAATATATTGAAACAATTGGGAAAATTGAAGGACGACGAAGAGATAGAAGGAAGCAAAGAGAAAAGATACCAGACAGCTTAAGAGAATGGCTTGGTAGAAGGTCAACAACAGAAATGATAAACAAGTGACGAGATCGAAAGTTGTGGAAGGACATGATCACCTACGCCAGCAGGCATGGTACTTGATGATAATGAATGGCATTGTTGGAGGGTAACGACAGAAATAATACATATTTTATTCTTTTCATGGTATCAGTTCATTGCTGTCGGGGCTTTCCCATAACCGCTCCACCGACCGTCCCAGAATTTCTCGAGGCGTACGTAGACTGTTCCTGTAAGGTGTTGATAGTAGAAACTATGCTGCTTTTCCAACTAAACAGTCCTGATCGATCAGACTACTTTTCCACCACTAGACTCACCAGTCTCTCGATATATACATATTTCATATATTATTAATAACTGTTGATATAGAAAAAACTGAAATCTACCTTCTTGTATTGCCTTGATCATCATCATCATCGAGTGCCTTCTCCGCAACGAAGGTTGGCTACCATGGATCGCCATTCTACTCTGTTTCTTGTTTTGATGGTGCAGGCTGTCATAAATTGACTTGTCCATCTTTTAATGTTACTATTCCATTTTAGTCTTGGTCTGCCTCATTCACCTTGTATTTCCCCTTCCAATATTACTTTTAGTAGGCTGTTGTGTCTTTTAACATGCTCCAAAAATTTAATTTGTCTTGTCTTAATTGTATTTAGTAGTTCTCTTTTTATTTTCAGTTGTTTTAAAACTTCATCGTTTGTTTTCTTTTCTTTTCATCCAATTCTACATATTCTTCTATAAATCCACATTTCAAAGGCTTAAATTTTCTGTTCTGTTTTCTGGTCTAATGTCCATGTTTCTGCACCATATAGGAATACTGAGAAGATGTAACATTTTGCCATTCTTAGTTTCAGCCCTGCTGATATTTGTTTTGTTGTTAGTATATTTTTAATGGCATTAAAATTATTTTTTGCCATACCTATTCTTTTGTTCATTTCAATTTTACATTTTCCATCATTGGTTATAGTATGTCCCAGGTAGTTGTAACTCTGGACTGTCTCCAGAGGTATTCCCTCCACTGTGATATTTAATTATAGGTCTTGAGAATTTTCTTTGTTTATGATCATAGTGTTAGTCTTTTTGATATTCATATCTAGTCCATAGTTTTTGCTTGTTATGTTTATCACATTAAGCATTTGTTGTAGATCTTTAGTATTTTCTGCTAGTAGAACAGTATCATCAGCATATCTTAGGTTATTGATTATCTTTCCATTAATGTTTAGGCCTGGCATCTCTGAGATGTTTTTAAAGATTTGCTCAGTGTATAGATTGAGCAAACTTGGTGATAGGATGCATCCTTGTCTTACTCCTCTTTCTATGTCCATGGATTGCCTTGATAAGAATAAAAAAAAACTCAGGTTATTAGAGCTGTATTTTTCACATAATAACGTATGTCTGTGAATACATGGACAGAACTGCTGAAGAATATATATCAATGCCTTTGAACTTAAGTGTTGCAGAGTAACTCTCAAAAATATAATGGGTTGCGAAGGAAATAAACAAGCCAATTTCAAAAAAGATAAACATTGATAAATACTGGTTATTAAAATAAATAATAACAATAAGGGAAGGCAAGACAGAGGTAGGTTTCAAAACATCAAAGAGACGTTGAGTTTGACAACAGAAGAAGGAGGAGATACGGTTAGAAACCGCGATTCGTTCTGAAGGGTTGTCACTAGTTCAAGGTTCTGCGAGGAACATACATCTCGATGATGGTTGCTAAAGAATATAGAAACATGGAAGAATTGTTTTGATTGGATGACATATTGACTTAAGGAAGATAATTAAGGAGGTCATCTCTTCTCATCTACCTTTGACTCCTGTGGAGCATAGGTCTTCAGCAAACCTTTCCAAGCCGTTCTGTTTCTTACCATTCCTTTAATGTTATGTCCTTAAGTTCATTCCATGTCTTCTTCACCATCTTCATCTCTACTTCCATCTGTCTTCTCCAAGAATATTTTGGTTTTCCTTTTTGTCGTTTTCCTTGAAGATTCCAAAAAAGGCCTGTTGTGTAATACTCTCAGTAGGCTTCCGCAGTGTGTATCCTATCCAGCGTGATGATCATCTTCGTTATACTTCTTTATCCACTATTATTTGACTTGTGCTTTTTCATAATTCTACGTTAGTAATTTTGTACTGCCATTTCCGTCCTTTTATTAAGCGCACGCATACATTAATGAAGGTCTATATCTCCATGATTGCCATTTTTATTGTTCTCAATGTTTCACAGCCATATAATAGGACTGACTTAACATTGGAGTTGAACGTTTTTTTTTTTTAAGGAGGGCATAGCTGCAGGTAAAATAGCGAGATGAAAACGTATACAAAAGGTGAGCACAAGACATCACAGACGAGATGGGATTGACTGTTGAGACGTTGGGTATCTCACGTAAGACAGGGAGAATTTCAGAGCTGCCATCATGGAAGTCAAGTTCCAACAAGGACACGCTAGATGATGATGAGCTGGTAAGTTGTGGAGAGACATGATCGTCTAGGCCACCAGGCATTGTACTTGCTGCTGATATTCAGGAAACTTATATATCAAGTAATTAATGTAAACATTCTTAAGAAAAAAGCTCTCAATTTGACACAAGGGGGAAGAAACTCGAGACACCTCGACAAATATTGACAAGAAAGGCTTGCTAAATGTTGGCCAGTTTTGAAATTAGGTTATTAATAATCTGCGCCAGTACTTCAAATATTAACTGTCAACATGACGTTTTACTGTTCAATTTATCGTGACTTCATAGTACCTTTAAGTGTGTGTGTGGGGTGGGGGGAGGCGGGCGGGATTTCTCATATCAATAACATTGTTGTTACTTTAAAATAACAAATAGATAATGTACTGTGACAGATAGATCGACTGGTTGAATGACAGAGTCACAGACGAGCAGTCAGATAGATTGACAGCCTGATAGAAAAAGAGACAGACAGATCGACTGGTAGATTGACAGCCGGATAGACAAAGATACAGATAGATTGGCTTGTAGATTGACAGATTCACAGGCGAGCAGACAGATAGATTGACTGGTAGCAGTCCAGACTGACAAATTTAGTTAGACAGACAGACAGATAGATAGATATATAGATAGATATATAGATAGCCAGACAGATAGATAGAAAGATAGACAGACAGACAGACATACAGATAGATAGATAGATAGATAGATAGATAGATAGATAGATAGATAGATAGACAGACAGACAGACAGACAGACAGACAGACAGACAGACAGACAGACAGACAGATAGATAGATAGATAGATAGATAGATAGATAGATAGATAGATAGATAGATAGATAGATAGATAGATAGATAGATAGATAGATACTCGTGCACACATACATTATGAACATACAGACATATAGACTAACAGGAAGCAGTCAAGAGGTAAATAGTTAAGTAATTAAATTACATAGCTAAGTATGCGGATGATAAAATCAGATTGCCAGGTTGTCTAATAGACAAAATAACAAACAGAAACATTTCACAATCTATGCTATCAAACTCTTTCATGGCGGAACACTATTCATGAGTTGCCAATTTGGTTTTAACAGACACTACCAGTCGCTGTAAATTACACTAGTTATGAATAAAACATTTTCACCCGTTTGGCAACAAGTCACGGAACAGTGGCCAGGCTGTAAACAACGAAGCCATAAGGTTCAGTGTTTTATGAAATTATCAGAGGAATCTCTACTAAAATAAATTCAGTAAGGAGGTGGGTAGGGCTAGAAGGAGAGATCGAGTTATGTGTCGTGTGACTGGATTACCTGCCTTGTTGAGACATAACTATCATGTGTCAGATTAGCGCGAGATGAAATTGTGGACAATTTACAGAACACGTGAAGAGAGTATTTAAAAATCGAGTGACGGTTTATGACCGCTTTAGTATCTAGGTAGATTTATACATACATGCCTGAATACATAAATACAGTGATAGGACACTTACATACACACATACATACATGTATACACGAATATGAAACGTATATACACAATGTCATGCATACATATATGCATACACATTTACATATATACAAACATACATACATACATACATACATAAATACATACAAGCATACATACATACATACATACAAACAATGTTTGTTTGTATGTATGTATGTATGTATGTATGTATGTACAAATGGCAACAAACAGAACGAATTGGAAAGTGTTTGTTGAAGACCTATGCTCCACTAGGAGCTAAAACAGTAGAAGAAGAAGAACTTACATACACGAAAAGATACATATATATATATATATATGTATATGTATATCAGTTTATGTATGTTATATATATATATATATATATATATATATATATATATATATATGTGTGTGTGTATTTGTATATGAGTGTGTGTAAATGTATATATATATATATATATATATGTATCTTTTCATGTATATCAGTTTATGTATGTTATATATATATATATATATGGGAGACGCACCAAGATGGCGCCCTGTTGGCTGGCCTATTCATAAGATTCACAGATAAGTGCTGTTTTCCAGTGAAATTTCCTGTTTATTTGTTTGTTTTTATTTATTTTTTGAGGGTTCATGTGAGTGTGCGCGCTTTCTATTTGATGTTAATCACTTTGCTTCTTTTGATTCATTGCATTTTGTTATAATTTCCTTATTTCATCACTTATTATTGTTGTTACACTATTGAACGCGTCAAAAAATGGCGGTTTGTTTACGCCGGTCTGTTGTCAAGGACGCGTAAGTCATTTAATTTGTAGAAAGCTCACAGTGTTTCCGCGTGCTGCTGAGCAAGTTACTGGAGCTGGCCAGTTTATAACGTGGAACGGGTTCTGGGCCGTGCGACTGAGCAAGTGCACGTGAGTCTAGGCCATCCAAAGCAACAACGTTCAGCGACGTTCATCTTTAAAGACGACGGTAAGAAGTGTAAGTTTTCAGATGCAGCCCAAACTACATCATCGAAGAAGGAAAACACAACGGGGCAAGAGGGGTGGCACTAAACTATCAACGTCGCTTCTTCGGATGATGGAAATGGGAGTTAAGATGGGCACAGCCAGAAATGAGAAACTTGGTGGCCGTGTAAGAAGACTTATCAACCAACATAGAACTGGAGTCGTCAGTCGCTGGACACTGAGGGAATTGCTGAGGAGGGGATCTGAGCACCTATGGACATGTTCGGAGTGCAATGATGATGACCCGCAAATAACTCAATAACTCAATAACTCAATATATATATATATATGACTTCCGCCAAGTCTTGAGAGCTGTGAGGCTCTTGTTTTGTCAGTCAGTGGTCACAATAGATCCTGTTGTATGTTTGTTCCAATTGAAGGCCTACTGTACTGAAACGTCATTCTGTTTTGTTTGACCGGCTTGTTGCAGGAGCTACTGAGTTAAGTGCTCTGTGCACACCGTGAACTGTGTGTTTCATCCGTTTTGATCATGTTCCGATATTCCAATTGTTTACAATGAATGCTGATATCGTAGGACAGGGAACAGTTGGCCATGTTCACTTTCTGTGCGGTTTCGCCTTATGTCTTTTGGCGTGTGCTGAGACTGCTATGATGGGGACTAAAGCTACCTTTCTTTGTTTGGGAGATGAATTATTAATTCAGATGATTCCACTGGCACGGGCGGTTGAGCAATTATGGATTTTAATTTGTTTGCAGTGATACCGGGACCTTCCATAACCAAAACCATACACACACACACACACACACACACACACACACACACACACACACACACACACACACACACACACACACACACACACACACACACACACACACACACACACACACACACACACACATATATATATATACATACATACATCATCATCATCATCATCGAGTGCCGTCTCCGCAACGAAGGTTGGCTACCATGGAGCGCCATTCTGCTTTGTCACTTGCTTTGATGGTGCAGGTTGTCATAGGCTGATTTGTCCATCTTTTGATGTTACTCGCCCATGTTAGTCTTGGTCTACCTCTGCCTCTTTTACCTTGTATTTTCCCCTCCAGGATTACTTTTATTAGGATGTTGTGTCTTTTAACATGGACCAAAAATCGCATTTGTCTTGTTTGAATTGTGTTTAGTAGTTCTCTTTTCATTTTTAGTTGTTTTAAGACTTCATCGTTTGTTTTCTTTTCCTTCCATCCAATTCTACCTATTCTTCTATATTTCCACATTTCAAAGGCTTCAATTCTCTGTTCTGTTTTCTTGTCCAATGTCCATGTTTCTGCACCATATAGGAATGTTGAGAAGATGTAACATTTATATATACATACACACATAGATAAAATACATACATACAAACATACAGACACATATATATATATATATATATATATATATATATATATATATATATATACTCCAACATACATACAAACAATTATACAAACAAACATACATTCATACAAACACGCAGATTCGAGAGTTCTGGGGGATGCAATATTACATTTATAATCATGGAAATTGTTACATCTTAAAATATTACGTCTTCTAGTCACTTACAATGTTCAATGAAAGAAGTATGTATAGTTTATCTTCCTGAAAAGAAACAAAAAGTAAGAAAGAGAAAATCAACAAAACTATCACAGACAAACAACTGTGTGTTATGTTGCCATCTCTACAGGCCCTATTTTAAACAAGAAGCCGAACAGCTGTAAGCAATATGCTTGTGTTATCACCGACACGCACACACATCTGATATTTGATATATCGGACAGGGTCAGATCTCAAACAGCAGTAACCAAGCGTATATCCGTGTTGGTCTATTTATATCTCAAACTGTTGACGGTTCAATGATGGTTTATAGAACATTTTGGAAGGTTGAAATGTGAAACGCGATTTGACAACATTAATGACATCAATTATTTATATTCATCACAATTAACATCATTATCATAATTATAACATCACCATCATCATCATAGTTGACAGCATTAATGACGTCAATTATTTATCATCATCACAATTAACATAATTATCATAATTATATCATCACCATCATCATCATCATCATAGCTGACAGCATTAATGACGGCAATTATTTATCATCATTGCAATTATCAGCATTATTATAATTATAACATCACCATCATCATCCTCGTTGACAACATTAATGACGTCAATTATTTTTCATCATTGCAATTAACATCATTATCATAATTATAACATCAGCATCATCATCATCGTTGTAGCATAGTCGTCAATATTGATACCACAAGAAGAAAAAAAGGAAAAGAATATCGTCACGCCACACGCAGTATTCTTCTTCTTCGTTTCTTCCTCCTCCTTCTTTCTCTACCTCTTCATCTTCTACGTTATCCTCTTCTTCTTCATCATCATCCAATAAAACAGGGGTCATTTGGGAATTTTATTTATAATTTCTCTCTGCGGTAACCACCCCTGGTCTCAGCAGCGAGACCCTGCTTGAAACGCCAATTATTCATCGACGAAAAAAATATGAGTAGATCCAAAGACGGAGTTATCTGCCTGTACGGCGAGGGACACATGTGCACACAGCTGCCAGGGAAAAAACGGATTAACACGCAAAATTCAGTTCCTAGACTCTAGGGACTACGTCAGAGGTAAAAGCTGGCGAACAAAAAAAAATATAACACAGTGGTCATTGAGGTACCACTGACAGACTCCGTTTCTTCTCTACTTCTCTCTATTTTCAGTCACTCTATGGGATTTTGAGAAGTAAAGGCCTGTCTATTCTTTGATGTTATCTTCCCAGCACTCTCTCTGCTTATTTCTTCTTCTTGCTCCTTTTCACAGCTCCATGCAGAATTTGGTTATTTGGCTATGGAAGGCCCCGGTATCACTGCAAACGAATTAAAATCCATAATTGCTCAACCGCCCGTGCCAGCGTAATCATCCGAATTAATATCTCATCTCCCAAACAAAGAAAGGTAAATGTAGTCCCCATCGTAGCTGTCTCAGCACACGCCAAAAGACATAAGGCGAAACCGCACAGAAAGTGAACACAGCCAACTGTTTCCTGTCATACGATATCATCACTCATCATAAACAATTGGAATATCGAAACATGATCAAAACGGATGAGACACACAGCTCACGGTGTGAACAGAGCACCTAACTCAATAGCTCCTGCAACAAGCCGGACTTGGAATATGAGGAAACTGCAACAAGGAACACTTTTCACGCATAGCCTTCAATTGTTTCCGCCGCCTATCCACCATATACCGGAAGTTCACGTCTTCTTGAAAATGATGATCGTCGTATTTTAAAAAAAAATGTATAGCGCTTGATGATGTTAGGTTGTCGTTGTTGACTCCAATTCCGAACATATAGACACAGAGTTCATCGTCAGATTATCCCCGTCGCACATCAAACAACAGATCGTAAGATTGCAGAATGGTCTTTGCTAGGCCAGACGATCGAGATACGTGGTTAAACCATTTCATTTTGCGCTTCTTCAAAAAGGTCCAAGAGAGTCATCATGTGCTGCAATTATTGGTATCCGTTCATCATCATCATTGAGTGCAGTCTCCTCATCGAAGGTTGGCTACCATGGAGCTCCATTCCGTTCTGTCTCTTACTTTGATAGTGCAATTTGTAATAGGCTAATTTATCCATCTTTTGATATTCCTCGTCCATGTTAGTCTTGGTCTGCCGCTGCCTCTTTTACCTTGTATTTTCCCCTCCAGGATTACTTTTAGTAGACTGTTGTGTCTTTTAACATGACCCAAAAATATCCTTTGTCTTGTTTGAATTGTGTTTAGAAGTTATCTTTTCATTTTTAGTTGTTTTAAGACTTCATCGTTTGTTTTCTTTTCTTTCCACCCAATTCTACCTATTCTTTTAGAAATACATATTTCAAAGGCTTCGATTTTCTGTTCTGTTTTCTTGTCTAATGTCCTTGTTTCTGCACCATACAGGAATATTGAGAAGATATAACATTTTGCTATTCTAAGTTTTAGTCCAGGTGTTTTTTGTTTCGATGTTAATACATTGTTCATGGCATTAAAATTACTTTTCGCTATTCCTATTCTTTTGTTTATTTCAGTTTTACATTTCCCATCACTGGTTATAGTGAAAATCTACACCAATATATGCCTGCTTCATAGACTACACCAAAGATTTTGATAGAGTACACCACAAACAACTTATAGAATACCTAAAAGAGATACATCTAGATGACATGGACATACGACTAATATGTAATCTATACTGGGAGCAAACAACAATAATAAAATATAACAAAGAGAACTCTACACCCATTGATATAAAAAGAGGAGTAAGACAGGGATGCATCCTATCACCAAGCTTGTTCAATCTATACACTGAGCAAATTTTTAAAAACATCAAAGAGATGCCAGGCCTACAAATTAATGGAAAGATAATCAGTAACCTAAGATATGCTGACGATACTGTACTACTAGCAGAAAATCCTAAAGACCTACAACAATTACTTAATGAAATAAACATGCCAAGCAAAAAAAATGAACTAGATATGAATATTAAAAAAAACTAAAACTATGATCATAAACAAAGAAGATAATCAAAACCCAATAGTGGATATCAAAATTGAAGGAATAGACCTGGAGTCAGTTCAGAACTACAACTACCTTGGACATACTATAACCAGTGATGGAAAATGTACAACTGAAATAAACAAAAGAATAGTAATGGCAAAAAGTAATTTTAATGTCATGAAGAACATACTAACATCAAAACAAATAACACCAGGGCTAAAACTAAGAATAGCAAAATATTACATTTTCTCAATATTCCTATATGGTGCAGAAACATGGAAATTAGACAAGAAAACAGAACAGAGAATTGAAGCCTTTGAAATGTGGATATATAAAAGAACAGGTAGAATTGGATGGAAGGAAAAGAAAACAAACGATGAAGTCTTAAAACAACTAAAAATGAAAAGAGAACTACTAAGCGCAATTCAAACAAGACAAATGCGATTTTTGGGCCATTAAAAGACACAACAGCCTACTAAAAGTAATCCTGGAGGCGAAAATACAAGGTAAAAGAGACAGAGGCAGACCAAGACTAACATGGACGAGTAACATCAAAAGATGGACAAATCAGCCTATGACAACCTGTTCTATCAAAGCAAGAGACAGAGCAGAATGGTGCTCTATGGTAGCCAATCTTCGTTGCGGAGAAGACACTCGATGATGATGGTTATAGTATGTCCAAGGTAGTTGTAACTCTGAACTTCATTTGTATCCGCTTGCACGTTGTTTTCATTTGTTATACGATCTAAGTTAGAGATTTTTGAGAACATTTAATCTCCACAGTTTGTATTTTCTTCTGTAGTTTTGCTGTAAATGTCTGCGTGGCATACTGAAGATATGATATTAAAACCAATATTTTTATATAGACCTGCTGCAAGATGTTTTAGTGTGATGTGGTCAGAATTACATCAGTACTGTGTTACTTCATTACAAAAAAAACTGATACTCATTTAAGGCTGGGTGAATTTACTAGTCGCCGTTTAGTTTCGCGACCTCATGTCCTTGACAGAATTAGCAGAATATGAATAAGAAGAGAGCGGAAAATGAAGTAGAGTATAAGTAATTTATTAGGAAAAATAAAAAAAAAATGGTATGTAAGAAGCTTTACGTGATAAGTGGACGACACAGACTAAACAACGTTTTGGCCCAATAGGCCTTCATCAGGAACAAAAAAAAAAACACACACAAAACTAATAACGAAACAATCAAAACAAAAACAATCGAAATGTGTTAAAGAAAACAAAACAAACTATCCTGTCAAAACAAAAGGAAATTGCAACCAAGTGCGGCTGTCGTGAACGTAGAGAAACGTGCAAAAAAGTGTGCAAATGCACACAGAACCAGAGGAGTTCACACAGGGGTCAGTGTGCAAACACAAAGGAGAAAGAATCGAATAGTAGACTCACTGGTGTTCAAAAGGCGGTAAGAGTGAGATGTCTGAGAGTGGCGTACAATAAAAACAAATGAGGGGTAAGGAGCATATAAAAAAAAGGTATAGAGGAGAACACCGAAGTTTCTCATAAGGGACTAGAGGAGAAGAACTATAAATAGCATTGCATAGTAAGTAGACCAAAGAACCCAAATATGTGCAGTAGAGAAGGCTATGCAAAAGGGAAGGAGCAACCAAAAGGAAACTAAGCGTATGAGTGTGATACATTCATACCTCTCGGGGTAAGCGAACCATACTGGACTATGAGGCGATTTTCCAAAGTATAGCGGCTGTGGTCGCCAGAGTGACAAAGGACAATACCAGTGACACGGATGTCGTCTTTGCCCTTGTGATCAGGGGAGTTGAAGTGGGAAGACACCGGAGTACCAGTATTTTGTTGGACATCACGTAGATGTTCACAAAATCTTTCCGCTAATCTTCTCCCAGACTCACCAATATAGGTCATGTGGCATCGTTGGCATATGATGGCATAAATGATGTTGCGGGACACACATGTGAAGCCATGCTTGATCTCGAACCGTCCATTGGGGAATAAGACCGAGTCAGTATGGAGCACATAGGCACAGGTGATACAGTTACGACCACAAGGGGCCGTACCGAAGTGTTGAGGGTGGGAGCGAGGGAGACGGCTCCTAACCAAAATATCTCTCAGATTCCTGTCGCGCTTAAAAGCGATCATCAGGGGATCACTAAAAAGTAGACGGGTAGTGGGATCAGAGAGGAGAATGGAACGGTAGCGGTTGAGTATCCTCACAGCAGCTAAGTTGTGAGGATGATATTGGAGGGTGAGTATAGTTCTCTCAGAAGGAGGGCGGTTGGAAGGGGTGAGTGCCTCGGGACGGGAGATAAGGAGGACCCGCTTGAGGGTAGGCTGGAGGATCGAGTCTGGATAAAGCCGGCGGCTGAAGAAACCTAACATGTGGTGAGCCTGTAGGAGGAAATCTTGGTCATCCTGGCAGATGCGACGGAGACGCAATAACTGAGAGAACGGAATAGAATCACGACAAGAAGGTGAATGGGATGAAGTATAGAGAAGGTAGCAATTGACGTCTGTGGGTTTATAGAAAACCGAGGCATGGAGGCCAGAAGTACCCAAAGAAACGATAAGATCTAGGAAGGTGACAGAGGAAGTGGATATACAAGATGTGAACTTGATAGCTTTGTGATAGCCACCAATGTGGTCGATAAACCTGGAGAGGTCATCCTCAGGTAGATCGGTAAGTCCGAAGCAGTCATCAATGTACCGAAGGTATATGATGGGAAGGGGGCCTTGATATGAATTGAGAAATTGGTACTCAAGGTAGTCCATAAACAGGCAAGCATAGCTGGTCACTGGTATTGACCTTTGTCACTCTGGCGACCGCAGCCGCTATACTTTGGAAAATCGCCTCATAGTCCAGTATGGTTCGCTTACCCCGAGAGGTATGAATGTATCACACTCATACGCTTAGTTTCCTTTTGGCTGCTCCTTCCCTTTTGCATAGCCTTCTCTACTGCACATATTTGGGTTCTTTGGTCTACTTACTATGCCATGCTATTTATAGTTCTTCTCCTCTAGTCCCTTATGAGACACTTCGGTGTTCTCCTCTATACCCTTTTTATGTGCTCCTTACCCCTCATTTGTTTTTATTGTACCCCACTGTCAGACATCTCACTCTTACCGCCTTTTAAACACCAGTGAGTCTACTATTCGATTCTTTCTCCTTTGTGTTTGCACACTGACCCCTGTGAACTCCTCTGGTTCTGTGTGCATTTGCGCACTTTTTTTGCACGTTTCTCTACGTTCATGGCAGCCGCACTTGGTTGTTATTTCCTTTTGTTTTGACAGGATAGTTTATTTTGTTTTCTTTAACACATTTCGATTGTTTTTGTTTTGGTTGTTTCGTTATTAGTTTTGTGTGTTTTTTTTTGTTCCCGATGAAGGCTTATTGGGCCGAAACGTTGTTTAGTCCGTGTCGTCCACTTATCACGTAAAGCTTCTTACATACCATTTTTTTAAATTTTTTTTTAAATTTTTCCTCACATTCAGCTTTACTGCAGCTTTGCATTTTTATGCCTGAACCCTTTACTAGTATAAGTAATTTATTATAGTCCGTTCAGAAATTCATAATCACACCTGAATTAGTTTTGCGTGATCACCGCTTGTTATTTTGGTTTCACATTTTGCATGGAATCTTAGAATATTGATGACGCAAAGATTTTGGTATTTTTTTATTCCACAAACACAACAGATTTTGCACATCAGCGAATTCCTTTGATCTTTTATGACGATATCACACAAGTTGATCCAAATTTTAGAGTTTACAGTAATCGTATTAAATTGTTCAGTTTACCGCAATTCTTGTCAGAGGCGTATCTACATAGTGCTTAATTGTGGGTGTTGTTCGTTATGTGTATTTGCAAACATGAATTCAATTGGTTACAATTAGTCTTGTCCTTCGGTCACCATAGGACCCAGGACGTCCTAACTGCAGCTGGAATTGAATTCATCTTAATTTTAATCATTCCGAATCTGACGATTCCAAGAGGTTGATAATCATTACTGGCTGGACAAATAGTAATCCATCTCGTTTCCAGTACTCATCTTCCACCCGCAACACATGTTCAACACACTTCTTTTGCATATTTATAAATTTGCATTTCAAACTCATTGTAATTTAGATATAAATGTTGGTATTTAAAGTCAACAAATTGATTCTACTGAGTCTTCACAAAATTAATAAAGATACGCCTTCCCTTCGGTAATTAATGCTCCGGCCGTGGTGCGTCATGTCGTTCAATAACAATTCAGTTTTGTGCACGGGATTTTCCTGAAGTTAGTGTTTCTGCAATAGCCAAACTATTTTACGTCAACGACCGCACCAAATTAATTTTTATATCCTAAAATGGTGTCAAATTCGAACAGGGTGAATTTAATATACCCTAAAGAAGAACACTTTTAAACTAGATCAAATTTCTCAGAGCAAAAAATATTTCTGTAACGTCATCAATATTCTAAGATTCCATGCAAAATGTGAAACCAAAATAACAAGCGGTTATCACGCAAAACTAATTCAGGTGTGATTATGAATTTCTGAATGGACTATAGTAATAACCGTAACACAATAAATCTATAGTACAAAGTCAACATAAGCGGTCGTGGAAATATAGCGAAAACGTGTACAAAATTACACAAATTAATAAAAAAAAGAACGTTCTGCATCACTTGGTTAAGTTAGCTAAAAAGGAACGAAACGAACTTAAAAACATTCAGAATCAGATAAAATACAAATGAAGAAATCTTTGTACTCTATAACCTGCAATACAAATGTAACTAAAATAGTTCAAAGGCAAACTTTAATAGCCAGATAGATATCAGTTTTATTGACAAATGTAATAATATTTCAGTCACAAGCGTTAATAAAAAACATTTGTCTTATGGTTGGGAGTATAAGATGGGACGCAGTGTAGAGTTGGTTTTCGATTAACCAACTGACTGCTTACTTAAGGATCAGCGAACCAGAGTTGACAAAGACTCTACTCTATGTTGATATGATTGTTTTCTACAAGAAGTTATCAGTTTGGTCAAGGAACGCGCGATATGAAAAGGACGCAAAACAACTTTTAAAAAAAATGCAGTGGTGGATCGAGAGAACACCATTCATGTTAAGCTACATCATCCATGCAGAGGTTAAAGTAGAAAGTAATTATTAATAAAAAAAAAGATGATGATGAAGATGAGGAAAAAAAGAAGGAGAAAAAGAAAAGAAGATAAAAGGAATTTAAAAATTAGAATAAGGAAAAACAAATATGAAGAGAAGATATAATTGAGTGTGTACAGTAGCATAGTAGTGTCTTTGATTTACCATTCAAAAACTATTTCTCTGTTTTCTAGATATCCAAAGTCCATTCATTATACCATCATGAATGTTACGCATTGATTCACTCACTCTCTCACACAATCTCTCACTCATTTATACATACACTCATACGCTCGCTCATCTACTCACTCACACATTCACTTATCCACCCATTTACTCACTCACTCACCGACACTCTGACTTATACATACACATACTCACCCACCTACATACCTCACTCACTCACTCACTCACTCACTCACTCACTCACTCACTCACTCACTCACTCACTCACTCACTCACTCACTCACTCACTCACTCACCGACACTCTCACTCATACAACACACTTATACTACACACCTCACCCACCTACATACCTCACTCACTCACTCACCGACACTCCAACTTACTACATACACACACTCACCCACCTCACATACCTCACTCACTCACTCACTCACTCACTCACTCACTCACTCACTCACTCACTCACTCACTCACTCACTCACTCACTCACTCACTCACTCACTCACTCACTCACTCACTCACTCACTCACTCACTCACTCACTCACTCAATCAATTTCTCACGTTCTATGTATTTCACTCATCCATTCAACAAATCACCCACCCATGTATACACGTATTTACTCACTCACTAATACTCACATTTTCACCCATCTACTCACACATTCACTTACTCGTCCACTTATTCACTCACTCGCTTAATCACGCACTCACACAATCACACACTTACTCATTCACTCACTCACTCACTCATTCATGCATTTACTCACATCCATTCACTCACTCGTTCACTCAATCACTCACCAAGAAAATAACACTCACGCACCAATTCACACAGTTACTCAAATTCACTCAACCCACCATATACTCTCTCACTCACTTACCCACCCACTCACTCACAACCCACTCACTTACTCACTCACTCACAACCCACTCACTCACTCACAACCCACTCACTTACTCACTCACTCACTCACTCACTCACCCACACTCACTCACTCACTCACTCACTCACTCACTCACTCACTCACTCACTCACTCACTCACTCACTCACTCACTCACTCACTCACTCACTCACTCACTCACTCACTCACTCACTCACTCACTCACTCACTCACTCACTCACTCACTCACTCACTCACTCACTCACTCACTCACAACCCACTCACTTACTCACTCACTCACTCACAACCCACTCACTCACTCACTCACTCACAACCCACTCACTTACTCACTCACTCACTCACTCACAACCCACTCACTCACAACCCACTCACTCACTCACTCATTCAGCAAATATCAATCTCGAATATGAACATCAAAAGACTCAGCCATCATTTCATCTATGTTTTATTCAACACAACACAACCACTCACCAACCATCTATACCACAGATCTGTAATAAACAATAAGAATCGTCCGCCCCAGCAACTTCCAGGTAAGATAACTCATCATAATAACCCTCTATTACAAAGATAACCCACGACAGGTGCTAACACAACACCTATAAATTCGGAAATATTTTGTCACTGTCAAATCCAGATTCACTTCTGTAGTAATTATAATAGCAAAGTTAAGATTCCACAGTAGCAGCGTTGAGATTCCACCATAGCAACGGTGAGATTCCAGATTCCGTAGTCAAGCAACAAGAAAATCCTAAAATTGTATGTTGTATGTTTGTATTTTTCTAGATTGTCTTGTCTTTTATTGGATTATCTTGTTCAGTCTACTTCTTTGTTTTTCAACTTCCAAAGAAAATAGTGTACTTGACAGTGTTTCAGGTTCTCTCATACATTATGTTTAGTTTTATTATTCATGTCCCTGATGCACATAAATAGAGGCTCACTAGTTACTAAACCTGACATTTCATCAACAATTATAACACCAATGATAATATTTATTTTATTTTGATGTATATATGGATATATATATATATATATATATATATATATATATATATATATATATATATATATTTCTTAAATGTTAAGTAGAGCCAGTTGTATATATGGATATATGTATATATATATATATATATATATATATATTTCTTAAATGTTAAGTAGAGCCAGTCTTAATATATGGATGTGAATCATAGACAATAGAACAACAGACAAGAAAATCACTGGAGTGTGGAAATGTGGAAATGTGGTTTCACAGAAGAATGTTGAGAATACCATGGACAGCTAAGAAGAGTAATGAAAATGTTCTGAAAGAGGTCAAAACAAAAAAGAGAGCTAGTTTCCAATATTAATTAGGAAGAAACAATCACCATTTTTTGGCCATGTAATGAGGAGAGAACAACTGGAATATATTGTAACAACTGGGAAAATTGAGGGACGAAGAGATAGAGGGAAGCAAAGAGAAAAAAAATACTAGACAGCTTAAGAGGATGGCTTGGCAGAAGCTCAACAACAGAAATGATAAATAACTATCGTGATCGAAAGTTGTGGAGAGACATGATCACCTGCGCCAGTAGACCCGGTACTTGAGATGATGAGGATATTTATTTTACACCGGGAGTTATCATTTATCGGAGAGTTATCGTTAATGATGGTGATATTACACTTCTTTACAGTCATCTGTTTTAAGAGACAACTATTAGATTTATGAAATAATGATTGAGTTTTGGAAAGACAACAAAGAAAAGGACAGTACAGCAATGCACAATAAAGACAAGCGGAACAATATTAAAACAGGGAAATGGATTTAAATATATGGGAACAATGTTAACTTCAGATAGTAGATGTACAACATAATTGAGATGCAGAATGGCTCAAGCAAATTCAGCTTTCCAAAAAATGAGGTAGATACTGTGCAATCCATTTTTGACAATAGAAACAAGAAAAAGAGTTCTTAAATGTTATGTAGAGCCAGTCTTAATATATGGATGTGAATCATGGACACTACGACAACAGACAAGAAAATCACTGGAGGCTGTAGAAATGTGGTTTTACAGAAGAATGTTGAGAATACTATGGACAGCTAAGAAGAGTAATGAAACCGTTCTGAAAGAGGCCAAAGCAAAAAGAGAGCTAATTTCCAATATTAGGAAGAAACAGTCATAATTTTTTGGCCATGTAATGAGAAGAGAACAACTGGAATATATTGTAACAACTGGAAAGATTGAGGGACGAAGAGATAGAGGGAAACAAAGAGAAAAGATACCAGACAGCTTAAGAGAATGGCTTGGCAGAAGATCAAAAACAGAAATGATAAATAACTGTCGAGATCAAAAGTTGTGGAAAGACATGATCACCTACGCCAGAAGGCCCGGTACTTGATGATGATGAATCTGAAAAAAGTGAGTAGCGATCAAGAGGTAAGACATACAATGATAACGTTTTCCATGTTAGATCGACATTTGTAGACATCACCACTTGATTTAAATCACGACATAGCGTAACAACGTAAGAAGCGAGGCAATGAAGAAGACAGTGGTTACGATGATTAATTTCCACTTATGACATTTCGTGAAAAACCAGGTGCATCATTTACGGATTAAGGTTGGGATTGGGTCTTTCCTTCCTTTCTCAACCTAAAACCCTGTGGTTCATTGGGGTACTACTGACAGACTTCAGCAACCTTCTATATTGATCAGATCTTACGTCACTCTTTAGGGCTTTGCGAAACCGAGGCATGTCAATACACTTATTTCATCTTTCTTCGTCTTCCTCCCTTCACAGTTTCCAGGAGAATTGTCTTTCCCGGGTCAGCCGAAGAGGTCGGGGATTTTGAGCTTAAAAAAAGCACGCTTTTTCGTTTTGTAGAAAGGGTGCCAGCTGACCTAACATTAAAATGGATAGCCAGATGACCCAATATTAAATGGAGAACCAGTTGATTCAATATTAAATAGAGAGCCAGCTAACCCAATATTAAATGGACAGCCAGGTGACCCAAACTTAGATGGAGAGCTAAATGACCCAATGCTAAATGGAGTGCCATGTGAACCAAAATTAGATAGAGAGTCAAATGGCCCAATATTAAATGGATAGCCAGGGACCCAGACTTAGATGGAAAGCCAAATGACTCTCCATTAAACTGAGCGCTACGTGATTCAGTACTTAGGTTTTCCTTATCATATCTAAGTCTATAGTGGTGCTATTTAACCATGTCCAATGCGCCATACTAGTTAAAGATTAGAGAACATCATCTCCTCACAACGTTTGACGTCACATGATTCTAGTATAAGATGGAAGAAAGAAATTCTACGATCGAAAAATGCACACCTATTTCAGTCCCAGAAACTCCTGTTGCAGTGCTCACGTTCACCAGTTAAAAACTATGGATCTACTTTCCCCACGCACCACCGAAGCGCAATGTTCAAAACAGAGTGCAACACAGCCCGTTTATTAAAGTTATGAGAAAGTACTTTCTCATGACAGTCTTCTTTCGTTCAGTTTTAACGCATTATACGTTGTCTATTCTTGAAATTAAGCAATAGATTCAGAAACAGTCTGGTGAGTGTGAAAACTAGACCAGGGACAGATTGCAATAGTGATCATGTACCAGTTGTGGGAAAGCTTAGAGTAAAATTGAAAGCAACAAAACTAGACTCAGATAACATCAAGTTAAATTTAGATTTACCCAAATCAGACAAGAATTTGCAAGACAAATACAAAATCACAATTCAGAAGAATTGCTGACTACAAAGATACTCAGTACGAAAACAAAACGTATTATTTTCAACCTAAACGTATTATCCACCCTCACTTAAGCGTGTGAAAGCTGGAAAATGTTAAAGGAGATTGATTTGAAACTCGTTGCATTTGAAGACAATTACCTAAGAAAGATAATATGACCTTTGGCGTCTTAACAGACAGTTGGTAGTAAGCTTCATCGTCTTCTTACTTTTCTCTTTTCACTGATACCGAAAAGGTGTCGTGGTTTATATCATGTGTCGTTCTTGAGCTTCTCGAACTGTCTGAATTAGTGATTTTCCTTTGCTGTTACATGTCTCATGTTGTACGTGATTTACTCAGACAACAACTGCAAAATATTCAGTCTCTGTGGAAAGTGTTCTTGTGTGTAGTAGTAAGCAATCATGATAAATCAGCAGTTTGATAACAAAATTTTAGTGCCTTATGCTGGATGGTGCTGTGCTGAACAGTTTCTCTCTTGGCTGAATCTACCAATATTGAACAGACAAATCCATCCGCAGAACAAACAAGATGTATTCGTAGTGCCTGACTTCGTCACCTTTCTCCTGCGCCTTTTGCCTTCTGAATTTAATATCAGCACTGCCTCGAAAGTTGCTGTGCCATTTTTTTTTATTTTTGTTCTCTATGTGCATCTGCAGCCAGATTTTCCCAGTTACTTTCACTGATAGAAAATTACCCGAAGGAAGCCTTGGAAACATCCCTATATCTCAGCACTGGTCTACCCGTTGATTTCTTTCTTTCCTTAATTTCGCCACACAATATTTGTTTGGGAATACGAATGTTTGCCATTCTAGAAGGATACTAATATAGATACTTTGTATTAAATAGAATGAATGCAAGACTAATGCAGAAATAAGAAAAATGGCAGTGCAATCTTATCTCCTATTAAAGTTGGACATATGTCAGCCATGTACTTAGAAGAAACAACAAGAGAATTACTAAGCAGCTCTCAAATGAGAGACATCAGGTCAGAGAAAAAGAGGAGGTCCTCGAGAAACACAGAAGAGAACTCTAACAAAGAGGCATGGTTGGTAGACCCAATCACTCTAATCGAACATCTCGTTCAGAATAGAGACAATTGGTGGGAGATTCTACGAGCCATATGTGTCGCCTAACGGCACTGAAAGGATCAAGAATAGAGACAATTGGTGGGAAATTCTACGAGCCATATGTGCCGCCTAACGGCACTGAAAGGATCAAGAATAGAGACAATTGGTGGGAGATTCTACGAGCCCTACGTGTCGCCTAACGGCACTGAAAGGATCAAGAATATAGACAATTGGTGGGAGATTCTACGAGCCCTACGTGTCGCCTAACGGCACTGAAAGGATCAAGAATATAGACAATTGGTGGGAGATTCTACGAGCCCTACGTGTCGCCTAACGGCACTGAAAGGATCAAGAATATAGACAATTGGTGGGAGATTCTACGAGCCCTACGTGTCGCCTAACGGCACTGAAAGGATCAAGAATATAGACAATTGGTGGGAGATTCTACGAGCCCTATGTGCCGCCTAACGGCACTGAAAGGATCAAGAATATAGACAATTGGTGGGAGATTCTACGAGCCATATGTGCCGCCTAACGGCACTGAAAGGATCAAGAATAGAGACAATTGGTGGGAGATTCTACGAGCCATACGTGTCGCCTAACGGCACTGAAAGGATCAAGAATAGAGACAAATGGTGGGAGATTCTACGAGCCATACGTGTCGCCTAACGGCACTGAAAGGATCAAGAATAGAGACAAATGGTGGGAGATTCTACGAGCCATACGTGTCGCCTAACGGCACTGAAAGGATCAAGAATAGAGACAATTGGTGGGAGATTCTACGAGCCATATGTGCCGCCTAACGGCACTGAAAGGATCAAGAGTCATGAATCCTTAAATGAAACTAAGACTTCTTTCTTCTTTTCTCTTTCACTGATACCGAAAAGGTGTCGTGTTTATATCATTTGTCGTTCTTGATCTGCTCGAACTGTCTGAATTAATGATTTTCCTTTGTTGCTACATGTCTCTGTCACTGCATCTATCCATCTTCTTCTAGGTCTTCCTCTTGGTCTTTTTCTATGCATTCTCGAGGAGAACGCCCTTGATAGTGATTGGTGAGGATTCATTCTGACCAGGTGGCCAAACCATTTAAGTTGTTCTGTATATTCTTTTCAGGGTTTTGTTCCTACCATTCGGGACTTCCGGTGCGTGACTGTGCTGGCAACACGATACAATTTGCGATGGGAGTCAAATTTAAATTTAAATGAATTTCAATAACCGTAGTAAAAAATAAATTCAAGTGTTCTTGTGTGAGATTTCGAACATATTTATTTGTGATCAAATTCGAACGGAAAGAGTGACAGTTTATGCTCTAGATAAGTAGAATTCCATCCATTGTGCTATACGATTACGAACAAAAAATAAAAATGAAAGCGGAAAATCTACAACTACAACAACACAAAAGAAAACAATCAGAACGTTTAATAGGTACTTGGAACATCTGCGGTCTAGGTTATAAAAGCACAGAAATAGTTGAATTTATGAAGAAAAGGAATATAAAAATCTTAGGATTAGCGGACACAAGAAAGAGAGGTAAAATCATGAAAGAAATACAACGCTACACACTCGTCACGAGCGGAACTAACAACATGACGGAAATAAATAAACACGGAGTCGGTTTTATAATTGAAAGTAATACTGCCAAAAACATACTAGAAATAGATTATTTCTCGGAAAGAATAATATTTAACAAATTAGCAGAAAGAGGAGGAAATATCACTTATATTCTCTCTCTCCCTCTCTCTCTCTCTCTCTCTCTCTCTCTCTCTCTCTCTCTCTCTCTCTGCAATCAGGACTCAATCAGAGTAGGATTCCAGACTCCCACATGAAGTCAGCTGTCAGGCTAAGTGTGTTGATCGCCCCCACAGACAGAACATCACAAGTAGAGTTCGCCAGATCCACTCTGATTGAACACCCGTTAATACGTTGCACTGTGTATTATATTCAAACATATGCTCAATGCAACGACACTTATAATGAGGACAGCAAAGAAGAAACTAAGATTACCATGGTTTAATGTTAACGATTGTGCCTCATTATAGACATTACAAACACGGGACATTGCAATAAGAAAATGTAATTTTAACAATCGAACTAATAAAGACCAAAAAAAAAAAAACACTTTAAAATAAACTTAACGCATTTATAATATTATTGTTAAAAGTTAAATATAAAAAAAAAAATAAAACTTTCTGGAAACTTTAAGGCAGTGGTTACCAAACTGTTGACACCCGGGGTTCCCTTTCCCTGCTGGTCATGTACCAGCACCTGCATGACATTTATAATCAGAGAAGTCTGGTAAAAGCTGTTTCGTCTGTAATTTCGTCTGTCACCACTTTAGGTCAATACATAAGGTTCAGTAACAATTAAAGGTATAAACAGTGACTTAATGCAGAAAAAAAATCTACCGCATACAGAACTACAGTTTACATGTGTAGCTTTCTCAGTTATTCACAAAACATAAAATTCATCATTTAACCTGCTCATAAAATACATATTGTCTGTTATACAAATTTATATAACTTTTTTAAAACTACAATGAACATATTCTATATGTAATTAAACATTAAAATTCATTCAGGTACTGCACCATATTCAGCTCTCTCTCTCATTCTCTGTGGATGTTGTCACGATGTGAATTATAACCACTGAGTAAACACTCGACAAGATAATGAAGAGATTTTTTTAAAGAAAGGAAAAAGTGGTATGGTTCTCACCTTTACGTAAGGTGAGAAACAAAACAAAAGTACAACGATGTTTAGGCCAAAAAGGTCTTCAGCTGGAACAACAAACAACACAAAAATATATAATATTTTGTCAAAAAATAAAATAAATAAATATATTATTTGTTGTTCCATGTGTAGGCCTTCTTGACCGAAACGTCGTTTTACTTTTGTTTTGTTTCTCACCTACGTAAAGCTGCTACCATACCATATTTTTCTTTTTTAAAATTTTCATTATTATCATCAGCTTTACGGCAGCTTCGCATTCCATTGCCTCTTGACGCCTTGACCCATTCGACAATATACACGGTGCGGGGACCTTGCTAAAGTTTAGCGCATGATTGGACCACTGTTTGAGAATCCCTGCCTTATGGAAAGATATATGACAGGAACACGATGAAAATATGTTTGAGAACATATATGAACAGCGTGAGCCAGACTTAGAGTATCCTGTTCTGATAGAAGTCAAGAGGCGAATATGTGTTTATTACACTAGATATTTTACCTGAATCTGAAAAGGTACAAGATTTTTTTTAAACCAAGGCTAAACTATTTATTTACATTTTATCTATTTGTATCCTCCGATATGTAGAACATCTCAATTTTGTTTCATCATTTAATTTCTTATCCCACTGTTTATTTCTCATTGATTTACCTGTCTCGCTTATCTTAGATGTAGTAGAGTTTACTTTATTTCGTTGTTCGTTTATGTTGTTCTCGTTTTCTGAGGAAGGCCGCATGTAGGCAGGAACGTCAGAATTTTGTTGTGGTCCTTTTTTGTAAACCTGCCACCAGACCTTGTAGGAGTGTAGGTTACACCCCACTAGTGACTCCTGCTATAAGCTTTACCGCAGCACTGTATTTATATGCTTGTTCCGTTGTTAGTTTTTATTATCTGTTGCTGTACCAGCAGAGACTGTTATTAAAAGCAACGAAAATGAACGTTCATTGGGTGTAATGAATAAAAGCTGACCAAGACCACTCTCCATCTCTTAATGAGTTTTTCACGGAAGGAGATTACTCATTCTCGACAATTTACTAAGACAGTGCTTCCCAAACTTTTGACTTTCATAGCTCTCTTTCCCTCTTTGATCATATGCCGGCAGCTCCATAATGACAATCACAACGGTAGTCGAGTAACGTCCAACTCCTGATATGTCTTATGTGTCTTTAAAAAACACAACCTTTGTCGTCAAAGATTGTCAATGTTGTCTTTAAAACACATTTGTTTCGATAAGAACGATTCAATACTGTGATTCTGTAAGGACTGAAGTAAAAGTTGCAAAGAAATTATGAATAAAAAGTAAAGTAAAATGCCCCGTCACGCCAAATGCCGTTTAGGGAATATGGTGTTAGTGATCATAATTTTTACAGACCTTCGGCACTTGATTTTTGGGAAAATGTGGTTATTACGACTGAACTGTCGCGGCTCCCAAATTATCGATAAGAACCATCTAATTCCATAATTAGTTAGGAAAAGTTAAAATTGCAAAGGCGATATCGATACAAACCATCCAATACCGTGATTCTGTAAGGACAAATTAAAGCAAAATTTGGAAATAAATTGTCGATAAGAACATCCAACACCATAATTAGTTAGGAAAAGTTAACATTGCTAAGAAATTGTCAATGCGAGCATTATAATATTGCGATTCCTTAAGAACATGATAAAGTAAATATTGCAAAGAAATGATCAATGCCAACCATCTAATACCGTGGTTCGTTTGGACAAGTTAAGGAAAAAGTTGCAAAGAAGTTATCGATACTAATATCCCCACAGTGGCCCCTAACTTCCAACCCAGACGCAATCTTTGATTCAAATTCTATGTCCTGGCATGTGCAAACTAGATACGAACATTCGGTCAGATCGAGGTAGCCTAAATAAGGCAAGTCAGCCAGGCTGAGTGGAAGGCGACTTAATCTTGTGCCTTGAAGTTTCAACGAGTAAAGAAAAAGAAGGTTCTGGAAAGCGTGATCAGAAATGGCGTAAATTGCGTTGTAGCTTAAGTCTAAGTCAGATATGGAGCAGTTGACAGGGAAACTTGCGTTCGATAACTCTGTTATTAGGTTGAAGGAGAAGTCAGCAGTTGTTATCCATGGAGGAATGGCGTCACCATCAAGTTCTCGAATTACATTATGGGAAAGGTCTAGAAACTTGACGAATATGAGCTTCATTAAAATAGATGGCACAGACGGAAGGCGATTAAAGCTTAACTTTACATTGGTGACGCTGTTAGCGACTGATCCCGATGTTGGGTCTGATATTTCGTTATGGCAAAGGTCAACGGTGGGCATGTATACAAGGGAAGATAAATCAGGAATAATTTTAAGTTGATTGTACGACAGAGTTGCGGAAATTAGTGAGGGGGAATATGCACGAAGTGCGTTGCTAAGGTGATCGGCGTCACTGATGTTGTTATTGTTCAATGGCAAAGCCATTAACCGGAAGGAATGAGGAAGCCATGTTAAATTTGATATTTTATTAAATTGTAAATCTAGTATTACTGTGTTTCGAAGTTTTGCAAATGATTTGGAAGTTGATGTTAAGCTATTATTTGTGAGTGCTAAAGTGATTAATTGATTGGTCAATCTGTCGAAGGCATGGTCTGGAACGAAGCTAATATTGTTACAAGTTATACTTAAGTCGTTGAGCCGAGAAAAAGATAACAGCCATTCTGGCCAAGCTGTTAACCCAACATTTTCCAGGTTCAAAGTTTGTAAAGTCTGGCCAATATGTGTCATGGCGGGGGTATTCCAGTTTATAATCTTAGTGCCCATAATTGTCAATTGTTTGAGGGCATTTAAGTGAAGGAAGGCATTTGGGATAGTTGTGAAGCGGGCATTTGTGAAAGAAAGGGATTCCAACGTGGATGATAGCTTGTCAAAGGCGTCGTCGTCTATTTTCATGATTGGGTTGTCCATCATGGAGATCTCAATCAGGCCGATGGGAAGACTATCACCTTGTACTGTAGTGATTTGATTGGTCTGTGGAAAATAACATAGGTCACGTGTTTATGAGATAGTTATTATTATTGCAGTGATTTGATTGGCCTAGGGAAACTAACGCAACACATATATTTTGTGGGGTATTTCATCTGAAGTGTTTGATTTATTAGATCGTGGGGCGCAAACATAGTATACATATTTCTTCTTTTTCCCCCCATTTTCTTCTATGTTCAGAAAAAGTCGCTTCGCGCCAAGTAGCTTATAGATAATATAGTGTTAATGTGTATAGCAAGTCGTGCTACGTAGATCATGCACGTAGGTCAGGGCTGTCCCCAGATTTTATAAAACCCTGGAGGGGGATATATCGTCGACTATTAATTCGTCTAGTAGGCAGCGATGATGCTCATTGCCAACAAACAAACAACAATGGTGTTATCTCTCACATTTTTTTGGTGTGAATCGTTTGTTTTTTATTTATGTTCAGCAGTACACAAGTGTCATTTTCTCTTTCCTGAAAAAGGTACCGTTAGCTCCAGGCTGGGTGAACCTATAGACGGTAGTTCGAAATCAAATCTTACAGTTTGCTCTTACAAAACCCGTTCATTAGCCACGGCTCTCCTGACTCCGTTTCTACTGTCAGAGTTCAACAAGCAACAAATAGTCAACGTCTCTTGAAGGAAACAACACAACTTTTCCACGTGCACTTTTTGGTGACAGTGGCGTTGCTTGAGAGAAGGGACCTGGGGTGGCTTTTCTTTGCCAGGATAACATTTGTAAAAAAGTATTATTAAAAATAATCTTAAAATTGCAGGTTAGTAATGCGATATTTTACTTGTTTCGATCGCTGGCAAGTAGTTCGTGCTATATACATTATTATCGCATGTAATCTGTATAACTTTATATGAGAGAATGTTTCAAGCACAGTCATTGTAACAATCACAATATCACCCTAACAGTAATATTTAAAAAATATGTAAAGAGACCCGTCAAGCCAAGTGACGCATAGGGAATATGGTGTTAGTGACCATATTTTTTATATACCTTCAGAAAATGATTTTTTTGGGGGTAATGTGGTCGGTATTACGCAGGTGCCGCTTTACTTTCCCAGAAAAAAAATCCGGTACCCATTTACGGCTGGGTGAACCCGGAGGCTGTCGATCAAGATCGAACCCGACCTCTTGTCCTTTGGAGTCAATCCCCTACAACAGTAGTGACCAATGGCCACTCTCAGGTCATAGGTCACAGTTCGTTCTGTATCTGAAGTCTGGTTCTGATTGGGTGACCTCAATCATCATCATCATTACTGAGTGCCGTCTCCGCATCGAAGGTTGGCTACCATGGAGCGCCATTCCACTCTGTCTCTTGCTTTGATGGTGCAGATTGTTATAGGTTGACTTGTCTATCACTTGATGTTACTCGTCAATTTTAGTCTTTTGTGTGCCTCTGCCTCTTTTACCTTGTATTTTCCCTTCCAATATTACTTTTATTAGGCTGTTGTGTCTTTAACATGCCCGAAAAATTTCATTTGTCTTGCTCTAATTGTGTTTAGTAGTTCTCTTTTTATTTTTAGTTATTTAAAACTTCAACGTTTATTTTCTTTTCTTTCCATCCAATTCTACCTATTCTTCTATAGATCCATATTTCAAAGGCTTCAATTTTCTGTTCTGTTTTCTGGTCTAATGTCCATGTTTCTGCACCATACAGGAATATTGAGAAGATGTAACATTTTTCTATTCTTAGTTGTAACCCTGGTGTTATTTGTTTTGATGTTAGTATATTTTTTCATGGCATTAAAATTACTTTTTTTGCGGTGGCCTCGAGCTTAATTATTGTGCATAAAGTTGTCCAACCTTTGCTGTCAGGTTTGGGCTATCACTTCTCTTACTTATCTGTTGAACCACTAATAATGATATGATCTTTCATGTGCTGTCGTATTATTGCTGTCATATTTATATAGTTCACCTTGATTGTACCTTTCAAGCAGATTTTTGTTCCTTATTACGTGTGGCCTAATTATTTCGAGAATTGTCTTCGCGTTTGTTATGTAAATGAAAATCAATCTAGAGCTTGTCTTTTATTTTATTATTTTAAAAAATTGATTTCTAACATTCAGATCTGGTATAAAGTAGCCACCGTCAGTCGTAGTTGACTATGGTTTTTGCAGGGCCCCTAGAATTCTTTCTTTTTTTTTCTTTCGCCGTATATTCTCATTTTCTTTTAATCTGTCTGCTTTTTGTCTGAGTTGGAGCTTTAGAGTGTTTCCAAAGATTGCGGTCTGCAGCTATTTCTTTTCAGGATGCAGGGTTTAGATCAGAGTCTTCATGTCACGTTTATACACGTTTATAAATCAAAGTTTTTGGCGCCACCTAGTTGTTTTGCCAGCTGCTAGTTGTACATAGAGTGTATCTTTTGGTATGCGGCCAGCTTTCATACGGTGTACGTGGCCAAGCCAGCGTAACCTACGTTGTTGGAGCAGCGTGTAGAAGCTCGGGAGGACTGTACGAGTGAGGACCTTCACGTTTATCACTTTGTCCTTCCAGCTTATATCAAGAATACGGATAAGACATCGCATATAGAATGCACTTAGCTTCTCTTATGCTTTGCATATGCTATCCATGATTCGCTGCCGTACAGAAGGGTACTTGAAGGGTAATGATGCAGGCATTGTAAACTACGGCCTTTGTTTTCATTGTCAGTTTGCTATTTTGCCAAACACGCCTATAAAGACGGCAAAGGTGGTAGCAAGCAGCTTTACCAATGCCAGTGTCAATTTCTGTATCTAAAGATAGTCCGTCATTGATGATGGACCTCAGATAGCTGGACTGCTGCACAACATTAAGTTTGTGGTTGTCTTTAAAGATGGCACATGTTGCTCCGACGTCCTGACCGAGTACATTAGTTTTCTGTAAACTTATTGTTAGAAGGAATCTAAGCAAGCATGCGACAAACGATGTATCATGTTCTGTAGTTCTTCCTGACTTTGAGTCAGATCTAATCCATACACACCAAAGAAAGTATGCACCTCTTGTATATAATTTATATGAAGATTTATGATTTTAGACCTGATTTTCAGGGACTGGTTAGTCTCGAGGCATGACGCTGGTCCTGAGACAGAGGGATTGTGAGTTCAAATCCCGGCTGCACCAGTTGGGATTTGTATTTGTGATTTCTCTCTGCAGCAACCAACCCTGACCTCAGCAGCGAGATCCGGCTGGAAACGTCAATTGCTCATCGACGGAAAAAATATGTGTATCTGCCTGTGTGGCGAAGGACCCCTGTGCACACGGCTGTCAGGAATAAAAATCCAATTTTTCTTCTTTTCTAACTAGAGTACTAATGTACTCTCTGTGGAGCAAAGTAAAAAAAAAAAGTAAAGTACCCCCGTCACGCCAAGTGGCGTATAGGGAAATATGGTGTTAGTGACCCTATATTTTACAGACCTTCAGCACATGATTTTTGGGGTAAGGTGGTCGGTATTACGCCCGTGCTGCTTTACTTTCCCAGAAAAAAATCCGGTACCCATTTTAATGCTGGAAAACCCGAAAGCCGTCGGTTGGGATCGAACCCTACACCTTGTCCTTTGTAGTCCAGTTCATTAACCACTGAGCTATCGCGGCTCCCGTGTGCAGCATAGGTCTTCAACAATTACTTTCCAAGCCGTTCTGTTTCTTGCAAGAAAAACAGAATAACACGCACAATTCAGTTCCTAAACTCTGAGAACGTCGTCAGAGGTGGAAGCTGGTGAAAGACGCACAAAAAAACCTAGTTTGTTTGTATTTTCATTTGAGAAAGAAAGAATACCTTTTTAGTTAAAGCGTTGGTGTGTTCGATCTTGTCTTCTCTGTCAAACAGAGACATTATATTTCTTTTAGTTATTTTTTTTGCATCTCATATATTCTGGTTTGTTTTTGTGTTAGACAAGGTGAATCCCTATATGTCTCTCTCTCTTTTCTCTCTTTCTCTCTCTCTCTCTTTCTCTCTCTTAATGTTTGTTTTCTGTACGTTTGCCTTTATTAGCCTATTCTCTTTGTCTGGTGGTCTCTACTGTATCTCTGTCTCGCTTAAGTTAATCTATTCCAGCTCAAAGCGGTCACTGCTTCTGTCTTACTATGTATATCTGTAACTGTATATCTTTCACTGTTTTTCTCCCACTCTCTCTCTTTCTTTGAGTTTGTCTATCTCTATATTTCTTTCTCTTTATTTTCCTTTTCTCAGCCCGTCTCTCTCTATTTTAGCGCGTCTCTCTCTAATTCTGACAATCTTTCTCGATATCTCTGATTCTCAAGGTGTCTCTCTATTTCTATTTGTATTATTTGTGTAAGCATTCACGCGTGTATGTGTAGTCTGTGGGTCGATGTATTTGTTTCCCTGTGTGTGTAAGTATATGTATATACTATACAAGGTGTTTGTTTGTGTGTTAACTAATTTCGTGTGTGTGTGTGCTTTAAAGCGGGAGTTTCGTTGTCGAAGGCAACACTTACATCCATCATTAATGTCGTATATTCCACTTCTTGTATAGCGCTGCAAGTTGGCATCGACGTCAGTCCCCGATTCGTACAGTCGATGTAGTCTCTTAGACACTCACAGTCCTAACACGAAGAGAACATAATTTCATGAGAAGACAGGAACGCCAGAACCCATTTTTAGATTTACAACAAAAAATGTGACGACCTCTACCAATTACACTCACAGCAAATTTGTAATTTCAACCAGTTTAAAGTTACTAAAATCAAATAAAATGTAATAAAAAATACCTAAAACTATGATCATAAAGAAAGAAAATACTCAAAACCTACAAGTGGATATCAAAATTGAAGGAATAGACCTGGAGACAGTCCAGAACTACCTCTAACTTGGACACACTATAACCAGTGATGGAAAATGTACAACTGAAATAAACAAAAGAAGAGGAATGGCAAAAAGTAATTTTAATGTCATGAAAAATATACTAACATCAAAACAAATAGCATCATGGCTAAAACTAAGAATAGCAAAATGTTTTTTCTTCTCAACATTCCTATATGGTGCAGAAACATGGGCATTTGACAAGAAAACAGAACATAAAATTGAAGCTTTTAAAATGTGGATATATAGAAGAATATGTAGAATTGGATGGAAAGGAAAGAAAACAGACGATGAAGTCTTAAAACAACTAAAAATAAAAAGAGAACACTAAACAGAATTCAAACAAGACAAATGCGATTTTTGGGATATGTTAAACGACACAACAGCCTACTAAAAGTAATCTTGGAGGGGAAAATACAAGGTAAAAGAGGCAGACCAAGGCTAACATGGACCAGTAACATCAAATGATGGACAAATCAGCCTATGACAACCTGCACCATCAAAGCCAGAGAGGACCAAATGGCTCTCTATGGTAGCTAACCTTCGTTACGGAGACGGCACTCGATGATGATAACAGTAAATTAATTTAATCTAATATAATCTGTTCTGATCTGAACTAACCTAATCTAATTTGATCTGTTCTTATCTAATCTAATCTAGTTTAACCTAATGTTAAGGGATCTAATTAAATCCAACTCAAACGAATAATCTAATTTAATATTTGTAAAACAAATTTAAACTAGAATAATTTAGTGCAATCTAAATTGACTTAAAACAGGCAGCCCTAATCGAATAAATATTAATTTACTCCAATCGAGTCTAATCTATAAAAACCAATATAACGCTAAAGAATGTCATCTTTATATTTTACATGATTTTACATGAAAACATGTTACAAGTGCAGTTACATTAACTGTCGCACTAGCAGTCACAACAAAGGTTATTACCATATATGGACAGTTATCGGCCACAATAACTGTGACTTGAGACGCTATTGCCAAGAAGACTATATAACGTTGTACCTTGTTCATTTTGTAGGAGAGCGATAAAGCCTGTTAATAATAAACAACGTTGGTATAATCGTGAATATAAAATCAGGCCATTCTATCTCAAATAAATATTGTCAGTTGCTATGAATTACCAAATTAATTAACTCCCAGCTAGTTCCGGACCTGAGCCTCGGTGGCTGAGTGGTTAGTGTGTTTGCTTTCTGATCAAAAGAACCGGGGTTCGATAATTGGCGGATCATTTTTTTGTGTGTGTGTGGACCAGCAATCTCAAGTGTTCACCCAGCTTCTAAAAACGGATATCAGAGATTTTTCTAAGAAGTAAAGGAGGCATGGTGTGATACCGACCACATCATATAAAGAAATGTGCCCTGGTCATAGAAAAATATAAGCACTAACAGCATATGCCCCATACGCCTAACCAGCGAGGGAATGTTTCCTTTAAAAAAAAAAAGGAAGAAAAAACTCAACTCCAATCATATCGATCTTGATGATTCAGAGATGCATTACCAACTAATACAATCCAACATTAACAGTATTTTCAATGTCTGGTGTATATATGTTCAGCGGATCGGGCATAATAAACATATCTTCATCAGGTCGCATGTCTTTTCCAGAACGTTGCCTTCATTACAGCCCGTGTGAAAGAATCTGTCTCCAGCCAGATCTCCCACAGAACGTTGTATTCACCACAGCCCGTCTGAAAGAATCTATGTATCTACCCATAAATCCCACTAACTCTGTTATCATGTTAATGGTCTACTTGACGTCTTGAAACCACCTTCTTCTTGGTATGCCCCTGATGCTGTCAACTAAAAACCATGCCTTTCATTATTATTCTTTCCAGTCAGTTGTGTTTTTTGACGTGACCGTACTATACTAATTTATTCTGTAGAATAGTGTTTATAAGCCCCTTACTTTTATTGTTTAAATATTGTAATGTGCATTCACTGCTATTTTTCATTCATCATCATCATTGAGTGCCGTCTCCGTATTGATGGTTGGCTACCATGAAGCGCCATTCCACTCTGTCTCTTGCTTTGATGATGCAGAGTGTCATAGGTTGACTTGTCCATCTTTTGATGTTACGTGTCCATGTTAGTCTTGGTCTGCCTCTGCCTCTTTTACCTTGTATTTTCCCTTCCAATATTACTTTTAGTAGGCTATTGTGTCTTTTAACATGCCCCAGAAATTTCATTTGTCTTATTCTAATTGTGTTTAGTAGTTCTATTTTCCTTTTTAGTGGTTTTAAAACTTCATCGTTGGTTTTCTTTTCTTTCCATCCAATTCAACCTATTCTTCTATAGATCCACATTTCAAAGGCTTCAATTTTCTGTTCAGTTTTCTGGTCCATGTTTCTGCACCATACTGGAATATTGAGAAGATGTTACATTTTTCTATTCTAAGTTTTTCATTATCCAAGGTATATTACGGATTTTTTTGTAGCATTTTGTTTCGAGTGAGTTAAATTTCTTCTTTGCTGTTTGTGAGATTGTCTATGATTCACAACCATATGTTGCTATCGTCTTCTATAATTGGTTACCGTTATCAAGGTCAAAGCAACGAAATGGATATAAATGGTTAGACATTCGAAGCTGCTAATTGTAAGGAGAAATGAAAAAAAAAATTATAGAAAACAAATTAGAAAAAAAAAACAATATGATGAAAGCTTTACGTAATATGTGGACGACACAAATTAAAACAACGTTTCTGCTCAATAGACCTTCAGCAGGAACAAATATACAAAACACACACACAGATATATATTTAAAACTAAAAATAATAAATACTAAAATCCATAATAATTTCACTGCTATCATCTCCATCGTCATGCTCATTTCTCTCTTCTACCTTTTAGCTCCCTGTGGAGCATATGTCTTCAACAAACACCTTCCAAGTCGTTCTGTTTCTTGCCATTCTTTTAAGATCATTCCATGACTTCCCAATCATCCTCACCTGTCTGTCTTCTCCAAGAATTCCTTGGTCTTTCTCTTTGTCTTTTCCCCTGGGGATTCCAAAAAGGACCTGTTGTGTATTACTCTCTCAGTTGGCTTCCGCAATGTGTGTCCTATCCAGCGCCATCGTTTTCGCTGTATCTCTTTTAAAAAAAATTAAAGTACCCCTGTCACGCCAAGTGGCGTATAGGGAATATGGTGTTAGTGACCATAAATTTTACAGACTTTCGGCACATGATTTTTGGGGTAATGTGGTCGGTATTACGCCCGTGCCGCTCCACTTTCCTAGAAAAATATCCGGTACCCATTAACGGCTAGGTGAACCAGGAAGCCGTCGGTTGGAATCGAACCCTACCCCTTGTCCTTTGTAGTGCAGTTCACTAACCACTGAGCTATCGCTGTATCTCTTTATCCACTGGTATTTGACTGGTACATTTCCACAATTATGTGTTAGTGAATTTGTCCTGCCATTTCCATCCTTTTATTCTGCGTAAGCATCCATTAATGAAAGTCTACCTTCATGATTGTCAATTTTGTTCTTCTCCATGTTTCACAGCCATTTAATAGGAATGACTTAACATTGGAGTTTAACATTTTTATTTTTGTATTTAACCTAATTTCTTTGGACTTCCATATGTTTCTTAGTACAACAAAAGCTCATCTTGCTTTTGATATCCTTATTTTGGTATCATTTTCTGTTCCTCCCTCTTTATCTACATTACTACCCAGATATATATTTAAGGTTGTACGTCTAGTAGAGGTATTTCTCCTAATTTTATTTGGTTATTGCCAACTGCATTAATTCTAATAATGTTGGCATTATCTCTATTAATTTTCAGTCCAGCTGTTGTGATCTTTCATCAAGTGTGCTCATTTTATCCTGCATCTGTTGATGGCTGTGTGATAGGAGAGCTATGTCATCAGCAAAGTCTAAATAATCAAGTTGCTTGATCAGTAACCACTGGATTCCATTTCTGTTGTTTTGAGTTGTTCTCATAATCCAAACTATGGCCAGTAGAATGAGAAATTGAGACAGAAGGCATCCCTGCCTTACTTCTGTTCTTATTTCAAATGCTTCTGTAAGCTGACCTTCATACATCACACTAAATTTCATTCCTTCATACATTATTGGTTATTGGTTATGGAAGGCCTCGGTATCACTGCAAACGAATTAAATAAAATCCATAATATAAATACATTATAGAATCATACATTATTTTTATCAGGTTAATAAACATCGTCATGCTAGTCGTTATAAATGATTATGATAATGCAACATAGAAACAGTACTTACGATTCTCAGAATACTATAAAAATACTTATAATTAAAACTGTGCTTAAATAAATTGGACAAGAAAAATTGAGACACGTTCAAATAATCTTGGAAAACGGTATATGTTCTTTTTCTTACACGTCACAGCTATATGCGGCTTACGTCATTGCAATGTGTGGTCAGAGTTGACATCACAGTACTCCGGATAAACCCAGAAGCGCCCTGTCGCTTTTAGCAGATGAAAAGTGTGCACTTTTCCCGCTTGTTTACGATGAATGATGATATCGTATGACGGGGAACAGTTGGCTGTGTTCACTTTCTGCGCGGTTTCGCCTTATGTCTTTTGGCGTGTGCTGAGACTGCTACGATGGGGACTACAGTTACCTTTCTTTGTTTGGGAGATGAGTTAGTAATTCGGATGATTCCACTGGCACGGGCGGTTGAGCAATTATGGATTTTAATTCGTTTGCTGTGAGACCGAGGCCTTCCATAGCCAATAACAATAACAATAAGTGTGCACATATTGGCAATTCCGGTAGCTCGTTGTCTATACACCCAACTTGTCCTTTCAAGTAGCCAATCCTATCTGTTGGATGTTGTATTCCACGTTATACAGCTGGAATGAAACGACTGATAAATATAAAAATAAAATACTCATAAAGAACAATTTTTATTTTGCCGCAGGATATCAATGAAGGAAGCAAAAACACACGTGAGAGGAACATATAGAAATGGAAGGTAGACCTAAACACTATAGTTTAGAAAAATCATATCCTAATCTTGATTAGAGCACAAAGAGTTTAATTTTTCCACTGAATTCTGGGCACTGTCATGTGAACGTCCACTGCTATTGAATCTATCTATTGTCATTTCGAGCCGAAGACGGCACACAGGGCAGAACCAAAATCTCAACAACAAAAAAACAACAACAAAAAAACAGAAACCTTGCGTGTAAAAATGGCACATATTGCAGAAATCACTGCATCTAAAATCTATGGCTCAGTTTCCATAACAATACTTTTTGCAATGGCAGCTTTTCAAGTCATAAATCAACCTCCTTAGTCGCTTCTTACAACATGCCTGGAAAGTCACAGTGTCACTATTCTTTACTTCCTCATAATGAGGTCCCGGCAACACACGGGTAAGTTACAGAATACAAATGTCTAAATCCCCACTATGTGTATGTGAAGCCACTACCGTGAGCTGTAGAGTAAATTAACAACTGAATTCTGGCCCAACGATAAACAATTTGCAGACAAACTATCAGGTACCTATATGATGATGATGATATGTACCTCCAGAATAATATAGATTCTACATGGTTTTCCATGTGTATTTCTATTACTATATATTATCGCTACTTAGTTTTTGTCCGCGTTAATTTTGTCAGCTTATCTGTGTTTTGATTTTGTTAATGACTTTCTTTCAATATTTGTTTTCTGTCTTGTTTGTTTTTGTACAGGGTTGAAACACTCTCGGTAGAAACGTTGGTTTATTTGTTTAGTTGGGTCTTGGCCGTAGAGCTGAAACATCCAAGTTCTTGTCTCTTATTGTTTCTGTTTAATCATCACCATTGAGGGCCGTCTTCTCATCGAAGGACGGCTACCATGGAGCGCGATTCCACTCTCTCTCTCTCGCTTTGATAGTGCAGTTTGTCATAGGCTGACTTGTCCATCATGTGATGTTGCTTGTCCATGTTAGTCTTGATCTGCCTCTGCTGCGATAGTCTTTTATTTTTCCTTCCAAGATTACTTTTAGTAGGCCGCTGTGTCTTTTCATATGCCCCCAAAATCTTATTTGTCTTGTTTGAATTGTATTTAGTAGTAATCGTTTAAAATGATGAGCTTAGAAATGAATGTAGGAAGAGAAGTATTCCAAAAGCTTAGGTTTTAGAGCTGCATCCCGACAATTAGAGTGCTAACTCCCAACGCATAATCATGGGGTCCTTCAAATCATCTTAATTTAGCATATGTATCTTCCATTACCGACTGACAGAGACGTAAAGTAGAGGAAATGTGTTTAGCTCAACATATCACAACCAAAGTTAAAGAAAAATAAAATCACAAATTTAAACAAATTATTCAACAAAATAAATCTTTATTCAAGTCAAAGTTTTCTCACTCACAGCGCCGATGAGTCATAAACATGAGACATACATGGTTAAAATGTAATAATCCACAGGATCTGAAAGCGGCTCGGCACAGCTGTTTTTGATTCAGTCGATTCTATCTCACTGCAATAATCCTAGATATAATGAGGCAAACAAATTGGCAATGAAATATGATAAGCTAGACCAGTCAGATATGAAATGTGGTAGACTAGACCAATTTTACATATCTGGGTAGTAATATAGATAAAGAGGGAGGAAAAGAAAATGATACCAAAATAAGGATATCAAAAGCAAGAGGAGCTTTCATTGCACTGGGAAACTCGGAAATCCAAAGAAATTATGTTAAATACAAAAATAAAAATTTTCAACTCAAATGTTAAGTCGGTCCTATTGTATGGCCGTGAAACATGGAGAACAACAAAATTGACAATCATGAAGATAGGCTTTCATTAATGGATGCTTCGCAAAATAAAAGGATAGAAATGGCAGGACAAAATTACTAACATAGAATTATGGAAATGTACCAGTCAAATACCAGTGGATAAAGAGATACAGCGAAGACGATGGCGCTGGATAGGACACACACACCGGAAGCCAACTCAGACTATTACACAACAGGCCCTTTTTGGAATTCCTAGGGAAAAGACAATGAGGAAGACCAAAGCATTCTTGGAGAAGGCAGATAGAAGCAAAGGTGAAGATGACGGAGAAGACATGGAATGATCTTAAAAGAACGGCAAGAAACAGAACGATTTGGAAAGTGTTTGTTGAAGACCTATGCTCCACAGGGGCTGAAAGGTAGAGAAGAATACAAGCCAGACACGTATACAAGCTATGATAAATCAAAGAGGTTTGTCAGGAAAAAAATGCAGAAACAATTAGTATAATGAACACCTAGATCACCGGAAAAAAACTATGCCAATACCAACTCAATAGAAAATCATCATCACGTGTCATACCATTTGGTGTAGACGATCAATTCCTTCCAATTCCCAAAACACAACTCATCATTTCAACTTTGTTGTTTACTGTTTACCATGCCTTGACACCAAGCTATCTATAGTGTCTTCCTTCTTTGTCGTCTGCGATCACGCTTTCCCATTATTTTGCCAGTTGTAACCAGATACTCCAATTTTCCTCTTCTCGTGATGTGCTAGAAGAATGTTGATTGTTTCTTTTTGATGTTTTGAGAAACTACCTTCAGAAAATAATAAGCATCAAATGTTATATTCAGAAGAAGCAATGCTTGATTTAAGTATTAACTTTTCAACACATAATGAATATGATTCTCTGATGAATGTGGCACAGGCAAACTTAATGTTGAGCATCGACTACAATCATGGCCAAAATGTGATGAACAGAGACAGTTCTTGTGACCATCATCAGAGCCATATCTGGACAAGACAAGCTATATAAAGATGTCACCAACCATGAGCTGACCAATGCTTTCTTGTAATTGATTACAATTGACGTTTTGAGGTGCAAGAAGCAGAAGACGACGTAATGTAGAAAAGAACATCTTTAAGTTGGACAAGAGGAACTGAAGATATTGAAAAAGATAAAAATAGTTGTCTCCCCACATTGACCCACCACAGACCCAATAGACAGGATCTTCGTCGCTAAACTTTTCTCCGTGCAAGTACAAACTAAATGAGAACAATCGCTCATATCCAAAATATACAATCTATCAAGAGAATTAATAGCCAGGGGCAAACGTGCAAGCTTTGTACTGGCCAGATTCAGTGACGTTAACGAGTGAAGATTGTCGAAAGCACGACTGGAGATTGTCGTTATTGGGTTATTGTTAAAATTCAAAGTTATAATTCCAAAATTGGAAGGGAAGCTGGTATCAGTTAGTTCTTTTATCAGGTTATAGCTCAAATCTGCTTCGCTGATGTTAGGGTGAAAATCCGAGCCACGGATCTCCCGTATGATGTTATGAGGGATATCCATAGAAAACGTTTCTCTAAGACTGGTCGATACAGTCGGGACATAGGACAAGAAGTTATAGCTTAACACAAACTGGTCGATTCCAGGCGGTAACGAACCAGAGTTTGAATTGGATATTCGATTATAAGAAAGATCTATACTTGAAATCTGTTTTAAAAACGAGAAATCAGGAATTACTGGTAATCGATTATTGTGTATATCCATAAACTGCAGCGCGGCACCAAAAGGACGCAAAACGGCGCTAAGATGGTCTGCGTCAAATATATTGTTGTTACTTAGCGCCAAAGTTGACATTTGTTTTGCTTGAGGAAGCCATGTTAAATTTGAAATCTTGTTTCCGTGTAAATGCAAAGTTTTGAGCGCAACAAGTTTTGAGAATGCCATTGGCACGGATGTTAGATTGCCATTACTGAAGGACAAATCTGTCAACGAAGTGGCAAGAAAGTCAAGACATCATCTGGAAGGAACGAAATATTTGAGGAATCTATTGTTAACCCTTCTAGATTTTTAAAATACTTAATCCAATCAGGCCAGTTTGTTAGGCCTACATTCTCGAGATCAAGGGTTAACATACATGAACCAATTACTTTCATTGCATCTTCATTCCAATCCTGAATATTTGTATCGGAAATACTTAAATATTTCAAGTTTTGCAAGTACAGAAACGCATTCGGAATGCGCGTAACTTGAGCCTGGGAAAGCGCTAGAGAATGCAAAGTGCTGGAGGAATCTACAAAAGCTGCATCATCTATGTTTGTTAACGGGTTATCGTTGAGGCTGAGGTCTGTTAACTCATAGGGGAGACTTCCAGCTGGTATCGTTGTGATGTGGTTGCTCTGTGGAGAAGGAGAACGGAGAAAGTAAATTACTGAAACTTAACTACAAATTAAATAACTACATTCTGATAGAACATTGTTAATTTCTTAACTCTGAATTAAAGCTCATGACGATTATGATGCAATTATGCTCAACAGGTTATTAAACTCAATTATCAAATTATATATATATATATATAACACACACACACACACAGTGCGCACACACATATGCTTGGGGTTAAGGCAAAGAAATGCAATGAATGCATAAAAATGCGAAGTCTGTATGTATGGGCCCTTAGATACTCACATATATTGTCAGTATCTTTGTAGTCGAGGTAGCCTAGACAGTGTTCCCCCCACTCACATAATTTTACAACCCTTTACACGGTTTTGACCCTCCGACCAGCAGGGTAATTACAGCTACATCCTTGAATCTCTCTTTCTCATTCTGGCCACAGGGAAGAAATTTTTCTTTTCTTAAACCCTTTTCGATAATTTTGTTTTTGATGTTTCATTACTAGTTAGCTATGTAGGTTTAGTTTTAATTACTTACACATCTGTGTGTGTGTAGTTTGTTTGTTCCTGCTGAAGAATGAGCCGAAACGTCTTTCAAATATGTGTTGTCTATTAATCATGTAAAGCTTTTATCATACCATTTATTTTCTATTTTTATTTTTCAATTCTCTATCCCACAAATATGCGTATTGCATATATGCATTTGATTTGAGTGAATATACTGTATATATAAATAAATATATTTGTTCTTTATTAATAATTCAACGACATGTCTCTTTCAATCTTTCTTTTGTTTTCTTCACTTTATGAACTCTGTAGTGATCTCTAGTGATGTAACAGCTTCATCACAACGTCATGCTACCAATGCCAGTCCTGAACCCTAGATTTAAAAACAATCAGAAAAACAACCACCACCAAGATGAAATGTGTTAGACGAATGACAAGAAACAACCTGATAGATAAGATCAGAAATGAAGAACAGTAAAAAAATACAAAATCTAGGAGTAACCCTTGCCATGTAATATATAAAGAAACAAAAGATACAATAGCTTGACCACATTATAAGACAGAAAGATCAAAACACAAAGCAACGAGCCTTCAATAAACGTTGCAAAAACACCATACCCAAGGCGCCGACCACGAAAAAGACGGATTAACGGAATATTAGAAACACTGGGAAACATAACAGCAACAGCAGCAAAAAGAAGCGCAAAAGAAAAAAAAATGTATCTTCTCTCGACACTGAAAGGCAAATGAGGAAGGAAAGTAGAAGTGACGTCATTAGTGCAAGATGTCTTTGTTGGAGAAGGTGTTGATTAAGTTCACCCCTTCCCCCACCCCCACCCCCTTTTTCCGCTCTCACCTTTGATCTATTTACGATATTTGCAAAGTCATCTATTTTGAAGATACTTTTGTTATTCCGAACGTATGGACTTTGTCCCTCCTTCGGAAATCCTTGATACGAAGTCGAGAGGGGGATAGTGCGACTGGGTAAAGCACTATCTCCATACTCAGTGCCCAGGTGGAGTAGGCAAAGTGATGATGTCGAAGACTAAGATGGTTGGGGCGTGTCCAGCGAATGGAAGAAAAGCGCATTCCCAGGCAAATACTATATGGTGAACTAACACACGGAAAAAGACAAATCAGCAGACCTAAACTACGATATAGAGATATCTGTAAATCATCTCTGAATGGCTTCTCCATATGTGAATATGACTGGAAACGTCTGGCAAGTGATCGCACATCATGGAGAGCATGTATAAAGGACGATATAACATCATTTAAGACACTGCTAAGGCAAAACTCAGAAGAGAAAAGACTCATGAAAAAGAATGGAAAACCCTGTGGACCAGTGGGTCTGACTTGTTATTTCTGTGACATCGTGTGTTTGTCAAACATTGGTAAAATTAGCCACGAGAGAAGCTATTCGACAAAAACAAAACCTCAAAAAAAAATACACAATAGTCTCCACTAGACCGTCTGACAAGACGAAAATGGCCTTATACATATATTTTGAAGACCTCTAGCTTCAGTGTCATGATTTCGATACATTTCACCGATTCATGCCAATAGAGTTTGATGTTTGTCACTTTAAACATGCAGATGTTAATATATTCTCAGTTCTAGTACTGCATGTCTTCCATAACTTTCTAAAAATGAACTTGCTTGATTAGTTTAATTTAAATTTACGAAAGTATGAATTAAAGACTCACGTCTAGCAACAGAGAAATGAAACCAGTAGTAGGACCCGTTAATGCTGGGATTGCGGGCAGTCCAAGATCTTGACACAATATAACGTTTCCGGAACACGAGCACTCCTGGAAGACATCAACACTTTGTTGTAGTAAAGACAAAATAGACTTGGCCGGGTAGTTAGGCTCCGTTCAAATTCATTGATACAAAAAAGCAAGAAGAAACAACAATTAAGAAATGTTCACAAACGTCTACAATAGGCAATCACCATCATCATCATTATTATCATCATTGTCATCATCATTATCATCATTATCATCATCATTATCATTTAGTGCTGACTTCACATCTAAGGTTGGCTGCATTGGAACGCCATTCAGCTCTGTCTCTTGCTTTGATAGTGCAGGTTGACATAGGCTGAATTCTCCATCTTTTGATGATGCTTTTGATAATGATGTTAGTCTTGACCTACCTCTGCCTCTTTTACCTAGTATTTACCCTTCAAATATTACTTTTATCAGGCTGCTATGTCTTTTAACGTGCCAAAAAATCTCATCTTTCTTGTTTAAATTGTGTTTAGCAGTTCTCTTTTCATTTTTAGTTGTATAAGAAGATAAGCAATATGTTTTTAAAATAAATTTCCTGTTGCTATATTTAACAACTTGGGCACAATAATAGCATCAGATAGAAGATGCACCACGGAAATAAAAAGCACAATAGCTCAGGTCAAAATAGCATTTCAGAAAATGAAAAATATCTTATGCAACAAATCTATGTCAATAAAAATGAGAAAGAGAGTTCATTGGTGCTATATAGAACCAATTCTGACCTATGGAAGCGAATCATGGACAGTAGACAAACAAATGAAAAGACGATTAGAGGCCACAGAGATGGGATTTCTCAGAAGAATGTTGAAAGTTCCCTGGACAGATAAAAAGACCAATGAGGAAGTTCTCAAAGAGGCCAACACAAAAAGGCAGCTCATAAATACCATCAGAAAGAAACAATCAACATTTTTCGGGCACATCATGAGAAGAGGAAAGTTGGAATACTTGGTTACAACTGGCAAAATAAAAGAAAAAAGAAATCGCGGACGACAAAGAGAGAAAATATTGGATAGCTTGGTGTCATGGCATGGAAAGCAGTCAACAACAGAACTGATACGATGCACTGTAGATAGAGCATTGTGGAAGGACATGAGCGCCTACGCCAACCGGTATGGTACATGATGATGATGTATCATCTTGGTATTGGTGAAATATAATTCCTTGATCAATTTTCTACAAATTCATAAATAATATCTTATGTATTAGATGCATTTAAACAAGTACATCGATATTTAAAACTATGAAAAGTTTTGTCTTTGAAATCTCTTCCGTTGCATTGATAATAACATTCCGTTCTGAAAGAGTTAAGTAACTTGCAATACGCTTTTTATATATCTGTGCGCATGCAATGAGTAGAGTCATTGCAGAAGTCAAACATACGTAAGGTCACCTTTGTCTACGTCCCAGGACATGAGGGAGTACGGGGAAATGAAAAAGCGGGAGGGTTGGCTAGTGCGCCATTGTTGAGGACGGTCAGCCAATGGATCGGGCGGACATCACAATGCCGTCAGGGAAGTGGGAAGGACACAGGACTTCAACAGCCATGAGTCCACGTCACTCCTTCGGATGAAAGAGATGGGAGTTAAGATGGGCACAGCCAGAAACGAGAAACTTAGTGGGCGTGTAAGAAGGCTTATCAACCAACACAGAAGTGGAGTCGTCAGTCGCTGGACACTGCGAGACTTACTGAGGAGGGGATCTGAGCACATATGGACATGTTCGGAGTGCAATGATGACTCGCTAATAACTCAATAATTCAATAACTCAATAACGCTTTTTATAATATGTATGTGCATGTCTGTGTTAGTCACCTCTAGTGACTCGGGCAGATGGTGCTCGTAAACCTGGGAGGGCCGACAATCTAAGGGCAGGATCCCCCTACAGAAAAGACAATCTGCTGCCTTGCAGGAAGATTGGGGACAATCAAAGGCTAAGGAAAGCAAACCTGAATAAAATGCTGGCTGAAATCGGATGCACTGGGCCACTGGCGCAGAACACAGTGCAACATTTTAACAGGTCTTAAATCAGAGTAGATCTAACAGACTCTAATTATGATGTTCTGTCTGTGGGGTCGATCAATTCACTTAAACAGACAGTTGTCTTCATGTGAGAGTCTGGAATCCTACTCTGATTAAGTCTTGATCGCAGAGAGAGAGAGAGAGAGAGAGAGAGAGAGAGAGAGAGAGAAGAGAGAGATAATATTTAAGTCACTTGCAATCCCATTTTATATCATCCATGTAACTACCAATCCTGTCGGTCTTACTAACTCATCTCCAAAACAAAGAAATAGTCAATCGGTATGATTCTCTAATATATATATATATATATTGTTATAAATCTAATGACTCATATTAGAACAACAAGTGTGCATTACTTGGTACGGGCAATTAGTGAACACAGGACGCAGCATCAACAGGCAAATTAGAGTGGTCAGTAAGTAATGGCCTCTCAATGACATCATCTTGTGGCCTCTGTGACTTGATCTAGAATATAAAGAGGTAGTTTAAAACAATTAGCTTCTTCATATTCTCTATATTCTTCTGTTCTTTCTTCTTTTACATGTTCTCCATTTTTTGCTTTTTCAAATCCGTTCTTTCATCACTCGTTCTTTCTTTCTTTCTTTCTTTCTTTCTTTCTTCTTTCTTCTTTCTTTCTTTCTTTCTTTCTTTCTTTCTTTCTTTCTTTCTTTTCTTTCTTTTCTTTCTTTCTTTCTTTCTTTCTTTCTTTCTTTCTTTCTTTCTTTCTCTTTCTTTCTTTCTTTCTTTCTTGCTTTCTATCTTTTTTCTTTCTTTCTTTCTTTCATTATTTTGTCTTTCTTTCTTTCTTTCTTTCTTTTTTCTTTCTTTCTTTCTTTCTTTCTTTCTTTCTTTCTTTCTTTCTTTCTTTCTTTCTTTCATTATTTCTGTCTTTCTTTCTTTCTTTCTTTCTTTCTTTCTTTCTTTTCTTTTTCTTTCTTTCTTTTCTTTCTTTCTTTCTTTCTTTCTTTTCTTTCTTTTCTTTCTTTCTTTCTTTCTTTCTTTCTTTCTTTCTTTCATTATTTCTGTCTTTCTTTCTTTCTTTCTTTCTTTTCTTTCTTTCATTCATCTTCTCCTCTTCTTCATCCCTTTCTCCTCCTTCTCTTCTTACTTCTTTTTTCTTCTTCGTCCTTATTTTCTTCAACTTCTGTCATAATTTCTTCTTCGTCCTCTGCTAACCCGACCAGATAACGTTTCTACCGCCCTGTGATTTGTGAAATGCCCTCCAGACTACAATTGTCAGCATATATTTGTTTACTATTCTTCTCCTAACTCTTGGCATTCCCTGACCTGTCTTCAAAACAATGTGGAATAGTCAATGGAAGTAAACTTTGTCCATCGTGGAGATGCATTCTTACCAGACTAGCCTTTTACTACTTATATTTACAGGCAGCCGCGATAGCTCAGTGGTTAGTGAACTGGACTACTAAGGACAAGGGTAGGGTTTGATCCCAATCGACGTCTTCCGGGTTCACCTAGCCTTAAATGAGTATCCGTTTTTTTTTCTGGGAAAGTAAAGCGGCACGGGCGTAATACCGACAACATTACCCCAAAAATCATGTGCTGAAGGTCTGTGAAATGTATGGTCACTAACACCATATTCCCTATACGCCACTTGGCGTGACGGGGGAACTTTACTACTTTTTTTTAATACTTAGGTTTACAGTCTTAATCGCTAAGAACGAAAATGAGTTGCAAGAAATGTTAGACATTATAATGAAGCAAAGCAACAATAAAGAACTCAGCCTTAATAGTAAAAAGAAAAAAAGTAATGGTAACAGCAAATAAAAAAACATAACAGCAATGCACAATAAAGATAAGTGGAACATTATTAAAACATCATCAACATCAAGTACCCTGCCTGCTGGCGTAGGTGATCATGTCTCTCCACAACTTTCGATCTCGACAGCTATTTATCATTTCTGTTGTTGACCTTCTGCCAAGCCATTCTCTTAAGCTGTCTGTTATTTTTTTCTCTTTGCTTCCCTCTATCTCTTCGTCCCTCAATTTTTCCAGTTGTTACAATATATTCCTGTTGTTCTCTTCTCATTACATTGCCAAAAAATGAAGATTGTTTTTTCCTAATATTGGAAATTAGCTCTCTTTTTGCTTTGACCTCTTTCAGAACATCTTCATTACTCTTCTTAGCTGTCCATGGTATTCTCAATATTCTTCTGTAAAACCACATTTCTACAGACTGTAGTGATTTTCTTGTCTGTTGTCCTATTGTCCATGATTCGCATCCATATGTTAAGACTGGCTCTTCGTAACATTCAAGAACTGTTTTTCTTGTTTCTATTGTCAAAAATGGATTGCATAGTATCTTCCTCATTTTTTGGAAAGCTGTTTTTGCCTGAGCCATTCTGCATCTCACCTATTATGAAAACAGGTAAATAAATTTGAATATATTGGGAACAATGTTAACCTCAGATGGTAAAAAGAAATGGAAACTGTTGAAAGGAAGGTTACAATTTTTTAACATCATCATCATCATCATCACCTTCTTGTACCTTGCTGGTTGGTGTTGGCAATCATGTCCTTCCACAATCTTCTATCCACAACTTTTGAATTATGTTGTCTGTTTCCCATACCATCACATCAAGCTATCTAGTGTCTTCTCTTTTTATAGTCCGCGATCTCTCTTTCCTTGTATTTTTCCTATTGTAGTAACCATGTATTCCAACTTTCCTTTTTTGATGTGCCCGTAAAATGATTTTTCTTTCTGATATTTTTAGGAGCTCACTTTTCGTGCTGGCTTCTTTGAGAATTTCCTCTTTCGTCTTTTTAGCTGTCCAGGGAACTTTTTTTCATTCTTCTGAGAAATTCCATCTCTGTGGTTACTATTCATCTTTTAGTTTTTTTTTTTTTTTGGTCAATTTTTAAAAATACGTTACCTTACGTTAATAATGTATTTATGACAATGCTATCAGAGTTGTAGGTTATATCAACTAGTAATGAGAAACCGATCAACAAAAACAAATTATAAATCGTCAAATGAATTTAGGACAATTCTCGAACGACAGATTGCTGTAAAAAATGGTTTCATAGAGTAGTGTTCGGCATGACAGAAACAGATAAAGAAATGTGTAACGTTTTAACAAAAATAATAACAAGGAAGAAAGAAAGAGAGAGAGAGAGAGAGAGAGAGAGAGAACGAGAGAGCATATTTTTTAATGAGGTGAATTTATATCTAAAAAATCTAGTGAGAAAGAGAATTACCGAGGACAAAATAAAAAGTAAAACTTAGTGACAATGCCGGAAAGAACATTTGTGAAGGCATGACAGTGTTGATACACGATTTTAAAAAAAATACAGTTGGTTAACTTACGCTTTTTAGTGTTTTGTTTGAATTTCTTAAATAATGACAGCTTTATTACCATTCGAATGTTTGAACCGCCACAGAGTTTGTGTCTAAAAGTTTAGTTCTATATTTTAAATAAAATTGACAATTAAAAAATAAATCATAAAATAAATAAATATATAGTAAATAAACAATTATTACCTGACATAAAAGTAATCAATATAGCGATGACCACAATGAATCACGAACACATTTAAGTCATGTCTCCTCTACAATTTCTTATCTTCTAAAGGGTTTTATTTCTCAAATTTACACAATGAATCTCCAAATAGCCGTTGGAACACATTAATAAAAATAGTTCACCAACAAAATAGGTGTTATGATACCAGATATTTATATTTTAGACGGTTAGTTTATTTCGTTATTAATACAATTTTAATACCATGAAAAATATTTTACCATCATAGTAAATAATACTAGGACTAAAATTACGAATCTCAAAGTGCTATATCTACTCAACATTCCTATATGTTATGTAGAGCCAGTCTTAACATATGGATGTGAATAATAGACAATAGGACAACAGACAAGAAAATCACTGGAGGCTGTAGAAATGTGGTTTTGCATAAGAATGTTGAGAATACCACGGACAACTAAGAAAAGTAATGAAAACGTTCTGAAAAAGGCCAAAGCAAAAAGAGAGCTAATTTCCAATATTAGGAAGAAACAATCATCATTTTTTGGCCAAGTAATGAGAAGAGAACAGCAGGAATATATTGTAACAATTGGGAAAATTGAGGAACGAAGAGATAGAGGGAAGCAAAGAGAAAAAAAAAGTACCAGATAGCTTAAGAGAATGGCTTGGCAGAAGGTCAACAACAGAAATGATAAATAACTGTCCAGATCGAAAGTTGTGGAGAGACATAATCACCTACGCCAGCAGGCCCGGTACTTGATGATGATTCCTATATGGCGCAGAGACAAGGGTATTGAATAACTGAACAGAACAGAACATTGAAGCCCTTTGCAATGCAAATTTATAGAAAAATTGGATGAGAGGAAAATAAGACATTTGTTAAAATTCTGAAGCAGCGAAAACGAGAAAAGTACTGCTAAACGCAATTCGCACAAAACAACTGAAGTTTTTAAAACATAGGAAGAGACACAGTGCCCTACAAAAAGTCATCTAGGAGGGGAAAGTATAAGGTAGACGAGGCAGACCAAGACTAAACTGGACCGCAAGATGGAACGGTGAACCTATGACAACATGCACCATCAAGACAAGAGGAGTAAAATGGCGTTCTATGGTGGCCAACCTTTGATGTGGAGACGTCACACAATGAACGATTATTACTTCTTCATTCAGTTAAAGCAATAATTCATTTAACTCTTTCTGATATATAGAAGTCAATTATAAGTTCCACAATATTTTCATACAGCTTTTTGTAGACGGAGATGGGACACAGCAAGTGGTATTTCTTTCTCTGTTGTTCTGAGGACTGATCTGCCACAGGCGTTCAATTTATTATGGATTCAGTGTCATAGACTAGTTTGTAGAAATATCTATATTATACTAAATTTTTTAATATTCTATATATTAATTTGTTTCCTATATGATTTCCATTTTCATTTGTTATATTCCTTCCTTCCTTCCTTCCTTCCTTCCTTCCTTCCTTCCTTCCTTCCTTCCTTCCTTCCTTCCTTCCTTCCTTCCTTCCTTCCTTCCTTCCTTCCTTCCTTCCTTCCTTCCTTCCTTCCTTCCTTCCTTCCTTCCTTCCTTCCTTCCTTCCTTCCTTCCTTCCTTCCTTCCTTCCTTCCTTCCTTCCTTCCTTCCTTCCTTCCTTCCTTCCTTCCTTCCTTCCTTCCTTCCTTCCTTCCTTCCTTCCTTCCTTCCTTCCTTCCTTCCTTCCCTTCCTTCCTTCCTTCCTTCCTTCCCTTCCTTCCTTCCTTCCTTCCTTCCTTCCTTCCTTCCTTCCTTCCTTCCTTCCTTCCTTCCTTCCTTCCTTCCTTCCTTCCTTCCTTCCTTCCTTCCTTCCTTCCTTCCTTCCTTCCTTCCTTCCTTCCTTCCTTCCTTCCTTCCTTCCTTCCTTCCTTCCTTCCTTCCTTCTTCCTTCCTTCCTTCCTTCCTTCCTTCCTTCCTTCCTTCCTTCCTTCCTTCTTTCCTTCTTCCTTCCTTCCTCCTCCCTCCCTCTCTTCCTTCTTTCCTTCCTTCCTTCCTTTTTCCTTCCTTCCTCCCTCCCTATCTCAGGACCAGGCCGCGTGTTGTAACTATCCCAAAGACACATCATATCTTGACATTATCTGCCACGATCCTTCAGCACATAAAGACAACACATTCTGCACAAAACAGTCCTGCCAACATTATGACGAGCACACAACAGCAGTAACCTTATCAGATAAGCCAACAATAAGTAACTTCCAAGCTGGTAAGCTGTATGTCGTCCCTGGCAGAACTTTATGCCTTTTTTAACCTTTCCATTCAATTATCTTCACATGTTTTTCCTTATTTCTTCATTTCTTTTTATATGCTTTTATCTATTTATTTATTTATCTTTACATAGTTAAACTATTCTTTACATCGTTTTATCATCGTCAACTGCTTTTTTCTCTTTACATGTTAGTAATGCTATCTAATTTTTTTTTTTTAAATAATTTATTTCATTTATGTGAATGATGGACAATCTCGAAAATAGCAAGGACGAAAATCGATTCATTGGAAACACAAAGGTTGTAGAAAATTCTTTAAGATACGCCGGATAATGAAAAATAACAATGAAGACATTAAAAGGCTTAAACATTAAAAAGAACTGGTTTATAAACACCATTGAGCAGAAGTTAAAATACTATGAACACGTCTAAAGACATAGACTGTGGTGAATGTAATGTTCTGCAAAGGACATGAAAATTGATAAAGAATATAGTTCTATGTATCACTATTTTTTTGCACATATTTTTGTTTGTTTCATTATTTTCATTTATATATTTCTCTCTCTTTCTCTCTCTCTCTCTCTCTCTCTCTCTCTCTCTCTCTCTCTCTCCCCCCCCCCCCATACACATATATATCTGTATAAAAAAAAAATTAATTTGTCTTAAGTCATTATCCATCTATACATTTCTTGTTATATATTGTTGACTATGTTTGTCTCTTCACATAACATCGTCCGTCCTTTATTTCTCTGTACATATCCACTAACAACATATAAATTGTATTGACATTAATAAGTTTATGTGCATGATGTTTATACATTAAAAGAAGCTGAAATTTGAAACTTACAAACAAATCACTCGTAACTGATTGTAATACCCACTCTCTTCGCATCCTCGTAGCTTTTACATGAATCCTCACAGCACAGACACACCTCACAACTCGCGAGCATTCTTCAGAGCTGCCCCAATTGCACAAAAATGACTAGGATTGGATGGACTTTGCTATGGAGCTTTCTTGGTCTTCCTTGGATGACATCCGCTCAAAACCCATGCCCATATGAGGTGTTCATGTATTATTGTAATATTTTTTGTATACCAGTGTAATATTTTGGTGGCGCCAGAAACATATTTTTATATATGATCATCATTATCATCATCACCAAGTACCATGTCTGCTGGCGAAAGGTGATCATGTCTCTAAACAACTTTCAATCTCGACAGTTAGTTATCATTTCTGTTGTTGACCTCCTGCCAAGCCTCTTAAGCTGTCTGGTATATTTTCTCTTTGCATCTCTCTGTCTTTTTGTCCTTCAATTTTCCCAGTTGTCACAATATATTCCAGCTGTTCCCTTCTCATTACATGGAAAAATAATTATAATGGTTTCTTCCTAATATTGGACAATAGCTTTATTTTTGCGTTGGCCTCTTTAATAACGTTTTCATTACTCTTCTTAGCTGTCCGTGGTATTCTAAAAATTCTTCTGTAAAACAACATTTCTACAGCCTCCATTGATTTTCTAGTCTGTTGTTTTTTGTCCATGATTCACATACATATGTTAAGACTGGCTCATAAGACTGGCACATAACATTTAAAAACTCTTTTTCTTGTTTCTATTGTCAAAAATGGATTACATAATATCTTCCTAATTTTTTGGAAAGCTGCTTTTGCTCGAACCCATCCGCATCTCACCTTTGTTGTACATCTACCGTCTGAGGTTAACACACACACACAAGGTCCCGGTATCATTGAAAACGAATTAAAATCCATAATTGCTCAACCGCCGTGCCAGTGGAATCATCCGAATTACTATCTCATCTCCCAAACAAAGATAAGTAGCTTTTGTTCCCCATCATAGCAGTCTCATCACACGCTAAAAGACATAAGGCGAAACCGCACAGAAAGTGAACAAAGCCATCTGTTCTCCATCATACGATATCATAATTCATCGCAAACAATCGGAATATCGAAACTCGATCAAAACGGATAAAACCACATCTCACAGTGTGCACAGAGCACTTAACTCAGTAGTTCCTGCAACAAGCCGGACTTGGAATATGAGGAAATTGCAACAAGGAACACTTTTCAGACATAGCCTTTAATGGTTCCTGCCGCCTATCCACCATATTGATCGGAAGTTCACGTCCACCTGCAAATGATGATCGTCATACTTTTTAAAATGTATAGCGCTTGATGATGTTAGGACATCATTTTCACTCCACATCCGAACATATGAAACACAGTTAGTCGTTGAATTATCCCCGTCGCACATCAAACAACAGACTGTAAGATCTCCCTGCAATGTGAATAAATCCCTCCTGACTAACATGAACCTCCGGGAGTGGCCCCGGTGCTGCAAAGTCATATACGAAACTCCATTCCGCCTTTCACCATTAGCGTACGACCGTTTCAGGGATATACAATCAGCCATTGTGATGACATAATACACACAACAATAGCTGCGCCCATAAAATCCCAATTACTCTAATAAATGCAGCCAACAACGCACGAAAAGGTTTGTTTTCCATGTATATTTTGTCACCTGTTGGAATTAAACTTGTCATGACTTTAGTCTTTTCATGATTGATCTCAAGCCCAATTTTGCTGGCTATTGATGATAGTTCATTTGTGTTTTCCTGCATCGTTTTTATCTGACTGCTGATGAGAACTATGTCCTCAGCAAAGTCGAGGTCCTCCAAATGGTCTCCTTGTATCCATTCGATGCCTTTATTACCAGTGCAGCATTTCTTCATTATGAAGTCCATAACAATTCCAAATAACAAGGGCGATAAAATACATCCTTGTTTAACCCCAGTTTCTATTGGGAAACATTCGCTCAGTCCTTCCTCTGTTCGAACTGCACATGTGTAACCATCATACATGTCTTTAATAATATTTATGATCTTTTATGGTAAACCATATTGCTTCAGAATTTTCCACCAAGAATCTCTATGAATACCATCAAATGCTTTTTTGAAGTCGATGAAGTTAAGTACAAAAGGTTTTTGCTTTTCAATGTGTTCCTCAATATGGTGTTAGTGACCATTAATTTTACAGACCTTCAGCACATGGTTTTTGGGGTAATGTGGTCGGTATTACGCCTGTGCCGCTTTACTTTCCCAGAAAAAATCCTGTACCCATTTAAGGTTGGGTGGACATGGAAGCCGTCGGTTGGGATCGAACCTACCTTTTGTCCTTTGTAGTCCAGTTCACTAACCACTGAACTATCGCGACTCCCATTATCGTAACATTATTTTACATTTACACTAACAATGTTTTCAAAAATATCGATATGAATTTAACACATACTACGACAGCTATATAATAGATAAACACCCAAACACACACACACACATATATATATATATATATATATATATATATATATATATAGCAGACAAATAGGTAGATAGACGTATAGATAGTCAGATAGATAGAGAGACCGGCACAAAGATAGAGGAACAGACAGATAAGCAGTCAGATAGACATAGACTGACCAACCGACAGACAACTAAGCAGGCAGACATACAGTACGGTAGGTAAACGTACAGACATTTAAACTGGCAAATCGGAGGGCAGACAGACATACACACCGGAAAACAAACGAGCAGACAAACAGAATAAATAACAGCCAGGCAGCGAGAGAGACAATAAGGCAAACACGATTTACAGGGAAGCGACAGACAGGTAGGCAGGCATACACATGGAGACAGACAAATACTGAAAAACCGACGAACAAACAGACAGAGAAATAGATATATTAAATGTATCGATCTCTTGCCAGGAATGCCCTTGTATTGCACCAGTAATCTACTGCAATGATCTCGGGTTGACGTCATTCCCATCACTATCGAGCTTTTATCTCGAGGGTTTCACAAATCTACTTCTGACTGTAAGCATTTGGCATCAATTATTACATTTCATTACGTCTTAAGTTACATGCGATGTATCTCAGATGTAAATGTAGGGGGGAACTCAGATCGCTCATGTACAAGTCCAACGTTTGTCAGCTCGGTTGTTGCACCTTAGTTCCCCAAAGACTATAGTTAACGTTCTTTGCAAAGGGAGCAAGGGAGCGAAATATAAAAAATGATGAAGTGCAAAAAAAGCATGAATTGAAAAAAAGGAAAATGGGAAGAAGAAGAAGATAGTGAGAAAAAATGAAAGAAAGAAAAAAAGTAAGAAAAAAGAAAAGGAAAAGGGTGAAGAGAAAGAAAAAATCACGAAGATAGGTAGGAAAATGTGTTTAATTAACAATTGTCTTTACAACCACAGATCATATGAAACGTGTTTAATTAACAATTGTATTTACAACCACAGACTGAATTAAATGTTATTTTTAATTAACAATTGTCTTTACAAAGACAGACTCTATAAAATAATGTGTTTTATTAACAATTGTCTTTACAACCACAGAGTGTATGAAATATCGTGTTTAATTAAAAATTGTCTTTACAACCACAGAGTGTAAGAAATGTATTTAATTAACTATTGTCTTTACAATTACAGACTGTATGCAATGTTATGTTTAATTAACAATTGTCCTTACAACCACAGATCATATGAAATGGTTTAGTCAATTACATCATTTACTTGCACACATTTTTATTCTCAGGGAAACGAAATCACTAATGTTCCAGGGAAACAACTTCCCACTAATCTCAGTGCCCTCTCGTTAACGAACAACCCCATAACAACAATCGATGACGACGCATTCGAAGGATCCACCGCAACTCTACAATCCCTTGATTTCTCAGGTGCTCTCCTAACTCGCATCCCAAATGCCTTCCAACGCTTACAAGGCCTCATGTATTTGAGCATACACAATACACCAATCCAGGACTGGAATAACGAGGCAATGAAGAATATTGGTCCTACTGTCGTGACTTTAGATCTTCAAAATGTTGGCCTGAGCGCATGGCCGTCCTGGTTTCAGTACTTCACTAATATCACCGACTTAAATTTGGATGGCTCAAACATGTCATCTATTCCAGACGATGCTTTTGATAATTTGGTTAACACTCTAGAAGGACTGTCAATCAGTAACGGGAGCCTGACTTCTGTTCCTAAGGCTCTTACCAGGCTGTTTAAACTAGAATCACTTAATTTAGAATTTAACAAAATAGTGGATGTTACATCGACACCCGCGATGAGCAAGTTATCAGCAATAGCTTTGGATAATAATAAAATAGCTGACGCAAGGGAACTAAGCGAGGCCTTAAAGCCATTCGCTAAATCTCTGACTTCTATAGAGATCCAACATAACGCATTAACAGCTTTTCCTGATTTATCGTTCTTTGAACAAATCGCAGATTTAGACTTTAGCCACAATCGAATTTACGATCCCAGCTCTGGGAATGTTCCTGCAGATATTTACACGCTGGACATGGGACATAATTTACTTTCGTCAGTTCCTTCCTTATGGAAGTCTCTCCAGCTAGCGACATCGTTGATTCTTCCTTATAATTCAGTAACAAATATAGTCGGAGAAGATTTTCATTCGTCAACGTATGAAGTCGATCTGGGTTATAATCTAATTACAGAATTAACTGTGAAATGCTATCCACAAAATTGCGATATCAGAACATTATATTTTAACAACAACCCAATCTCCTTCATATCTGAGGACGCCTTTACAAATCTGGGGAAATTAATGACCCTTGGCCTTCAGGAAACTCGGATCGCACGTTTGCCTCCAGCTTTGGCATCTCTCACGAGTTTAGGAAGTTTGGATATGAGTAATTCTGTGTACCTCGTATGTACCTGCGCCGAGAAAGATTTGAGATCGTGGGTCATGTCAGTCAGTGAGGTCAAAGGTAACTGTAGTATAATAAATATTCAGGAATTTTTTTCTAAATTAAGTCCCTTTTGTCCAAACAATTTGAGCTGAAATTTAATGTGGGAGGCACAAAGTCGAAAATAATCATATACATTTTTGATGTAAACATTACCTAGATCGTGCAGAAACTAGCAAAATTATGTTCATTTATGACGTATTGTAATAACACCAGGGCTAAAACTAAGAATAGCAAAATGTTATGTCTTCTCAACATTCCAATATGGTGTATAAACATGGACATTTGACTATAAAAACAGAGCAGATAATTGAAGCCTTTGAAATGTAGATATATAGAAGAATAGGTAGAATTGGATGGAAGGAAAAGAAAACAAACGCTGAAGTCTTAAAACAACTAAAAATGAAAAGAGAACTACTAAATACAATTCAAACAAGTCAAATGCGATTTTTGGGCCAAGTTAAAAGACACAACAGCCTACTAAAAGTAATCCTGGAGGGGAAAATGCAAGGTAAAAGAGGCAGAGGCAGGCCAAGACTAACATGGACGAGTAACATCAAAAGATGGACAAACCAGCCTATGACAACCTGCACCATCAAAACAAGAGACAGAGCAGAATGGCGCTCCATGGTAGCCAACCTTCGTTGCGGAGACGGTACTCGATGATGATGATGATGATGTATTGAAGTCTAGTCTTGTATGTTTTGCTGTTGCGAAATTTATAAAATAAAAAATATCAACGCTGGTGATTTCGTTTTGTCTAAATAGTGCATGTTTTGTGGCCAGACTTTTGCAATTTCTTTGTGTTTATTGCATCTGCTTGCGTCACATATGTCGAAATGATAACCTATTGCGACTCAATGTTGTATAAATTGATATTTCAATAATTAGACTTTTGTACATTTGATTAAACTATGATGTAATAAGTTATTGCTCATGTATCACTGAAGTCACATCTGTGGAAATAATAAACGACTGCAACAAGTTTCTGCTCTTTTCTTAAGTTTCTGGGGGAACTAAATTAAATAGAACTTATTAATTTAACTAGAACTAATTTAAATAGAACTAACTTAACTAGAATTAATTTAACTAGAACTAGTTTAACTAGAACTAATTTAACTAGAACTAAATTAACTAGAACTAATTAATTTAACTAGAACTAATTTAAGTAGAACTAACTTAACTAGAACTAATTTAACAACTAATTTAACTAGAACTACATTAACTAGAACTAATTAATTTAACTAGAACTAACTTAACTAGAACTAATTTAACTAGAACTAAATTAAATAGAACTAATTTAACTATAACTAATTTAGCTAGAACTAAATTAACTAGAACTAATTTAACTAGAACTAATTTAACTAGAACCAAATTAACTAGAACTAATTTAACTAGAACTAATTTAGTTATATTGTGAATTTACTTGAATGTGTTACCTGATGGAAGTTGTCGATGCTGATCTCCCCTTATATTATGCCTTTTTTATCCTATCTTTTTCTCTCCATATTTTTCCGATGCATTAAAAAAAAAACATAAACATTCCTCTTAGAAGTTTTCCATTCTTTCATTTGTCCCAAGTTACGATTTCGGAAGAGACTATAGCTCAGTAGTTAGTGAACTAGTTAACTTAGGATAAGAGGTCGGGTTCGATCCTGAGTCGACGGCTTCAGGTTCACCCAACCTTAGATCGGTACAGGATTTTTTTCTGGGAAAGTAAAGTGGCACGCGTGTTATACCGACCACATTACACCAAAAATCATGTTCTGAAGGTCTGAAAATAGTATGGTCTTCTTCTTCTTCTTTCCTTCCTCATCTGCCTTTCAGCGTCGAGGGGAGATATAGTTTGCGCTCTTTTGCTCTTCTGTTTCCCGCTGCTGCTGTTATGTTTTCTAGTGCTTCTAATATTCCATCGACCCATCTTTTTCGTGGTCAACCCTTGTGTCTGGTGTTGTCACAACGTTTGTTGAAGGCTCGTTGTGTTGTGTTTTGTTCTTTCCGCCTTGTCACGTGGCCAAACCATTTTGATCTGTTCTCTCCTTATATATTCTAAGGCGGGGACTATTCCTAGCTTTTTTCTCATTTCTTCATTTCTGATCTTATCTCTCAGACTGTTTCCTGTCATTCGTCTAACACATTTCATCTCTGTAGAGGTTATTTTTCTTATTGTTCTTGCATCTAAGGTCAAGGTCTGGCATTGGTAGCACAACGTTGAGATGAAGATTGTATTGTATAGTGCTTGTTTTGCCTCCAGAGTTATTTCCTTGTTGGACAATAGTGGTGATAACTGTCCAATGATTTGACAAGCTTTGTTGCGTCTTGATTCTATCTCTGCTGTTTGAGAATTATCGTTTGTCATTAGACTTCCTAGGTATTTGAATTCATCTACTTGTTTTAGTTGTCTGCCTTCTATATTTATGTTGATGTTCTGTTTATTTTTGGCGACATTCATGACATCTGTTTTGTTGATGTTGATTTTCATGTTGTATTTTATGCCTGAGATGTTGAGTTTGTTGAAGTGTTCTTGTAGGTCTTCTATTTTTTCATGTATTAGTGTCGGATCGTCTGCAAATAGAAACTCGTTGATCTCCTCTCTAGTATGGTCACTAACACCATATTCCCTAAACGCCACTTGGCGTGACAGGGCACTTTACTGTTACGACCAACACTGCCCGAGAAAAGTATAACGCTTTAAAATTATGTCTGCTTGCGTTACACAGCAATTTTGTTTTATTATTATTCTCGAAGTATTTCGAACCCACCGTACTCAGATCTCTTTATATTGTAATTTATTTGGGTTATTTGTGTTGCCGTGTCGTCTACAACATTGGTGTATGTTCCATTTATTTTTCTTCTTCTAATCCCTAGAACGGTTATTTTAATCCACATACGTGGCTGCTTCTCTAGGCACGTGGGATGATAATATGACAAGGTCGTGACTATATGTAAAAACGGGTTTGATCAAAGAGTAAATGAAAAGTCTTTCCGAATTTCCGACAATAGAAACACATACTAACATTCCAAGAGAGCAATTTCTCGAGTTTTTCTTGTTAGCGAATTTTAACAGGCATTTTTGTTGGACAGACATGACATGTGTATAGGACCGTCGTCTCGGTGCAGCCTATAAGTTCTTCATTCCTCTTCACATTTCTGAGCGTTAACGTCGTTCACTTTGGCCCAATCCTCTGTTCACGTTCTTTGGCAGGAACTTCATAACACATTCATCTCTTGTGAAATTTGGTCGATGACCTTTCGACAGTCTTCGCTGAAAGCCTCAACGTCATCAGCAACTGTTCTGGATGAAGTCTGGCGAGGACGTTACTTTCTTCTACTGAAATGCGAAATTGTGAAGACTGGAAGTAAGAAACTCACTCATAGTCTTGGAAAGTGCCTAAACATAATCAATAACACGGCTGCTTGTTTCTATCTCAAAGTAAAATTTGAGTTCAAATCTTGGAGATTTTGCAACGTTTATGGATAAAGAAGTCATCAGTCTAGTACATTCTTCTCAATCATAAAATTGATATTTTATATCCATATTAAGATCAATAATCATCATCATCAAGTACCGGGCCTACTGGCGTGGGTGATCATGTCTCTCCACAACTTTCGATTTCGGCAGCTATTTATCATCTCTGTTGTTGACCTTCTGCCAAGCCATTCTCTTAAGCTGTCTGTTATTTTCTCTCTTTGCTTCCCTCTATCTCTTCGCCCCTCAATTTTTCCAGTTGTTACAATATATTCCAGTTGTTCTCTTCTCATTACATGGCCAAAAAATGATGATTGTTTCTTCCTAATATTGGAAATTAGCTCCAAGATCAATAATAATCATACTAATATAATAGTTATAATAATATAACAATAATATAACAATAAACCCTCAAATCAGAGATTTTAAAATTTTCAATGTAAATCAAAGACTATAATAAATGTATCTACATGTAACTACTACAGAGTAGCCTCAGTGGCTAAGTGGTTAGTGTACTCGGTTTCTCATCAGAAGGGCATGGGTTTGATCCTCAGAAATTGAGGATTTTATTTCGAACCGACAAGTCCGAAGGTGGGGGGGGGGGTCACCCAGCCTCTAACAATGGGTACAAGTGACTTTTCTGGGAAGTAAAGACGGCCTGGCGTGATCCCGACCATATCACATACAATTGTGCCCCCGTGGTCATAGTAAGACAAAAAGGAGCCGCGATAGCTCAGTTGTTAGTGAACTGGACTACAAAGGACAAGGGGTAGGGTTCGATCCCAACCGAAGGCTTCCGGGTTCATCCAGCCTTAAATAGAAACCGGATTTTCTTCTGGGAAAGTAAAGCAGCACGGGCGTAATACTAACCACATTACCCCAAACATCATGTGCTGAAGGTCTGTAAAGTATAGGGTCACTAACACCATATTTCCCTATACGCCACTTGGCGTGACGGGGGTACTTTACTTTTTTTTTACATAGAAAGATATGGTCACTAACTTCCTATTCTCCACACGTCTAGCAAGACGTGGAGGAAACTTTTACTTACAGATAAAGTCTGCGGCTCAATTTATAATCTTCTACCTTTTTAGCTCCCAGTGGAGCATAGGTCTTCAACAAACACTTTCCAAGTCGTTCTGTTTTTTGCAATTCTTTTAAGATCATTCCATGTCTTCCCCATCATCTTCATCTCTGCTTCAATCTGTCTTCTCCAAGAATTCCTTGGTCTTCCTCTTTGTCTTTTCCCCTGGGGATTCCAAAAAAGGGCCTGTTGTGTAATACTCTCAGTTGGTTTCCGTAGTGTGTGTCCTATCCATTGCCATCGTCTTCGCTGTATTTCTTTATCCACTGGTATTTGACCGGTACATTTCCATAATTCCACGTTTGTGACTTTGTCCTGCCATTTCCATCCCTTTATTCTGCGCAAGCATCCATTAATGAAAGTCTGTACCTTCGTGATTGTCAATTTTGTTATTCTCCATGTTTCACAGCCATATAATAGAACCGACTTAACATTGGAGTTGAAAATTTGTATTTTTGTATTTAGCCTAATTTCTTTGGATTTCCATATGTTTCCCAGTGCAATGAAAGCTCCTCTTGCTTTTGATATTTTGATATAAATTTCTAATGCTAAACTGTAAATAAATAGCAAAAGTAAGTTTTGGTTATGATCTATTGTAATTATTTGTATTTCTATTTAATTAATTTATTGGTTTATATAGTCAGGCAATTTTTCACAATCAACTATGGATTAGTAATAATGAAATTATTAATAACTGTGAATCATGAATAATGAATTTATTTATAAAAAAATCTACTGTGAGTCATAAATAACAGATAAATTGGTTCGGCCACATAACAAGACAAAAAGTACTAACAATGACTCAAAGAGCCATAAACAAACGCTACGAAAACGCCAGATTAAAAAAGAGACCGAGAAAGAAATGGATAAAGGGAATACTAGAGTCACTAGGAGGGATAACACCAGCAGAGGCCAACAAAAGAACAAGGAACGCAGATTGTATCTCCCCTCGGTACCAACGGCAATGGAGGAAGGATGGAAGAGGAAGAAGAAGCAGAAGTGAGTCAGAAACAGTGAAAATTATTTTTATTATAAAATTTAACCAAGAATAATGAAATTATTTATAGGTTTCAATTGTGAATCAGGAATAATGAAATTATTTATAGATCTCAATTGTGAGTCAGGAATAATCCAATTATTTATAAAAAAATCAACTGTCAATCAGGACAATAGACAAGTTATTGTTTACACAAAATAATTTATAAAGAAATGACAATTATTAAATTATGTATATAAATAAAATGTAATTCAGAGGCTCTTACCAGGCTGTTTAAACTAAAACCACTTAATTTAGAATTTAACAAAACAGTGGATGTGACATCCATGCCCGCGAAGAGTACGTTATCAGCAAAATTCCGATAATAATAAAAGAGCTGACACAAGGGAGCTAAGCTCGGCCATAAAGCCATTCCCTAAATCTCTGACTTCCTTAGAGATCCAACATAACGAATTAACAGTTTTTCTTGATTTATCGTTCTTTGAACAAATCGCAGATTTAGACTTTAGCCACAATCGAATTTATAATAATCACATATAATCATTTATGATAATTCTTTGTCATTTAAGGACAGAATGGGCTTAATCTGGTATAAAAGTCATAGACACTAGTCTGTCCACAATTTCCCGTTATAGTATTTCCTGGCTTCAGAATTATCGATGCAACTCCCTTCTCATTGCAGGTACAAATTAGGCTACCACTATTGGCAACGTTCAAATTGTTTAAGCTCAGAAGAGACGTCAACGCAAGTGGCATTCGGGTTAATCGTGTGCCTTGTAGTATCAACATTGTAAGCCGAGGCAGATTAACAAAAGCATTGCTGGATATTTTAATGATTGGGTTGTCTGTGAGAATCAGAGCTGTCAAACCAGAGTTTTCTTGGAAACTTGTATCACTTAGCTCAGTGATGAGGTTGTTTTCAAGATCTGCTTCAACTATCCACAGCGGAATCTGTGATGCCTTGATCTCCGTAATATCGTTAGAGGATAGAACCATATACTTTATCACCGTTAAATTTAAATAAACAGCTGGGATTGCAGGAAGGTTATTATATCTTAAATCAAGGCTGTACAAAGTAGATGGTAGCGAACCTGAATATGGGTCAGAGATCCGGTTTTTTGAAAAGTCAAAATTTGTGACATGTGTCAGGTATGATAAGTTCGGAATGGATGCAAGCTTGTTATTATCGATAGTTAAATCCTTTAATGTGTTATTGAGGATGCAAAGACTATCACTGAGATACTCTGATTCGTGTATATTGTTGTTACTCAACGCCAAGAGAATTAAACGATTTGATCGCGGAATCCAGGTTATATTTGAGATTTGATTGTTATCGAGCTGAAGATATTCTAAATTGATCAAGGTTGAAAACGTTTTTGACATCGATTTTAAATTGTTCAACGACAGTGACAATCTGGTCAAAGTGTTGGCCAAATTATCTAAGGCATCATCTGGAACAGACGAGAATGAGTTGCCAGATAGGGTCAGATCAGTTAAATTGGTGAAATATTTAATCCAATTTGGCCATGATGTTAAACCAACATCTTGCAGGTCAAGAGTCGTTAGTGTTCGCCCAATGTTCTTCATGACTTCCTCGTTCCAGTCTCTGATGTTTGTATTGTAAATTGTCAACATTTTCAGAACTGCTAACCGCCCAATGGCGTCCGGAATTCGAGTAAAACCAGCAAAAGAAAAGACCAATTCATTCAGTGTGAGTATCGATCCGTTAAAGGAGTCATTGGCGAGTGTGGCAAGGGGGTTGTTCATCATAGAAAGAGAGATCAGGTTGGGTGGTAAACTTGCAGACGGTATCGTTGTGATTTTATTGTCCTGAAAATGAAATAAAATACAGTTAAGCATAACTATTTATCACACTATGTTTTGATCAACCCTAAAAACATTATATTTAAAGAAATATGTGGCTTTTCAACTCTCCACAGATGGTTGGAAGCAAATTGATGTCGATCTTCAATAATGACCGTCCTACGCTATTTTAACGAAGAACTTCTTTCATGGCTAATTTACCAATTTTGAAAGTTGTTTATTTTCTTTTCATCGACATTTACCTCCTTAACCTATACGGTTTATTATAGAGCTAGCGCTTTGCCCATGATGTACTAGCCCCAACTCGGCTCATCTTCAAGAGATATTCGAAACGGTAGTCGAGGATTAGGGAATGTTAGAGCTTGGCTGGACATACCTCGCCAACGAATGCTTTTGGGTTTCTCATTCCCGATTGTCTCTCTGAGTAACAGAATCCTATAGTTTGGAAACGGAGGTGCATGCCTTGATCTATGAGGATTTACCAGAGGGTCTGTTGTTCGGTAGTCACCTACTCTGATGGGTCTGTTGTTAGGCAGTCATCTACTCTGATGGGTTTGTTGTTCGGCAGTCATCTACTCTGATGGATCTGTTGTTCGGCAGTCATCTACTCTGATGGGTCTGTTGTTCGGCATTCATCTACGCTGTTGTTCGGCAGTCATCTACTCTGATGATCATCTACTCTGTTGTTCGGCAGTCATCTACTCTGATGGATCTGTTGTTCGGCAGTCATCTACTCTGATGGGTCTGTTGTTCGGCAGTCATCTACTCTGATGGGTCTGTTGTTCGGCAGTCATCTACTCTGATGGTCTGTTGTTCGGCAGTCACCTACTCTGATGGGTCTGTTGTTAGGCAGTCATCTACTCTGATGGGTCTGTTGTTCGACGGTCATCTACTCTGGTGGGTCTGTTGTTCGGCAGTCATCTACTCAGATGGGTCTGTTGTTGGGCAGTCATCTACTCTGGTGGGTCTGTTGTTCGGCAGTCATCTACTCTAATGGGTCTGTTGTTCGGCAGTCATCTACTCTGATGGGCCTGTTGTTCGGCAGTTATCTACTCTGATGGGTCTGTTGTTCGGCAGTCATCTACTCTGATGGGCCTGTTGTTCTTCAGTCATCTACTCTGATGGCTCTGTTGTTCTGTAGTCATCTACTCTAATGGGTCTGTTTGTTGTTAGGCACAGTTGGAGCTCATAGGCTTTCACGGGCCAGGTCAAGGGAAAGGCTGTGTGGGAAGGAAGCTTGGCTTCCATGATAACTACAGTAGTATAACCATGGAGAACAAGGCAGTAACCAAATCGATGGCTTGGCTCGAAACACAACCTATTACTCTTGTGTGTTTTCTGAGTGCCTCAATGATCATGCGCGAGAAGTTCTAAGGGGGCTGGTTTCAAAGACAGTGATTGGTGTTACTAAGGAGAAGACTTCTGAATACTCAACATCATTGAACATTGTTTCATTCGTTACCATCTCCACATGGAAGGTTAGCTACAATGGAAATCCATTTTATACTGTTTCTTGTCTTGATGGTGCATCTTGTCTTTGATTCACATGTCCACCTTTTGATGTTATCAGTCCCACTAAAGTCGTAGTCTGCCTGTTCATCGCCTACCAATGTAGATGTTTCCCTCTATAATAATATTCATTTATTATTTGTCTCCAGTCTAAAACCACTGGAAACTACTATTCGTGCTGTTTCGTCCTAAATGTTTGTCTGCAACGCAAGTATTCAGCCCTACCCTATCCGGGAGATATTTGTCTTAACAGGAAAAATATTTCCGAGCTGTGATCGCAGCCTTATGCTATAGTCATGGGAAAGCCTTCGCGAAAGGACATTGCCTACGAAGCTAATTTTTTAGTTAGCTGAGTGGCAGTGTTCCCTAGCGTTTGGCGTTTCGTGGCAAGGCGCTGTGCCACTGAGTACGGGTTCGATCCTGCCTTGGTCCATATTTTTTTTCTGTTGTTGATTATTTGTCATTTTTTCCGAGTGCTGTAAACATACCTCTTCCTCTGAATTGATTTACCAATGTAGACCAGGTAGCTCCTAATAGCATTTCTCGTATTTCTCCCATTCGTTAAGAGATTACCACTCCACAAAAGAGGATTTTTACTAGTAGAGCAGCTCCTCTCGGGCTAAAGACAGCACAAAGTATAAAACTATAACACCCTATCTCTGACAATTCAGGCTGCGATCTTATAGGTAACAGGAAACTCTTTATACAGAGCTTCGCAGCCGGATGCAATCCGATCATCAGAAGTAGACACTCGTCCAGGAAGCGCTTCGGCCCTTTAGCTTCTTGACACTCTAAGAGAGATGGACCCGCCTTGGCCATGACTCCCAGGCGTCGACCTCCTGCTGCATTAACTCTGACGCTCATACTATATATTCGACAAAAAATTAATACACTTACTATACACAAAACGTCTGTTGGAATACAGTTTTCACTAGCGTGGTATACCTACTTGTCTTAGCTTTAACCCAGCATATTGAGGTCCTCTTCAGTATATTTTCGCTTAAATCCTTGGTAGGAACATACAGTTTTTCCTTCTTTATCGAGGTCAGGACAAGATGTTTCCATAAATTATCTACAATTGTACTGACACTTGTACGTTTTGGGAGCCGCGTTAGCTCAGTGGTTAGTGAACTGGACTACAAAGGACAGGAGGTTGCGTTCGATGCGGATCGACAGCTTCCGGTTTTACCCACCCTTATATGGGTACCGAATTATTTTTTTTCTGGGAAAGTAAAGTGGCACGGACGTAATACTGACGACTCTACCTAAAAAATCATGTACCGAAGGTCAGTAACAATGATGGCCACTAAGACCATATTCCCTGTACGCCACTGGCGTGACGGGACACTTTACTTTTTTCAGTTACGTCTTTGAGTGATATAGTCAGCTTCTGTGCGTTACAATTCTGTTCATTTGTTGCCATCATTTCTTGTTATTGTTATGGAAGGCCCCGGTATCACTGCAAACAAATTAAAATCCATAATTGCTTAACCACCCGTGCCAGTGGAATCATCCAAATTATTAACTCATCTCCCAAACAAAGAAAGGTAGCTGTAGACCACAGCACAGCAGTCTCAGCACACGCCAAAAGACAAAAGGTGAAACCTCACAGAAAGTGAATACAGCCAACTGTTCCTTGTCATACGATATCATCGTAAACAATCGGAATATCGAAACACGACCACAATTGATGAAACACACAGCTCACTGTGTGCACAGAGCACTAAACGCAGTAGCTTCTGCAGCAAGCCGGACTTGAATATGACGAAACTGTAATAAGCAACACTTTTCATACATAGTCTTCAGTGGTTCCTACCGCCTATCCACCATATTGACCGAAAGTTCACGCCTCCTGGAAATGATGATCGTCATATTTTTTAAAAATGTATAGCGCGAACATCGTTTTTGACTTCTAATCCGAACATGTGAAACACAGTTGGTCGTCGGATTATCCCCGTCGCACATCATTTCTTGATGCTCTTCTACTATTGACTGTGTTTGTGTCGTCAGCTTGGCTCACATTATGTCATACTTTTCGGGATGCAATAAAACAATCACAGACAGCTATCACTACTACTGTCCAACAAGGAAATAACGCTATAGGCAAAACGGAAGCTCTACAATATAATCTTCATCCCAACGTTGTGCTACCTATGTCAGTCATGGACCCTAGAGGCAAGAACACTCAGAAAAATAACCTCTACTGAGATGAAGTGTGTTAGATGAATGACACGAAACAGCCAGAGAGACAAAATCAGAAATGGAGAACTGAGAAAATAACTAGGAATAACCACCGCCATAGAATATATAAAGAAACAACAGATAGAATGGTTTGGCCACGTGACAAGGCACAGTGATCAAAACACAACACAACGAGCTCTAAAAAAAAGTTGCGAGAAAACCAGGCCCAAAGGACGACCACGAGAAAGTTGGATTCTCTCTCTCTCTCTCTCTCTCTCTCTCTCTCTCTCTCTCTCTCTCTCTCTATGCGATCAAGACTCAATCAGAGTAGTATTCCAGATCCTCTTATGAAGTCAGATGTCTGTTTAAGTGATTCGATTGCCCCATATAGGTTCTCTTCCAGGGAGGTGGGTGTGGACCACATTGCTCTTCTCAGGACTGTGTACTGGGGGCAATCCTGTAGAACATGTAGTCATATTGTCCAGTGTACAGTGGCATAGCCTGGTTGTACCTATTTTTAATTTGGTGAACATGTGATTCCTCATTCTATTGTGGCCAGTGTGTAGGCGAAGTATGATGACTTGATTCCTCCTTGATAGTTAGTGGTATCCGTCCCTCTCGTTATGCTTTGGGTATTCTCGTTTTCATTTTTAATTATACTGACCTTTGAGGATGGATTTGGCTTCACCATAACTGAGCGGATGGTTCTCTTGCGGTAATCTCCCTCCCTCTTTAGCTAATTTGTCTGTGCGTTCGTTCCCGTGTATATTACAGTGTGATGGTATCCACTGAATGACTACTCTCTGGAAGTTATTGCATATTGGTCCAGGGTTGTTCTCAGGTCATCTAGTTCATTGTTCTTGGGGCTTTTTAGAGCTGATAGTACTGACAGGGCATCAGTCAGAATCACCAATTTATTGTGCATGTTATTTTTGTGTTGAGTAGCCAGTGTTGCAGCATCTTTGAGGGCCTTAGTTTCTGCTTTAAAGTTGTTTAAGAATTTTCCAGTAACTATTGACTTGGTGATCTCGTCCTGGTTATTCAACGTCAAGAACACACCACCCCCTCCATTTCTGGTGGCATTTGTAGCAGAGCCATCTGTGTATATTTGGGACCAAGAGTCCTGTGGGTAGGTATCGTGCATGTGTTTTTCTTCTACGTATTTTCTTTCTGTGTCTGATTGGGTGCCTTTTTCATGATTCCTGTTATATTTTCCTTAAGTTCTGGTATGTTATGTTTCCCATGAGGAGACATATCAGATGAGCCCAAGGGTTTCGGTAATGTTTGGGAAAGTACTGGGTGTGCAGTATTTAGTTCATTGGCGATTGCAGCGAAGTTGCTCCTCTTTAGTCGTACAGCTCCGAAATTAGTTATTCTTTGGTGCATGGGGTGGCTAAGGATCCTTCTATTTCTTAGCTTGTTGCAATACTTTAGTGACCCGTCTGTCATCTAAGGGTTGTAAACCTGTTACTGTTTCTAGAGTCTTGACAGGTATAGATTTCATAGCACCAGTGATGATACGGGCAGCTTAGTTCTGTGTTCTGTTAATTTTGCTAAGGTGTGATTTGGAAGCCATAGCCCAGGCTGTCACTCTATACTCTAGGACTGGTCTGAATCTTCCTATGTATAGTCGTTTCAAGATATTGCTGTCTGCTCCCCAGTCCGTTCCTGCCAATTTCTTCATAATATTAGTTCGTTTTGTGGCTTTTTTTCTTGCTTTGTCTATCTGATTTTTCCAAGTCATTCTGCGATTCATGGTGATATGTTGGGTTTTGGTCAATAGGGAGTGTATGGTCTTTTATCTTCAAGTTTGCAGAGAGTGTGTTTCTTGATAGGCTGAAAATTGTATATGTAGTTTTTTTTTCGTTAATTGGTAAGAACCAGGTGTTCGTCCATTTTTCAAGTTCACCTTGGGCATCTTGTATCCTGGGTCCAGCCACCGACATACTTTCCTCGCGAGCCCATAACGCCAGATCATCTGCGTATATTGCTGAGCGTATTCGGGGTGGAATGTCCAATACTATGTCATTTATGAAAATTAAAAAGAGTGTTGGGGACAAGACTCCGCCTTGTGGGTCACCTTGTTCGATTGTGACCTTCTTACTTAGTTGACCTTGTACTTGTACTCTGGCCGTTCTATCCTGAAGGTATTGAGAGACCCAATTGAATAAACGACCCTGGATGCCAAGTCTAAAAACTTGTTCTTTAAACCCACTCGCCAAACCCTATCAAAAGCCTTCTCCATGTCGACCCACACTGCCAGTGTGTGTTTCTTTTCTTGTAGAGCATCCTCTATTTCCTGTGCGATGTAGGTGACCAGGTCTTCAGTTGATCTGTGCTGACGGAAGCCACTTTGTCTATTCGAATGTTTATTCTACTGATGTTTTTGTAAGTCTCTATCAGTAGATTTGCTGCCCTTTTGCCTGTGAGGATGTTCTGATTGTGTGCTAATGATATTGGAGATCGGCAGTTGTTTTCGTCGCTCAGAGCTTTCGCAAGTTTCCATAGTTTATGACCATTTTTGTCTAGATTAAGGCTCTCTGTTTTGTCTATCCAGCTCTGTCTTGCTGATATCATGACCTCACGTCTGTATTTGGCAGAGGCTGCTTTGTATGCAATGTTGCTCTCTGTGCTGTGTGATGTTTCAGCTAGTTCTCTGGCAGAGTCCAGTTCCTCTTCCAGTCGTTTATTTCCTTGCTCCAGTATGGCTTGTAGTTTCTTCTTGCTCCTCTAGGAATGGATTCCTTAGCAGCTCTCAGGATTCCATTTGTTAACCGCTCTATCATATTATTGACCTTCTTTTCGTGGGTGTTGATAGGCGCAGTATATGCATCATTGAGCCTGGCAAACTTTGCCCAATCAGCTCTCTTATAGTTTCAACGGGGAAGAGGTATTTGCAACTCCTGTTTGTGAGCAAGATCCACTGAAAGTTTGACTGGTCTATGGTCACTATCTCCAAGTTGGTTCAGCACTTTTCTGGTTATTTTGATAGATATGTCTCCAGTTGTAAATGCTAGATCGGGAGTGGCAGTTGTTTTCCATTTTCTTGAGTAGAAGGTTGGGGGTCCTCTCTAGAGTTTATGAGGAATAGGTTCTTGTCTATTTCCCATTCTTCCACTTCTTCACCTCGAGCATTGGACTTCTTATATCCCCATCTTTCAGAGTGGCTGTTAAAGTCTCCTACTACCAGACACTTTGATGGTGTTATTTCCATTGACTCCAGCTTCAGTAATTTGCCATTTGGACAGTATATGTTAAATATCCTTATACTAGCGGAGTTAATGTATAGGTCTGTACCAATGATCTCTGCCTCTCCGTTAAAAGTTGGATTTGACGGAAATGAGAAACACTAGGAAATAGCAGCAGAGGCAACCAGAAGAGCAAAAGACCGCAAATTATTTCTCCCATCGACGCTGAAAGGTAGATAAGGAAGGAAAGAAGAAGAAGAAAGAAGAATAAAACAATTTGTGAAATTAAAGTTTTAACATTTACATTTCATTGAATGGTGGATTGTTAAAGGAAAGACATGTACGGACTTACGTCTAAAATTAACCGCCACTGACCAGGTAGTGATCCAGTCAAGGGAGGTAATGAGGGCAAATCTCGAAATGGACATTTGATGTCTCCGTCCGAACACGTGCATACCTGTGGTCATGCGGTTTTAATTATGTTCATTATGTGTGTTGATATATGTAGATGTATGAATGTGAGTTTTTGTGTATGCATGTATGTGTGTGTATGTGTGTATGTATGTATGTATGTATGTATGTATGTATGTATGTATGTATGTATGTATGTATGTATGTATGTATGTATGTATGTATGTGCTTCTAAGTGTATGTGTATATATGTAATTGTATATGTGTATGTATGTGCATATATGTGTATGTATGTATGTATGTATGTGTATGTGTGTATGTGTGTATGTATGTATGTATGTGTGTGTATGTATACAATTTTGTATGTATGTATGTATTTATACATGGGACAAATGCATTTAAAATTGACAAAGAGTATAATATCAAAGTGCAGACAGACAGCACATACAGACTCACGTAGAACAGACAGACGAGACGGCATAGAAATAGACAGCTAATAGATAGAGTAAACAAACATAGAGCATGCCAAATGAGAAAAGTTTGACAAAGAGCAACATATAGAACCTAGTCTGACCCAACAAAATTAAACTGACAGGCGGCCAAGAAGTAGATAGCCATCATCATCATGTACCATATCGGTTGGCGTAGGCGATCATGTCCTTCCACAATCTTCTATCTACAGTGCATCGTATCAGCTCTGTTGTTGACTGTTTTCCATGCCATGACACCAAGCTATCCAGTATTTTCTCTCTTTGTCGTCCGCGATCTGTCTTTCCTTTTATTTTGCCAGTTGAAACCAAGTATTCCAACTTTCCTCTTCTCATGATGTGCCCGAAAAATATTGATTGTTTTTTTCTGATGTTTTTTTAGGAGCTCCCGTTTTGTTTTGGCCTCTTTGAGAACTTCCTCATTGGTCTTTTTAGCTGTCCAGGGAACTTTCAACATTCTTCTGAGAAATCCCATGTCTGTGGCCTCTAATTGTCTTTTCATTTTTTTGTCTACTGTCTATGATTCGCTTCCATACTTCAGAATTGGTTCTATATAGAACCGATGAACTCTCTTTCTCATTTCTATTGACATAGATTTGTTGCATAAGATATTTTTCATTTTCTGAAATACTATTTTGACATGAGGTTTTGAGCTTTTTATTTCCGTGGTGCATCTTCCATCTGATGCTATTATTGTGCCCAAGTATTTGAAACATTGCACTTGTTTCAGATTTGTCTTATTTATTTTTATGCTGCATGATGGTGATAATTGTTTCTTCGATATGACGATTACTTCTGTCTTCTTACTATTCAGACTGAGACCTTTTTTTTCTTGCTTTCTTCCACTATTATGTCTATCATTTCTTGTAGTTCATTCTTTGTCTCTGCTATTAATATTGTGTCACCGCATATCGCAATTTATTTATGTTGTGACCGTTGACTTTAATTCCTTTTTTGTCTACTATTGATCTCATAATATGTTCGATGTAAAGTGAAAACAAATCCGGCGACAGAACACAGACTTGTCTGACTCCTTGTTTTATATATTGAAATTGTCCTGTTTGGTTGCTAATTCCTATGGCTTCTGTTTGTTGCCAGTACATGTTTTTTTATGATTCGCAGATACTTGCCTTCAATGTTTAATTTCTCCAGCATATTGATTATTTCCACATGCTTTACTTTGTCAAATGATTTCGTGTAGTCTATAAATCACATATATAGATCTTTCTTTACCTCTATAGTTCTTTCTATCAATGTTCTTAAGATATATATTGCATTACTGGTGCCTTTCCCTTCCACAAATGCACATTGTTCCTCACATATTTCTTGTTTTATTTTGTTCCTTACACGTCTCATGATGATCCTTAGTAATATTTTCGTTATATGGCTCATGAGACTAATAGTGCGATGGTCTTCACAATTAGTGGCACCTGACTTCTTCGGTATGGGTACAAAAATAGATTTTTGTAGATCTTCGGGTATGTGTCCAGTGTTATATATGTCATTGAGTAGTTTTGTTATGACTAGATAGCCATAGAGCAAACAAATATAAAACTTTGACACTTAGCAGGCAGAGAGTACACATTCTGACAGAGGCAGACATACATTGAGACGACACAAAGAGGACAGAAAGTATGAAAGCATACTAAAAAAAAGCAGAAACATTGAGAGCTGATTGACTGCGGGCACACAGACAGAAAAACAGACTTAGAGAAATTGACTGTCAGAAAGGGCAGAGAAGTAGGACATAGAATTCTAGGAGAAAGAACACAGATGGACACAAACTTACATAGAACGACTCTCATTGCAAATATACAAATTGGAAAAAAGAAAGCACAGTGGCAAAATCAGACTAATGATGAAGCACATGAGCAACAATAGAAACGAAATTAGGTTAAATACAAAAATAAAAATTTTCAACTGCAATGTTAAGCCAGTCTTATTATATGGCTATGAAACATGGAGAACCACAAAAATGACAACCATGAAGATACAAACCTTCATTAATGGATGCTTACGCAGATTAAAAGGATGGACATGGTAAGACAAAACACTAACATAGGATTATGGAAAAGTATAAGTCAAATACAAGTGGATAAAGAGATACAGCGAAGACAATGGCGCTTGATAGGACACACTGAGGAAGCGAACTGAGAGTATTACACAACAGGCACTTTTTTGGATTCCCCAAGGAAGAAAATAAAGAGGAAGAGCAAAATATTCTTGGAAAAGACAGATGGAAGCAAATGTGAAGATGAAGGGAAAGACATGGAATGATCTTAAAGAAGAATGGCAAGAAACAGAACGGCATGGAGAATGTTTGTTAAAGACCTATGCTCCACAGGGAGCTGAAAGATAGAATAAGAATACAGCAATAGACTAACAGAAAACATATCACATAAAGAGAGCTGCAGAGGAAAATGAATAGCACGAAACAGAATGGAAGGGACAGATTGCCAATTTTATTAGCAGAAAGCATATTGAAAGGTGTCAAATGAATAAAAAATCACACAAACAAAGAGAGACTGACAGAGAAGATATTGACAGAGCCAATTGACACAGGACAGGGAACAAGCCATCATGCGGTTGATGAGGACGTGGGACTTCCGCACAAAAGAAGATTCATTTTTGTTATATTTTCTCTTTTGCAGTTTTGCTGGTTTTAGTTGCTTTCATATACATAGTAGAGTATTCCCTTGCTTATCCGTTCGTTTTTGTTGTCCCTGTTTTCTGAGCGTGGCCGCATGTAGACAGAAAGGTCTATAATCTGTTTAGTCTTCTTTTGTAAAGTTGTCACCATGCACTGTGCTTTACTATTTTTCTGACATAGAACATATTGATATGAAGGTTACACTGACAGCGAGCATGGTCACAATGTGTACACACAAGGAGCATATTGACATAGAGAACACTGGCATAGAGTATAAAGACAAAGAGCGTACTGAAATAGAGCATACTGACATAGAGCATACTGACAGAGAGCATACTAACAGAGAGCATACTGACAGAGAGCATACTGACAGAGAGCATACTGACATAGAGCATACTGACATAGAGCATACTGATAAAGAGCATACTGACAGAGAGCATACTGACAAAGAGCATACTGACATAGAGCATACTGACAGAGAGCATACTGACATAGAGCATACTGACAGAGAGCATACTGACAGAGAGCATACTGACATAGAGCATACTGACATAGAGCATACTGATAAAGAGCATACTGACAGAGAGCATACTGACAAAGAGCATACTGACAGAGAACATACTGACAGAGAGCATACTGACAGAGAGCATACTGACAGAGAGCATACTGAGCATACTAATAAAGAGCATAATGAGCATAATGACAGAGAGCATACTGACAGAGAGCATACTGACTTAGAGGGTACTGACATAGAGCATACTGACATAGAACATACTGACATAGAACATACTGACATTGAGCATACTAACAGAGAGCATACTGGCATAGAACATACTGACATTGAGCTTACTAACAGAGGGCATACTGACATGGAGCGTACTGACATAGAACATACTGACAGAGAGCATACTGACAGGGAGCGTACTGACATAGAACATACTGACATAGAACATACTGACATTGAGCATACTAACAGAGAGCAATCTGACAGCGAGAATATTTATAATATGCACGCAGTGACGGACACTGACAGAGTGCACAGATAAACAACACATAGACTGACAGCACAATAGAGAGAGTAAAGGCTATCAACTTAGTCAGACACATAAAGACAGAAGTCTTAATGGCATAGAATCAACAGAGACAGTGCATACAGCACACATACATAATGCACACTGGTTTTAAATTAACATACGACAGTAAGCGAGAAAGGATACAGCTAAAGAAAACACATACAATAAACAGGTAGATAACAGACGGACACATCGACAAACATTATAAACACATACAGGAGATAAACATCACACAGACAATTAGACAGACATTATTCAGACAAAGAAAACACCGTTAAGTAGTAAGCAGACTGTGTACAGACACAGACAGACAACTAATTCAAACAAGTCAGGAAAACAAATTATAGACGAATCGACAAACCTAAGAAGAGATACACAGAACAGTTAGACTAAGAAACATACAGAAAAAAAAAACATGATAGACAGGCAGATAGATATAGACAGACATAAATAATCTAACCTTGTAGACGCATTCGTCGGCTTGAACCCACACAAGTCCACAGATGGTTAGAAGAAAACAATGAACTGCGAAAGCCATTGTATGTGAAGTTGCTCATCTGGAAGATTATACAGTTATCTTTACCAACAACACAATCCCACACATCTTCCACATCTGTTCTAACGGAGCTAAAAAAGCTGAACTTTAACTCTTTCTGTACGTTTCACCGATCTGTGCGCCATGCTGATTTCGGCCGTGTACGTTTCGCCGCATAGTGCATCACTCTCAATTTGTTTAGTGTGAAACGTTATCAAACTATATTCTATTTACGTGTCTTGTATCATCTTGGTTTTGTGAAATCTAATACCTTGTTCAGTTATGTAAAAATTCATACATAGTTGAATGTTAGATACATATAAATATGTACATTGATTCTTAAAACCATGAAAAATTGTGTCTTTAAAATCTCTCCCGTTGAATTGATAATTGATTGACCTTCCTTATGGAAAGAGTTTTAAACAGATCAAATTGTTGGGGCGTACAACAAGATATTAAAAAAGACAAAACATCCATCAAAGAGAGTTAATATTCAAAGTCGACAGAAGAAGGGGCGAAAGACAGAACTAGATGTTGATGGAAACGTGTAAATGAAATATAAAATAAATAGTGAGACAAATCAGATAGCATGGATCCTATGTTCTCCATAATATTCATTACGATAAAAGAAAAAAGAAGATAGAAGTAAATTAAGAAAAAAAACATATATTTTGTGAAGTTTGAAAATTACGGCGTGGTCTTTTTCTTTCGTTGCTTGCATGAATTCTTTTATTTCTGGTGACCCATATAATATATGTTCATTCATTCTGTTCTCGGGCAAAAACAAAACATAAACGGAAGTCATAGTTCTCCACCGCTGACGATTTGCTGCCAATACTTTTTTTAGTTCTTGGTTGTTTCTTGATGCCATAGTTGAGCCTTCCATAGTAAATGTTATGTGTAGCGATTCTCTTGGTCTGCCCTGTTTTCTTTGACCTTATGGTTTTCACAAGAATTTATGTGGGGTTGTCTTTCTTCATTCATTCTAAGCACGTGACCGATGTCTTTCCAGCGCTTTCTTATAAATATCCACACGTAGTTTGTTCCCATTGCTTTCTCATCTGTTCGTTTGAAATGTATTCTTCCCAGCTTATGTTTGAGATCACAAGTGGACATTTCTTTTCGACGACATTTAGTTCCACATCCAAAGTCTTGGTGGATTTCCAACTTTCACATCCATACGTTAGCACTGGTATCATATCCATATGTTCGCACTGGTATCACATCCATATGTTCGCACTGGTATCACATCCATATATTCGCACTGGTATCACATCCATACATTCGCACTGGTATCACATCCATACGTTCGCACTGGTATCACATCCATATGTTCGCACTGGTATCACATCCATATGTTCGCACTGGTATCACATCCATATGTTCGCACTGGTATCACATCCATATGTTCGCACTGGTATCACATCCATATGTTCGCACTGGTATCACATCCATATAATCGCACTGGTATCACATCCATATGTTCGCACTGGTATCACATCCATATGTTCGCACTGGTATCACATCCATATATTCGCAATGGTATCACATCCATATGTTCGCACTGGTATCACATCCATATATTCGCACTTGTATCACATTCATATGTTCGCACTGGTATCACATCCATATGTTCGCACTGGTATCACATCCATATATTTGCACTAGTATCACATCCATATGTTCGCACTGGTATCACATTCATATATTTGCACTGGTATCACATCCATATGTTCGCACTGGTATCACATCCATATGTTCGCACTGGTATCACATTCATATGTTCGCACTGGTATCACATCCATATGTTCGCACTGGTATCACATCCATACGTTCGCACTGGTATCACATCCATATGTTCGCACTGGTATCACATCCATACGTTCGCACTGGTATCACATTCATATATTCGCACTGGTATCACATCCATATGTTCGCACTGGTATCACATCCATATGTTCGCACTGGTATCACATCCATATGTTCGCACTGGTATCACATCCATATGTTCGCACTTGTATCACATCCATATATTCGCACTGGTATCACATCCATATGTTCGCACTGGTATCACATCCATACATTCGCACTTGTATCACATCCATATGTTCGCACTGGTATCACATCCATATGTTCGCACTGGTATCACTTAGGAGTTGAACGATCTCAGTTTGTTTTCGTTTACTGAAAACTTTGAATTGTAACAGTATATGGACTGATAGAACATAAACTACATAATGGGAAATAGAGATATAGCATGGGTCGAATAGTTTAGTCGGTACCCATTCCCCAACATATTGTAACAGTAACACACGTAAGAAAACCAGTCGTCAGTAGTTAGTGACAGAATAACATAGGTAATGGACATTTCCTAGCTGTTATTAGAAAAGGTGTCGGATGGAGGTAGTAGCAGTAACAGAAGTATTGAGAGTGGAATTTTTCCAGTTGATATTTAAAAGGTGCTGGGATAATTGTAACATCATGACTTGAACCGTCAACCTGTCCAGAAAGTCAACATGTTCAGGAATAAGTTGTCAAACAACTTCAGGGGCAAGTCAAATTCATGGAATAAATATCATTATTTTGAACCGTAGAGGTTAAACAAAAGGCCAAGATGGCTTTGTTCTAGCAATTTTGACACAAAGTTCAAACAGAATTTACGACCTCGTGGATTCTGATCGATTGCGAGATAACTGCGAGAGGCCTAGGCAAAGATGAAGCAAATAAATTATGCAGATGAGACTTAGGTTTGTAATCTGAAACAAACAAAATAATTTACAAGTGAATTTAGATCAGAATCAGAAATATAAATGTAAGCTAGACAAGATCAGAGAAGCCAGTAGTGAGGAAGAAAAAAAGCAGTTAGTAAACAGAATAGCAGTTACTTAGAATCAGTTAGTGGAGAAGTATATAGAACAAGAACAGAACAAAGAAATTAGAAACAGAGAACAAGTCCTATATAAATAAGTTAGAGACAGTAATAACATAGATTAGTTGTGAAATATTTACAACCATATTCAGAAGTTGTGCTTCAGATACAATAGTAATTAGTGTAACGCAAGACACGTTGTGCTGTGATTGTTGACTAAGTTGTGCTGTGATTGTTGACTAAGTTGTGCTGTGATTGTTGACTAAGTTGTGCTGTGATTGTTGACGAAGTTGTGCTTTGATTGTTGACTAAGTTGTGCTGTGATTGTTGACTAAATTATGCTGTGATTGTTGACTAAGTTGTGATTTGATTGTTGACTAATTGTGCTGTGATTGTTGACTAAGTTGTGCTGTGATTGTTGACTAAGTTGTGCTGCGATATACTTAACCTGTCAACATCAAAATAGAAGTGCAATCAAGAAATATAAATAAGAAGCATACAAGGTAACTTTAACTCTGTCGCAGGATGTCTCTGTCTCCAGATGTTCGTCAATTTGTTGAAAGAGCTTGATGCTAGTCAGATGCATATAATATCATCATCATCATGTGCTATACCGGTTGGCGTAGGAGATCATGTCCTTCCACAATCTTCTAATATTCGTGCATCACATAAATTTTGTTGTTTGACTGTTTTCCATGCCAAGACACCAAGCTATCTAATATTTTCTCCCTTTGTCGTCCGCGATCTCTCTTCCCTGTATTTTGCCAGTTGTAACCAAATATTCCTTTTTCCTCTTCTCACGCCAAAAATGTCCAAATACTTTCCTCTTCTCATGATATGCCAGAAAAATGTCAAAACTCTTGATTAAAAAAAAATGAAAATTTATCTGAAGTTGAAAAATACCTGCCTGCATGGCGATGGACACCTGAACCCACTGCTCCCATTGCGAAAAATAGAAAAAAGTAATATTCATGAAAAGATCAGACCCCCAGGGACATTGCTACATGTAAGGGACCTCGGTAACATTTGGTAAAACCATCCAACGACGTTCAGAGAACAGTGTTCGATTCTCACTAGGAGCAGTGTGAATTCTACTGGTGGTTTGGAAAAAAAATACCTCGATGCCGACCTAGCCGTTGGCAGAAATGGGTACCATGATATTACTCTGGGAAGGTGAGGAATGCCGCCTCGCATCGTGAGTTTCGATGCTTGAAGCGACATTCAGAAGTCTCCGAATACTTCTGGATAGGCGCGCGACCACATATGGGTCAAAACTCGCGTGCTGAGACGTCTATTTAAGTCTTGTATTTTACCGTTACCTTAAATTAGCTAGATTTAGAAAATCGGACGCAAACATCAAACATCGTGGTTTGTTTGTGGCAAGAAGGATACAGCTAAACGCGATAGGCACAACTATCCGTAAGAACTACGGAAACAAAATATCAAGAATGCGTCCTTAAAAAATATGGATAAACGGTATATTAAAACACTAGAAAACGAAAAAAAAAGCAGCGAATAACAAAGGAGAAGCGAAAAATTTAAAGATTTGTCCGCCCTTAAGCAATCCTAAACCATTATCGGCGAATCATCATCATCAAGTACCATGCCTGCTGGCGAATGTAATCATGTCTCTTTACAACTATCTACCTCAACAGTTATTTAACATTTCTGTTGTTGACCTTCTGCCAGGTCATTCTCTTAAGCTGTCTGGTATGTTTTCCTTTTGCTTCCCTCTATCTCTTCGTCCCTCAAATTTTTCCAGTTGTTACAATAAATTCCAGTTGTTCCCTTCTCATTACATGACCAAAAAATTATGATTGTTTCTTCCTGATATTGAAAATTAGCTCTCCTTTTGCATTTGGAAAGAAAGAATACAAAGAATCCAATGGTTAACAATAAATGTTCTTTCGGTACCTTAAGAGATCACTAGCTTTGTGACCATTTTTGGACTAATTTCAATAAAACCTCTAATATTATGAATAAGCTTTAATGTTACAACACTCACAGCATTAAAGTTGCAAATTTAACACATTCTAATCGGAACACACAACAGCCAGTGACTTACCTATCAAGATAGGTTGTAGTTTGAAAGGGGAAATAACTAACGTGACACCTGTTATCTCACTGTTCAAGTGTCACGTTCTGTCCTTTCCTGATTCACTGTGAAGATTCAAAAAGCAAACCTCACCACACTATTTTTAATGAAACAAAAAGTTATATTTCTTTTAAGTGCAATATTTACTTTTGTTATGAATGAATAAAAAACGAAAATTATGATTACTATAAGTATAGGTTAAAAGTAGGAAGGGAAAATATAATACTGAAATTAACGAAAGAATAGAAATGACAAAAATTAATTTTAATGCCATGAAAAATATACTATAGCTTGTTTCATAACTCGTGCCCAACTTTTAAAATCGATAGCTTTTTAACCGCTTGTTGTAAGTTGTTCAAAGTTTGCATGCAAAGTTATAATGATTAGAACCCAACAGGGAATTAATTTCATAAAAAAAAACATTTGGTTATTATTGTTGCTTATTTATTTATATAAATTTATAACGACCCATTGATGTAGTCAAAACTTAATATTTACAGTATTTTAAGTTAAAAATAGCGAGTAAAAATCCATACACGGTAAAATTGACAGTTTGCACGCTTTCACCGTGGTTTTATGACACAATTAGACACTTGTAAAAAACACGAGAAATTGTGTGTTCCATTTCCGTTCATTCAGAGGTGAAGACGTGGAACGATAACATTTATCATGAGTCTTAAAATGAAATACTGCAGTTTACAAAACATCGCAATAAAAATGTATGACTATTTTTGCAAAGAGGCTAAACGAGGAAGATTATTTCATTCTTTAGAAAACCCTGAGAATAGGACAAGACACATTTTGGATTTATCTAAACGGTCATTTAATCGCTGGATTCAAGCACGTGACCGTCAATGTTCAAAATATACAAAATCACAAGGAAGAGCAAAAATGTTGGATAATTTCGACAGTGAACTTATTAGAAGTGAAATTCGCAAAATGTTGGGTATGAATGAAACTGTTACAATAAGAAAATTAAAAGTATCGCTGAAAAAGAACAACAGTATTGAAATATCAAAGTCTACATTATATAGGAATGTGAGAGCTGCAGGCTTTACATTCAGAAAGTATTCCAATGGACGAAACATCATCTGTGAGAAGCCACATACAGTAGTCATGAGAAGCAAGTACTTACGTGAAGTAAAAGAGGTGCGCAAGCAAGGTTATGATATTGTGTACTTGGATGAAACATAGATCAATGCTCACCACACTAACCAAAGGGAATGGCAGTCATCAGATGGAAAGATTAAGAGATTAATACCTAGCAGCAAACGACAGCGCTTGATAATTGCTCATGTAGGTAGTCGACAACATGGACTAATACAGAATGCAGAGCTCATTTTTCTTTCAAAATCCATAGACAATCGGATTATCACTCTGAGATGAATGGTCACATATTTAGACATTGGATTGAAAATTCTGTTCTCCCATCACTAGATCGACCATCTTGCCTAATAATGGACAATGCAGCGTACCACAACATTGTTGCACTTGAAGATAAAGTCCCGACGTCATCCAGTACAAAAGATGCTATTAAGATATGGCTCACAAAGGAGCACATACAATTTAATAATATGTACTTAAAACCTGAATTACTATCTCTAGTAAAGCAAAAACAAAGGACACAGATTTTTCAAATAGATAAGATTATCCAAGAGCACGGTCATATAAGTTTGAGGCTACCACCTTACCATGCTCATTTAAATCCAATAGAACTAATCTGGGCAAAATTAAAAGGACAAGTGGCAGATGAAAATACAACATTCAAAATATGCGATGTAAAGACTCTTGCTAATCTCGCTTTATTAAATATAGACAAAGATTATTGGGCTAAATGTGAAGACCACGTCTTAAAACAGGAAGAGGAATATTGGAAAAATGATGGTTTGTGGAATGTTCAACCCCAAACAGTTATTAATCTTTTAGACTCGTCTGATTCAGAATGAAAGTATATAACCCCCACAATGTTGGCCCTATATTACCTTAAATTAGTTAAACAAACGGTCCTTTTCAGGACCACACTACTATGAAAATTGGACATACAGGTATACCTTGATATTATCGTCCGTCCTCGAACTGAGAAGACAATAATTATCCTGGTGTTTTGTCTTATTAGGTTATTTCCCCATTACGGCCACGCCTTTACCTAGTGAAAATTAATCATAGACCAGCAACTACGGGAATTTCTATTATTTAGGGGTTCACAATTCACAATTTTGTCAAACATCAAATAAATTCGCCGCTTTAAGAAAACTGCAGCTGCAAGATATTTGTTAAATATACATTTAAATGGTCTTTTGCATTCTAATAACATTTGGAAAATTTCAACAGCTTTTAACAAACGGTTACTGAGTAATAGCGTTTTGAAGTTGGGCACGTGATTTGAAACAAGCTATAACATCAAAAAGGATTGAAACTAGGAGTAAAATGTTATATCTTCTCAATATTCCTAGACAAGAAAACAGAACACAGAATTGAAGCCTTTGAAATGTGCATTTATAGAAGAATTCGATAGAAAGAAAAGAAAACAAATAATGAAGTCTTAAAACGACTAAAAATGAAAAGCGAACTAATAAACACAATTCGAACAAGATAAATAAGATATTTTTGGCTTTTAAAAAACACAACAATCTACTAAAAATATCTTGGAAGGGAAAATACAAGGTGGCAGAGGCAGACCAAGACTAACATGGACGATTAACATAAAAAGATGGACAAGTCAGTATGTGACAACCTGCACCATCAAAGCAAGAGAAAGAGCGGAATGGCGCTCCATGGTAACCAAACTTCGATGCGGAAACGGCACTCAGTGATTAAACGTAGTCAAAGTAAATGGCTTTGGTTATGGAAGGCCCCGGTATCACTGCAAACGAATTAAAATCCATAATTGCTCAACCGCCAGTGCCAGTGGAATCATCCGAATTACTAACTCATCTCCCAAACAAAGAAAGGTAACTGTAATCCCCATCATAGCAGTCTCAGAACATCCCAAAGGACATAAGGCGAAACCGCACAGAAAGTGAGCACAGCCTGAAAATTCCTTGTCACACGATATCATCATTCATCGTAAACAAAGGGAATATCGAAACATGATCAAAACGGATAAAACGCACAGCTCACAGTGTGCACAGGGCACTTAACTCAGTAGCTCCTGCAACAAGCCGGACCTGGAATATGAGGAAACTGCAACGTAAATATATCGGTGATGAGTATTTTCCAATATGTGACGCAAGGCATCACGTAGATAGCTGCAGATGGTGGCTGCCGCCCTGGGCAAGCTGAACTTCGGCGTCATTTTAAATATTTTATTTACAGTTTTCATTTTCGTTCTTTTGGAAAATCCTTGATGGCGCCCTATAAGCACAGGCGCTTCCCGGGCTGCTGCCGGTACCTTGAGCCGGCCCTGTGTGACTCGCAGGTTACTGTCACTTCTAATCTATCCTTCCAGTCACCAAGTCATATTTCTTGAATGACACTCGGAATCTCATAAGGAAAACTTCATCACCTCTTCTCGAGTGTGGAATTATTTAACTTGTAAAGTGTGTAAGAGAAATCATGGGATTATGGGATATCAGATGTCAGTGAACTTACCATGAAGACTGAAAGTCGAGTTTTGTTTCATGAACGACCGCTTTCTGTGAAAACTGACAGCACTGTTATAGGACCTAGCACAATATGCTGGTAGTGCTGAAGAAAACAAACAAAATATTACTGTAATTAACACTCTTTTTACTATACGTCATAAAATGGTGTCTGAGTAAATAAAACAACTCTATGATAAATTAGAAGACTATATAACAATTTGAAGAAAATTAAGCCAGTCAACATGAAAGAATTTTGTTCATCTGCTGGTGGATCTGTCTATCCAATATTATGAGATACAGTCACGAGAGAATCTGCACGGTGAAACAGCATCCAGTCTAAGCCACTATATATCATCATCATCATCATGTGCCATACCGGTTGGCGTTGACGATCATGTCCTTCCACAATCTTCTGTCCACAGTGCATCGTATCAGTTCTGTTGTTGACTGTTTTCCATGCCATGACACCAAGCTAGTATTTTCTAGTATATCTGGTATTTTCTCTCTTTGTCGTCCACAATCTCTCTTTCCTTTTATTTTTCCAATTGTAACCAAGTATTCCAACTTTCCTCTTCTCAAGATGTGCCCGAAAAATATTGATTGCTTCTATCTGATGTTTTTAAGGAGCTCCCTTTTTGCGTTGGCCTATATTGTCAAGAACACATCTACCTCTTTGAGAACTTCCTCATTGGTCTTGTTAGCTGTCCAGGGAACTTTCCACATTCTTCTGAGAAATCTCATCTCTGTGGCCTCTAATCGTCTTTTCATTTGTTTGCCTACTGTCCATGATTCGCTTCCACAGGTCAGAATTGGTTCTATACAGCACCGATGAACTCTCTTTCTCACTTCTATTGACATAGATTTGCTGCATAAGATATTTTTCATTTTCTGAAATGTTATGACGTCATGGGACGCACCAAGATGGACGCGTTCAAGCCACGGTGAAAACAATGTTGACTTTGAACATGACGCTATAGGTTATCACAGCGAGTTGACGGATTTTTAGAAATGTAACCACGGGTCTGACAATAAATGTTTGTACACAGTTCGTTAACCACCGCTTTAGATCAAGTCTTTATTCTGCTGGCTTCCTTCGTGACCTTGGAAGCTAATGACCTAACTTGTGCAGACGGTTGGTTTGGAGCAAACTGTACGTTACAATGTCACTGCTATAATGACTCAGTTTGTGACAAAACTACAGGGACATGCCCAAACAATGACAGTTGTCTGCACGAATATTTCGGACCCCAGTGTCAGTACTTGGATCTCGTTTACAAATACGTCCAAAGATCTGAACCTACTTTCCTGTTTGATAACAACGACACCACATGTAATCCGGACGCAGATTATGCATCAGTTGAGGCAACTCTCAATCAATCTTTGCCGTTCTCCTGGTTTAGGATTTATGTGAATGACTTAACAGATCTGGGCAGTTTGACGGTAAAACTAAATGGTTCTGCCTCATGTAACAATGAATCAAGGTTTGTAGTTAGTCAGCACGAGATTGATGTCTTTTGCTCTGGGGCTGGTTTGATCAACAAGTTACGGATTGAAGGGGCGATAATTGCAAACATCTGCTCCATCTACATTGGCAGGGGTCGGAATGTGGCTCTCAAATCATACCCAAATATTTCTTTGAACACTATTGTAGTCAGCACACAAGCGACAATGACACACATTAAGATTGAGTTCTCACCGAACATTTCGCAGGCCGTCAATGCACTGACGGCGTGTGAGGTGCAAAAAATTTACAGACACCTATTGTCTGGACGGGCATACTTGGTCGTTTTGTGCAGTGCGTAGTGGGTGTTGCAGAGGCTGCAACGTCATCATCGGTACATGTCACGGCAACTGTTCACATGGGATCTATGGACACGACTGCTCCGGGTCTTGTCTTAGTGTCTGTCCTTTATGTGAAGAAAAATCCGGAAAATGCCTACAATGTAAGCATTCTAGCTACACCTGTAATAACACTTGTCCCGATGGTAATTTTGGGCTACAATACAAACAGACGTGTTATTATGGCTGTGACATTATATGTGACCCGGAAAGTACAGACTGTACGTGCAAGGAAACGGGTCAGACTGCACTCTCAAATGTCCGGACAACTGTTTCAACGACACATGTGAACAGTCAACCGGGAACTGTACATGCAAGGGAACGTTCTACGGGTCAGACTGCACTCTCAAATCTCCGGAAAACTGTTTGAACGAAACCTGTGAACAGTTAATCGGGGCCTGCGTCTCGTATGTCGATGATTCCCAAGTTAAGAAGAGTCTGCCGACTACAACAAACCCAAGCATATGGATTCCTTAATGTGTTTCTGTGCTGGACATGGTTCATTTCTTGGTGTTTTTCCGTGAAGCCATGGCTCATATCTTTATGTGTCTCTGTGCTAGCCATGGCTCATATCTTGATGTGTTTCTGTGCTAGCCATGGCTGTGTGTGTGTGTGTATGTGTGCTGGTCATGTCTCATATCTTGGTGTGTGTTATGTTAGTCATACCTCATATCTTGGTGTTTCCGTGTTAATCATGTCTCATATCTTTATGTGTGTATGTGTTTAGTCATATCTCATATCTTAGTGTGTATCTGTGTTAGTCATGTGCCACATCTTTGTGAGTGCATGTTTGGGTTAGTGATATCCCATATCTTTGTGTGCATGATTATGTTAGTCATATCTCATATCTTTGTGTGTGCATGTCTGTGTCTGTCACATCTCATATCATTGTGTGTGCATGGCTATGTTAGTAACATCTCATATTTTTGTGTGTGCATGGCTATGTTAGTCACATCTCATATCTTTGTGTGTGCATGACTATGTTGGTCATATCTCATATCTTTGTGTGCATGTCTATGTTAGGCATGTGTCATATCTTTGTGTGTGCATGTCTATGTCAGTCATATCTCATATCTTTATGTGCATGTCTATGTTAGTCATGTGTCATATATATTGATGTGTGTCAGTGTTAGTCATGCCTCGTATCGCTGTGTGCATGTCTGTGTTGGTCACATCTCATATCTTTGTGTGTGTATGTCTGTGTTAGTCACCTCTAGTGACTCGGGCAGATGGTGCTCGTAAACCTGGGAGGGCCGACCATCTAAGGGTAGAATCCCCCTACATAAAGGATTATCTGCTGCCTTGCAGGAAGATTGGGGACAATCAAAGGCTAAGAAAAGCTAACCTGAATAAAATGCTGGCTGAAATCGGATGCACTGGGCCACTGGCGCAGAACACAGTGCAACGTTTTAAAGGGTGTTCAATCAGAGTGGATCTGGCAGACTCTAATTGTGATGTTCTGTCTGTGGGGGCGGTCAACACACTTAGCCTTAGACAGCTGTCTTCATGTGAGAGTCTGAGATCCTGCTCTGATTGAGTCCTGATCGCAGAGAGAGAGAGATTTTCTGAAATGCTATTTTGGCTTGAGCTTTTCTGTTTTTTTTTCTGTTATTTCTGTATATATAAATATAGCCATAATTGATATCAAGGCCTTCAGCAATGTTTACAATTGTCTTTACAACGATATTCGTGAATTAAAGCACGGACCTTCTCATTTTCTTGCGTGCGGCTTATGGAAGACCATCCAGAACTTTCTAAATTTCGAATTGTTAGATTTCAAATATGAAACGCCATTCACAAATTTATATATTGTCAAGAACACATCTACCTAATGTTTACAACAACAAATTTTGAGTGTCCGAAATGTTTTTTTTAAAAATAATTTTAGCCCAGAAAATGGGAGCCGCGATAGCTAATCGGTTAGTGAACTGGACTACAAAGGACAAGAGGTTGAGTTCGATCCTGACCGACGGCTTCCTGGTTCACCCAGCCTTAAATGGGTACCGGATATTTTTCTGGGAAAGTAAAGCAGCACGGACGTAATACCGACCACATTACCCCAAAATCATGTTCCGAAGGTCTATAAAAATTATGGTCACTAACACCATATTCTCAATACGCCAACTGCGTGATGGGGGCTCTTTACGTTACTTAGCTCATGATGCACACACTTTGTTCAAGTTTCTAGATCTTTTCCAGCGTAGTGAGAGCGCTGCAAGTCATCACAAACAAAACAGTGATGTCTCGGACCACATGAAGTCAGCACATCGTTACTTAACATACAGACTCTTAGAACATACTTTAAGAACTATTTGACGGCAGAAAGCAATTTATTGTTCCTTTTTAATATCACATTCTATCTATCTGTCTATAGACCTTTCGAGCAATAGCCGGCCCATAGGGCGTAGACCAAGACACTCCTTCTCTTATTAAAATTTTTTTTCTAGCAGTTTTTAATTCTTTAAAAAATATTTTATCAAATCTCGCCATTTGTCTCTGTTCTGTGCAAGCAGTTCTGTCTCACTGAGGGAGCCGATTCCTGCTGCTCTTGCCTTTCTCATCAATATTCTTCTCAGTGTCTCCCTGGGACTTCCTCTTTTTCTCTTGCCTGTTGTTTCCCACATGAGGGCTTGCTTTGCTATTCGGTTATTATCTCTTCTCATCACATGTCCAACATATGATCATCGTCTTTTCTTGATTACTGAAGATATTAGTGGTTGATTGGCGATTTCTCTAATGTCCTCGTTTGTTTTGAATTCGTTCCACGCTATAGCAAGTATTTCCCGTAGACATTTATTTTCGAATGCGTTCAACTTTGTTTCTGATAGCACATTGCTGATACATATTTCTGAGTTGCACTTTTTGTATTTAAAAAAAGAAGAACAAACGAAAATTAACTTTTTCATTATATCTCATTAAACTATGAAATTGAAATAAATCAGACATAAATTGAAGCCTTTGAAATGTGGATTTATAGAAGAATAGGTAGAATTGGATGGAAAGAAAAGAAAACAAACGATGAAATTTTAAAACAACTAAAAAGAAAAGAAAACTACTAAATACAATTAAGACAAGACAAATGAAATTTTTGGGCACGTTAAAAGACACAACAGCCTACTAAAAGTAATATTGGAAGGGGAAATACATGGTAAAATGAGCAGAGGCAAATCAAGACTAACATTGACGAGTAACATCAAAAGATGGACAAGTCAATCTATGACAATCTGCACCATCAAAGCAAGAAACAGAGTAGAATGGCGATCCCTGGCAGGCAATATTCGTTGCGGAGACGGCACTCGATGATGATGATGAGATCAGACCTATGAAACTCCGATAAACATACACTTCTATAATCTTTGTCAAAGAGCAATGAATGTAGTTTGTGGTAAAGTACATTTTTCAATAAATTATTAAATATTAATCTCGTGACCTGTAGTCATAATGGACGTGACACTAGAACAGTGAGATAATAATAGTGTGATGTTAGTTATTTCCCCTTTCAAGCTACACGCTAATTTGATAGGTAAGTCATTATAACGGGCACATCATGAGAAGAGGAAAGTTGGAATACTTGGTTACAACTGGCAAAATAAAAGGAAAGAGAGATCGTGGGCGACAAAGAGAGAGAATACTGGATAGCTTGGTGCCATGGCATGGAAAACACTCAACAACAGAACTGATACGATGCACTGTAGATAGAAGATTGTGAAAGGACATGATCGCCCACACCAACCGGTATGGCACATGATGATGATGATGTTGTCATAAAAGTTTACTGGAACGCGTTCCGGACTAATCCAGCTGGAAAATAACCAATCATAAACAAATACACACACACACACACACATACAAATATATAGACATACATAATTGTAAACTGGTATTCAATCAGAATGGATCTAGCACTTAAACAGACAGCTGACTTCATGAGAGAGTCAGGAATCCTACTCTGATCGAGTCTTGATCGGAGAGAGAGAGAGAGAGAGAGAGAGATTCTGTCTGTTTCTGTTTTCAATCTTGTATATTTCAGTCTTACCTTATCAGTCCCGGATCTTCTATGTAGCTGGACCAAAGCCGATGTTTGTCACGACTTTCGTCCGTCATATCCTTTCTGATCTTGTTCTCTTATATATACTAGTCATAGAGGGAAGTAAATTAATTTGAAGTAGGTGCAATGGTACGCATCTTTCTAACAGATATTTCTAGAGATACAGATCCTGTACTTCTACTCCACAACAGGAATGCTACGCTCTATCTTTACGGCATTTTCCAATTACTTGGATCTTACGGTGAGACTTATAGGAGCGGAGAATAAAGGCCGCTTGTCGTCACGAATTGTTCGGATCTGTTTTAATTTATGTAATTGTAATCTCAAATATATAAGGATAGATAATGATTTACTGCACGTCTTAACGCGTAGGAGAAGAAAGAAAAGTTTAAGCGTTCGTACTATTCAATGGCAAACGACAGATTTTATGAGTCACGTGATCAGCATCACGACACGTCGCCCTATATGTATAGTAGAAAATCTGATATCAGTTTAAAACTTGGCAATCTAGAAGCCGTCGATCGGGAAAAAAATCGTCCTTTTCTCCTTAGAAGTCCAATGAAATAACCACTGAGCTATCGTGTATAAACATAAATAATACATGCACAAGATTTATTTACTTGCATTAATGTCAAATTCTCGTGAATAAAATCTGATAACAAAGATTTCGCTTGGAAGGTAATATCCTGCTCATATCACAACACATCCTGGTCAAATGTTTCTATACATTTATTTTGAAAGATAAAAAAATGTTAACGTTGCTGTGTGCTTGTGTCAAGGATAAATCATGTAGCTGATCAGGAAGTCAGAAATGTGAATCGATTTGTTGCAGATAAATGTCAGAATGATACTGGTCTGGTATTTGGACCCCTGGTACACGAACTTATAGAGAGTCAATAAGGGAGTGGATAACGTGTTCTATAGTCCATAAAGTGATCAGGTTTGTTTGCGAACGCCAACTTTATATCTCTAGTGAAGTCTCAAGGACTGATTTATCCGTGGATATCACTTTGATCCACTTCACACCGACAGCTCAGTGTTCAGGTCTTCCTCGCCGAACAGGTAGATATTCTTCTACTTCAGAGAGTCTCTCTCTCTCTCTCTCTCTCTCTCTCTCTCTTTGATAGCCCAGAGTTTTGTAGATTAGTTCGCATCGATTTTGCTTGTGCAGTGCTATTCTTCTTAATGTCCAACCTGCAAGAGATCTTTAACATGCGCAGAGTGGTCACAGTACCTCTTGATTCGAAAGGGGTAGACTTCGAATTTCACTACCCAGAAGTCGAGGGGGGAGGGTAAACCCACACAAAACCGCAGATTCGAAATGAAAATACCACCACCCCCCTTTTCTATGCAGCATGATTTGAACCCGTAACCTTCTAGTCCAGAGACCGTTATCTTACCCTTAGGCCACCTAGATCTGGATAAAACCCGAATTTGCGACTTTCTAGTAGAAAGAAATGAAAAGAAAAAAAAAGGTATCTGAACCTATGATTCGGAAAATCATTAACAATTCTGAAGAGCAATTTTTAATTCATATTAAAGAATGAACGAAAGAACTCGACTCGTGACTGAACTTTCTGTATTTGTGTTCCTATTTTTAATATCGAAACACATCACCTATTGCCAGAAAATGGAAAAATAAAATAACAAATGGCATATTTTGTTGATCTGTCAATGTCCTGTTAAATTTAGTCGACAAATCATCTATATTTTACAACAGGCAAATCCATGGTGCTTAGATTCCCTCCTATACACGTTCCTCTTCATGAGGCAGGGGGTAAAGGAGTAAAAGTGCAGCAAAATGTATAGGAATGTGAAGCTAATGTAAAGTTGATGATGATAATGAAATTAAAAAAAAAAGAAAAAGTGATATGGTAATCGATTTACGTAGTTGAGAAACAAAACAAAAGTAGAACGACGTTTCGGTCATGAAGGCCTTCAGCTGAATCAACAAACAGATACACACAAATATATGGACATATTCAGAAATCTAACTAAAGTAAAAAGAAATAAAGAGCCCCGTCACGCCAAGTGGCGCATTGGGAATATGGTGTTAGTAACCATAAATTGTACAGACCGTCGGCACATGATTTTTGGGGTAATGTGGTCGGTATTACGCACGTGCCGCTTTACGTTCCCAGAGAAAAATCCGGTACCCATTTAAGGCCGTCGATTGGGATCAAACCTACCTCTTATCCTTTGTAGTCCAGTTCACTAACCGCTGAGCTCAGAAATTTTACTACATGGCAATAATGTGCTAGATAAATGAAAAAAAAACCAAACAGATTAAAAAAAAAAGATTTTTTTCTATATCTATTATTTTCATTTCTCCTCACAATTAGCTTCAATGCAGCTTTGCAATATTTTGTGCATTTATGTGCATTTCTCTGCTTGACCCGATAATATGCTAGTCTCTCGAAAAAACAGTCATTTCCCTGTTTTCCAGAACTAGGCCAGGCACCGACCTACCAGCATGAAGCACACACCCGTTACACACCAGCGAAAACCATGAACGAGATGCACGAACTCCGTAGCATTAGCTAATAGACCCCAACCTCCTTATTCGCCTCTTACAAAATGTGTAGCAGATGTGTCATCGCTTCTTACAAAATGTGTAGCACATGTCATCGTTTCTTATAAAATGTGTAGCAGATGTCATCTTTTCTTATAAAATGTTTAACAGATGTCATCGTTTCTTATAAAATGTGTAGCAGATATCATCGTTTCTTATAATATGTTTAGCAGATGTCATCGTTTCTTATAAAATGTTTAGCAGATGTCATCGTTTCTTATAAAATGTGTAGCAGATGTCATCGTTTCTTATACAATGTGTAGCAGATATCATCGTTTCTTACAAAATGTTCAGTAGGTGTCATCGCTTCTTACAAAATGTTTAGCAGATGACATCGCCTCTTACAAAATGTTTAGCAGGTGTCATCGCATCTTACATAACGTGTAGCAGGTGACATCGCCTCTTACAAAATGTGTAGCAGGTGACATCGCCTCTTACAAAACGTGTAGCAGTTGTCATCGCCTCATACAAAATGTGTAGCAGATGATATCGCCTCTTACAAAATGTGTAGAAGATGACATCGCCTCTGACAAAATGTGTAGCAGATGTCATCGCGTCTTACAAAATGTGTAGCAGGTGTCATCGTCTTTTACAAAATGTTTAGCAGGTGTCATTGCCTCTTACAAAATGTGTAGCAGATGACATCGCGTCTTACAAAATGTGTAGCAGGTGTCATCGCCTTTTACAAAATGTGTAGCAGATGACATCGCGTCTTACAAAATTTGTAGCAGGTGTCATTGCCTTTTACAAAATGTGTAGCAGATGACATCGCCTCTTACAAAATGTGTAGCAGGTGTCATCGCCTCTTACAAAATGTGTAGCAGATGACATCGCGTCTTATAAAATGTGTAGCAGGTGTCATCGCCTCTTACAAAATGTGTAGCAGATGATATCGCCTCTTACAAAATGTGTAGCAGGTGACATCATCATCATCATCATCATCGAGTGCCGTCTCCGCAACTAAGGTTGGCTACAGTAAATCGCCATTCCACTCTGTTTCTTGCTTTGATGGTACAGGTTGGCTTTCTTTGGAATGTTACGTGATGAGGCTCCAATCTCTTTCACGGTGGTCTGCCATATTCGTCTTTCGTGTTCTCAGTATGCCACATGTGTACCACACACTTTGCTGTTTTCGCTTTCTAGGCCGTTGATCATTTCTGACTCTTCCGCCTCATCCACCGTCACAGACTTTACACATTCGGGTTGAACAAACCCGAATCCAGCGTCATTTTTGTCAAACCATGGGCTTGCCTATCGAACTGCGAACACACGAAATAAAGAATAAATCATATTCCTCTTAAATATCGGTAAAGTTCACAGTTTATCCACCCGTCAGAAATAAAACATACACCAAACGGGGAATAGCAACACATAATTTCACAACTAGACTGTCGCGTAAATCATTTAAATATGTCAGCAAGAGCCGATTTATAAAAACGACTACACGTAGCCGCCATGACACCGGAAAAACACATCGGTGACACCGCCTCTTACAGAATGTTCAGCAGGTGACATCGTCTATTATAAAATGCTCAGCGGGTGACATCGCTTCTTATAAAATGTTCAGCAGGTGACATCGTCTATTATAAAATGTTCAGCAGGTGACATCGCCTCTTATAAAATGTTCAGCAGGCGACATCGCCTCTTACAGATTGTGTAGCAAATGATATCGTATATTATAAAATGTTCAGCAGGTGACATCGCCTCTTATAAAATGTTCAGCAGGTGACATCGCTTGTTATAAAATGTTCAGCAGGTGACATCGCCTCTTATAAAATGTTCAGCAGGTGACATCGCCTTTTATAAAATGCTCAGCAGGTGTCATCGTCTCTTATAAAATGTTCAGCGGGTGACATCGCCTCTTACAGAATGTTCAGCAGGTGACATCGCTTCTTATAAAATGCTCAGCAGGTGACATCGTCTCTTACAGAATGTTCAGCAGGTGACATCGCCTCTTATAAAATGCTCAGCAGGTGACATCGCTTCTTTTAAAATGTTCAGCAGGTGACATCGCCTCTTTTAAAATGTTCAGCAGGTGACATCGCCTATTAAAAAATGTTCAACAGGTGTCATCGCCTCTTACAAAATGTTCAGCAGGTGACAGATATTGTTTTCTTTCACCCTGTCAGAGCCCCAGTGGCCGCGCGTCGATGTGGTGACGTCATTATCATGTACTCAATTGTAAATTGACGTCACACAAAAACAGTCATCAATCGTGTTATTTTGGTTGCAATATAAATGGTTTGCTAAACAATCACTTGATTTGGAAATTAGTTCTCAAACATGTTACGTGCAATTAAAGTAGACAAATTTGCTTCAGATTCGTATTCAATTAAAAGCAGATGAAACTGAATAATTCTTGTATGCATTTAAAGAAAAACTACTTGCTATATGATTTTATGCATTTAAAAGAGACGTTTGATTCATGCTTTTATATAAGCTTTTATACAATTTGAGCAGACCAGTTTGATACATGCTTTTATATAAGCTTTTATACAATTAGAGCAGACCAGTTTATACATGCTTTTATATGAGCTTTTATACAATTGGAGCAGACCAGTTTGATACATGCCTTTATATGAGCTTTTATACAATTGGAGCAGACCAGTTTGATACATGCCTTTATATATACGTTTTTATACAATTGGAGCAGACCAGTTTGATACATGCCTTTATATATACGTTTTTATACAATTGGAGCAGACTAGTTTAATACATGCTTTTATATATACGTTTTTATACAATTGAAGCAGACCAGTTTGATACATGCTTTTATATATACGTTTTTATACAATTGGAACAGACCAGTTTGATACATGCTTTTATATATACATTTTTATACAATTGGAGTAGACCAGTTTGATACATGCTTTTATATATACGTTTTTATACAATTGGAGCAGACCAGTTTAATACATGCTTTTATATATACGTTTTTATACAATTGGAACAGACTAGATTGATACATGCTTTTATATATGCGTTTTTATACAATTGGAACAGATCAGTTTGATACATGCTTACATATCAGCTTTTATACAATTGGAGCAGACTAGTTTGATACATGCTTACATATCAGCTTTTATACAATTGGAGCAGACTAGTTTGATACATGCTTATATATCAGCTTGTATACAATTGGAGCAGACTAGTTTGATACATGCTTATATATCAGCTTGTATACAATTGGAGCAGACTAGTTTGATACATGCTTATATATCAGCTTGTATACAATTGGAGCAGACTAGTTTGATACATGCTTATATATCAGCTTGTATACAATTGGAGCAGACTAGTTTGATACATGCTTATATATCAGCTTGTTTACAATTGGAGCAGACTAGTTTGATACATGCTTACATATCATCTTTTATACAATTGGAGCAGACTAGTTTGATACATGCTTACATATCAGCTTGTATACAATTAGAGCAGACTAGTTTGATACATGCTTACATATCAGCTTTTATACAATTGGAGCAGGCTAGTTTGATACATGCTTACATATCAGCTTTTATACAATTGGAGCAGACTAGTTTGATACATGCTTACATATTAGCTTTTATACCATTGGAGCAGACTAGTTTGATACATGCTTACATATCAGCTTTTATACAATTGGAGCAGACTAGTTTGATACATGCTTACATATCAGCTTTTATACAATTGGAGCAGACTAGTTTGATACATGCTTACATATTAGCTTTTATACCATTGGAGCAGACTAGTTTGATACATGCTTACATATCAGCTTTTATACAATTGGAGCAGACTAGTTTGATACATGCTTACATATCAGCTTGTATACAATTGGAGCAGACTAGTTTGATACATGCTTACATATCAGCTTTTATACAATTGGAGCAGACTAGTTTGATACATGCTTATATATCAGCTTTTATACAATTGGAGCAGACTAGTTTGATACATGCTTATATATCAGCTTTTATACAATTGGAGCAGACTAGTTTGATACATGCTTACATATCAGCTTTTATACAATTGGAGCAGACTAGTTTGATACATGCTTACATATCAGCTTTTATACAATTGGAGCAGACTAGTTTGATACATGCTTATATATCAGCTTTTATACAATTGGAGCAGACTAGTTTGATACATGCTTATATATCAGCTTTTATACAATTGGAGCAGACTAGTTTGATACATGCTTATATATCAGCTTGTATACAATTGGAGCAGACTAGTTTGATACATGCTTACATATCAGCTTTTATACAATTGGTGCAGACTAGATTGATACATGCTTACATATCAGCTTTTATACAATTGGAGCAGACTAGTTTGATACATGCTTACATATCAGCTTTTATACAATTGGAGCAGACTAGTTTGATACATGCTTACATATCAGCTTTTATACAATTGGAGCAGACTAGTTTGATACATGCTTACATATCGGCTTGTTTACAATTGGAGCAGACTAGTTTGATACATGCTTACATATCGGCTTTTATACAATTGGAGCAGACTAGTTTGATACATGCTTACATATCGGCTTTTATACAATTGGAGCAGACTAGTTTGATACATGCTTACATATCGGCTTTTATACAATTGGAGCAGACTAGTTTGATACATGCTTACATATCAGCTTTTATACAATTGGAGCAGACTAGTTTGATACATGCTTACATATCAGCTTTTATACAATTGGAGCAGACTAGTTTGATACATGCTTACATATCAGCTTTTATACAATTGGAGCAGACTAGTTTGATACATGCTTACATATCAGCTTTTATACAATTGGAGCAGACTAGTTTGATACATGCTTACATATCAGCTTTTATACAATTGGAGCAGACTAGTTTGATACATGCTTACATATCAGCTTTTATACAATTGGAGCAGACTAGTTTGATACATGCTTACATATTAGCTTTTATACAATTGGAGCAGACTAGTTTGATACATGCTTACATATTAGCTTTTATACAATTGGAGCAGACTAGTTTGATACATGCTTACATATCGGCTTGTATACAATTGGAGCAGACTAGTTTGATACATGCTTATATATCAGCTTTTATACAATTGGAGCAGACTAGTTTGATACATGCTTACATATCGGCTTGTTTACAATTGGAGCAGACTAGTTTGATACATGCTTACATATCGGCTTGTTTACAATTGGAGCAGACTAGTTTGATACATGCTTACATATCGGCTTGTTTACAATTGGAGCAGGTTAATTTGATAAATTTGAAATCAAAGAGGCGACAGGCGACTGTATGATGTGTTGAGGAATGGAAACTGATCATTGAACGAGAAGAAGACAATTGACACTGATCCTTCGTTTTCTACCTATCAGCTCCATGTGGAGCATAGGTATTTAACAACAACTTTATAAGCCGTTCTGTTTCTTGCCATTTTACAAAATATCATTCCATGTCTTCCCCATAATTTGTAATCTCTTCTCCGGCCGGCTTGTGTCAAAGTCTCTTAGATAGAGAGCCTTTATCTTTCTTGGATGGCAGATTTACTTTTATTCTTTTCTTTGACTTGTTCATGTTTGTGAAGTTTTTCGGCTTATATTTTTTTTATCACAGTATTGGATAACCAGTCCCATGCCCAACCCTCCTTTCTCGCCTCTTACGAACAGACCTTGTAGGGTACAGCGCCACTGTTCTTTACACCCCTTTCGGGCCCCGGAAACTCACAGGCACTGATTAATTTGATATATTTATAATACAATTAAGACAGACAACTTTGATACATTCTTTAATATAAGCTTCCATTTATTAGATCAGACCAATTTGTGTAATAGTTGTCTCCAATAAAGCAGACAAAATAACTTCAAGTAATTAATATACATTTAAGGCAGACCAATTTGATACATTTCTTAAAGATTAAAACTGATCAATATGCATAATATTATCATACATTTAAGGCAGAAATAAAAAATGAAATATTCAATTAAATTAGACCAATTTGCTTCATGATTTTAATTCAAATGCAGCAGACCAATTTGATGAACAAAACTAAAATCAAAGCAGATATGTTTACATCATATTTTGTACACAAGAAAGGCAGACCAATTTGCTTTGCTATTTAATATAATAAAGCAGACCAATTTGCTCTGAGTAATTTTGCACTTTAAAGAAAACATACCAATTTGTTTCGCTTTGATATGCGAACACAAGTAAAGTAATATTATTTGCTGCTCCTAGTCTGACCTTTGAACCTAAATCCAACTCATTTCAGTGTCAAAAGCCAAAGGCTAAATGGAGAAGAAGAGGTTTCATTATAACAGGCTCAAGACCGCATTAACCGCATGAAGAAAGTAAACAGCATGAACTAAGGAAATACAGCAAATCCTGAAAAAAAAAACATCTTAGATTATTCAAGTAACAAACTACTGATGCTGTGTTTGTATTTGTTATCAATGCTAGACATCGACGCAAGCACGTATACCTTCATCAGATGCACGAGAAATAATGAAAACACAAACATACACACACAAACACCCAAAGTGTCCAGTAGCGGAAGCACAAAGTAACTGCATTAAGCCACTTAAGCCGTTTGGATAACGGAAACAAATTAATTTTTCGAACATGAGCTAGTAAATTAATTTTTCGAACATGAGCTAGTAAATTAATTTTTCGAACATGAGCTAGTAAATTAATTTTTCGAACATGAGCTAGTAAATTAATTTTTTTAACATGAGCTAGTAAATTAATTTTTCGAACATGAGCTAGTAAATTAATTTTGACATTTGACCCGATACACATTAAAATAAAATACATCACGATTATACAACAAGAAAACATCAAGCTACAATGCAGAAAGGACAACGTTTATAATGATGAATACAGGGAAGCAGAAAGTCTCTAAATAAACTCAAGATGATAATAACTCAGGCTGCTCAGCCAACTATATCAAGAAGGTTACATACACTATATGTCAACAACATAAAGTCACATGCAGTAGGATAGAAGATGAAGTAGACAAATAAAACACAATCCAAGTGACAAAAGATCTGTTTAAGGACAAGATGGGCTCAGATACTGAAAGAAGAAAGTGATACTTGCTACTCCACAGCTTGTATCGATGCTGCTTTGCCGACTCAGAACCCACCCCCGCAAACTCTTCTCTTCGCACGTGCAGACAAGACCAGGGGTGTCATCCATACTGAAATAGGTCACAATCGACAAAGAAGCTAGAGCTAACGGAAGACGCGTTAGTTTGGTATTCTGTAAGTCTATGTCTTCTAGTTGATGCAAGTTTATGAAAGCGTTCAGAGAAATGCTAACAATTGGGTTGTTAGTTAGTGTCAAGGATACAATACTAGAATTCACCCGAAAACTTATGTCTGTTAATTCAGAAATTAAATTTGAGCTTAGATCGACAAATTGGATCCAAGGAGGAATGTCCGCTGCATAGATAGCTCGTACAACGTTGTTGGTCATTTGTATCCCCTCAGAAGAATTTAGATTGTGAAAAACATTGGGGATTGATGGAAGAAAGTTGTAATCTAATGTCAAAGAAGATACAGACGGATGCAACGAGCCAGCTAGTGGGTTTGATATCCGATTGTGCGATAAATCCAGGTTATCTACATGGGATAAATAGGATAAGTCTGGAATTTCAGATAAGTTATTATCATCTAAGCTGATATCTGTTAAAGACTCAGCATAAAGTCTGAGATCGTTGCTAAGACTGTGCGCGTCAACAAGATGTGTGTTGGTGAGCGATAAGGTAATTAGCGTGCTTGACAACGGCATCCATGATGTGTAGGAGATCCTGTTATTGTCCAGTAAAAATTCCTGAAGAACCTTCAACTTTGATACCGTTTTTGGAATAGCCGTTAAATTATTGTTGCTCAAAATTAAAATCTTTAAAGTGTCGGCCACATGATCCAGTCCATCCTCAGGTATTTCTGAGAGAAAATTTGAATCCAGACCTAACTCGATCAGTTGAGAGAAGTTCTGCATCCAGGTAGGCCAGGTGTGTAACGTAACATTTTCCAGGTACAATTCCTGTATTTTTACTGATATATGTTCCATAGCATTATCATTCCAGTCCTTGATCCAAGTGTTGAAGACACTAAAAGATGTCAGAGCGTGCAGATTGAGAAGCGCGTCTGGAATTCTCGTGAAAAGGGCTCCAGCAAATGAGAGATCTTGAAGGGTGTTCTGGGAATCGTTGAAGGCGTAGTCATCAACGGTTAAGATGGGGTTCCAGAAGAAGTCGACCTGCAGTAAATTTGGAGGGAGTTTCCCGGCTGGTACTTCCGTAAGGAGGTTTGTCTGTAGAAGAGAATAGTATCACAGCATCTCAATGGACACATTCTCCTAGTGTTCAAACGTCAGGAAATATATACATCATTTGTGTAAAACATCAGTATACATCATTTGTGTGAAACATCAGTATACATAATTTGTGTAAAAATTCAGTATATATCATTTGTGTAAAACCTCAGTATACATCATTTGTGTAAACCATCAGTATACGTCATTTGTGTAAAACATCAGTATACGTCATTTGTGTAAACCATCAGTATACGTCATTTGTGTAAAACATCAGTATACATCATTTGTGTAAACCATCAGTATACATCATTTGTGTAAAACATCAGTATACGTCATTTGTATAAAACATTAGTATACATCATTTGTGTAAACCATCAGTATACATCATTTGTGTAAAACATCAGTATACATCATTTGTGTAAAACATCAATATACATCATTTGTGTAAAACATCAGTATACATCATGTGTGTAAACCATCAATATACATCATTTGTGTAAAACATACGTATACATCATTTGTGTAAAACTGCAGTATACATCATTTGTGTAAAACTTCAGTAAACATCATTTGTGTAAAACTTCAGTAAACATCGTTTGTGTAAAACTTCAGTAAACATCATTTGTGTAAAACTTCAGTAAACATCATTTGTGTAAAACATCAGTAAACATCATTTGTGTAAAACATCAGTAAACATCATTTGTGTAAAACAAATAACATACAGTTTCACTAAATTGTTACTACTCAACAAATGTAAACGCTCAGTGCATATCTACCCCATAGACAAACAAACTACATCTTCTAGCTCACAACCATCTATAGTACTAAGGCTAGCATGCAGAAAAAGATATCACAGTAAGCCCCCTCGATTATGACGTCTTCATTTACGCGAGCTATAGGTGACTGAAGTAATTCTACCGCAATCACCACCTGCTCTAAAAGCTGAAAGCATCAGTAAAGTGAGATCATTTCTTTCTGCCTGCTAGCCTTACTACTATAGATGGTTGTGCTTCTAGTGTAATCGTTTACTCTATTTGTTAGACCAAAATTCGAGAGAAAAAAAACTCGAATGTAAAATTGCATTCGGATAAAAACGACTGAAAATGAGGCCGGTCTTTAAGACTATGTGAATTGTGAATAGTGGTATGATGAGAACCTTTCCATCTCACTGATGGTAGAGAGGATAATGGGGCACTAGTAAAGAGGTCCTCCTGTCGGCTATCATCGAGGCAACGTCTCTCTGTGGTGAGATGCTGAGCACAAGAAAGGGATCGAAGTAGAAGAAAACATGACGTACGATACGCATCATTTCTATAGCTCGTTAATCTCATTTTCGTCATCTGAAAATTATTAACTCACACCTCAGTTTTACAACATATTATACTTAAAAGAGGAAGAAATGGAAGTAGACGGAGAAATATATGATAAACAAAAAAAGTAAAGTGCCCCGTCACGCCAAGTGGCGTATAGGGAATGTGGCGGACCATAAATTTTACAGACCTTCGACACATGATTTTTTGGGGTAATGTGGTCAGTATTACGCCCGTGCCGCTTTACTTTCCCAGAAAAAAAATCCGGTACCCATTAAAGGCTGGGTGAACCCGGAAGCCGTTCGTTGGGATCGAACCGTATCTTTTGTCCTTTGTAGTCCAGTCCACTAACCACTGAGCTATCTCGGCTCCCATGTTTATTAGTGATGACCAAGAATTCCCTGGGGCATCGGATGAAAAAGGAATGACTATTATACAAACATTGCAATGTAATGGCTAAACAGAATACAACAAATTCTGTTATATGTGCAGGGAAGAGTCGTGATATAGGTAGAGTTATCTCACATGGGAAGAAGGGGAGACAAGAACGAGAATTATCTTACATTAAAAGCAGGAAGAGAATAGGTAACGGTAATTCAGAGTGGTATTACTTGAAGGAGAAAGAGGTTGAGTGAGCATGTACTCAGAAAGGTCACGGGTGAAGAGTGAGTTTTGAGGATCGAATGGGCTACTAACTGTGACAAAAACTTAGTAGGTTGGGCTTTCGACGGCTGACGATCCAAGCGATAGGAGCTTACAAGAAGAAACCTGCTAGGGCGAATGTAGTGAGGGGATGTTTTCAAACAGGCCCAGAAGTTACTATCACGTAAAGGAATTTACATTGAAGTAGTTGTGTGGTTAGATTATGCTTAGAACTATGTCTGATGTAGACGAAATGCTTTAAACCCAATTTGGCGCCTCACAGCACCAGAGCTGAAAGTTGTCAGCGACCCACAACTGATGGCTTGCGCCAGGATCGGTAAACCAGAACCATCCAGACCCTGCTCCACCCCTCCGCGGTGCCTCTAGTGACAGACTAACCTGTCTAATCTGGCCAAGCGAGTAGGGATCGAAGAGGGAAGACAACCCGGTACTCAAAAATGTCGTGCTGAAGTCGGATGTGTTGGACCGAATGGCACACATATCACAGTTATACTGGAAACCACAATACAACGCAGACACACCCACTTAACGTCCTTTTAAGGGCGGATAATGAAAAGGAATTCTAAAGTCTACTAGAATACTCTAGAATACTTTAGTCATCGGGCGAACGCAAGCAAGCAAACCCAATTTAGCCGTGATGGAAGATTCAGGAAATAGTTGATAGTCGTGCTGAAATCTGATACGGACTTAAATCAGATGACTGCTGTGAGAATAGTGTTAAGACTATTAATCATGAGACAGTAGTTGTTGAAATATGGAGTAGATTGTGCTAGCATAGAGATTATGTTGATTGAATGGGAGTAGCTATGATGTGGGTAACTTCTATGTACATGAGAGTTAGATTGTGAAGAGAACCTGCTATTATGTAGAAGGTAAAGATATGTGATGTACAAGTGTGTTATGTGAAGTTGTTACAAGTGATTGTGTTATTGAATACATCAACTGAGACATCTCTCCTGTCTTAAGTTAGTAAGTTAGTTGTGAAGTAAAACGTTGGGAAGTTCGACACAGTTATAGTATTTAGAAATATCTTCCATCAGCATGTTATATCTTTCCATCAGGGATTATTAATGGTTATGGTTATGGAAGGCCCCGGTATCAATGCAAACGAATTAAAATCCATAATTGCTCAACCACCCGTGCCAGTGGAATCATCCGAATTACTAACTCATCTCCCAAACTAAGGATGGTAATTATAGTCCCCATCATAGCAGTCTCAACACACGCCAAAAGACATAAGGCGAAACCGCACAGAAAGTGAACACAGCCAACTGTTCCTTGTCATACGATATCATCATTCATCGTATACAAAGGGATTATTAATTCTGTCGGCAGCGTTATATTATTATTATTAGAAGATAACTTTACATCAGCTTTGTGCAGATAGAACATAAAATTACAATGTAATTCGTATACTTACAACTCAAAATACATAAACTCATGTATACATCCACAGCTAACAGCCCATCATGGATTTACCGTTGTAGCGAGTAACTTTATATTTGCCATGGACAAATAAGAATTTAAATAAAAAAATATTACAAGACAATAAGATGAATCATGAATCACAATTAAACTATCAATTCCTGGATTATTTAGAGAAATAATATCAAGAAAGTGAAGAGATATCGATCAGGGAAGGCACCAGGAAGGAATGGATAACAACTCGGCTAGATAAATATAAACGAGATACTTTTGGTGAAAAACACAAGCGGACATCATCAATGCCCTCCGAGATGTTGGAAGAGCACAGGACTTCGACAAACACAAATCCGCGTCACTTCTTCGGATGAAAGAGATGGGAGTTAAGATGGGCACAGCCAGAAATGAGAAACTTATTGGCCGTGTAAGAAGACTAACTAACAAACACAGAACTGGAGTCGCCATCGCTGGACACTGCTGCACTTGCTGAGGAGGGGATGTGGAGGGCGTTTATATGGTAACTGAAATTAATCTGCTAAAATATACAGATAATTTTAGCTAGAAACTTTAATGTTCTTTCTTTCTTTCTTTCTCTCTTTCGTTTTCTTTCTTTCTTTCTTTCTTTCTTTCTTTCTTTCTTTCTTTCTTTCTTTCTTTCTTTCTTTCTTTCTTTCTTTCTTTCTTTCTTTCTTTCTTTCTTTCTTTCTTTCCTTCTATCCTTCTTCATTTCTTTCTTTCTTTCCTTCTTCATTTCTTTCTTTCTTTCTTTCTTTCTTTCCTTCATTTCTTTCTTTCTTTCTTGTTTTCTTCATTTCTTTCTTTCTTTCTTCCTTCCTTCTTTCCTTCCTTTCTTTCTTCCTTTCTTTATTTCTTTCCTTCTTTATTCCTTTTTTCTTTCTTTCTTTATGTATTCCTTTCTCAGTAATATTGTGTTCACACAGCTAATGTCTCTCTTCCACATTCACACATACAAGTAACATGCCTTACCTCAAAATTCAAATGCATTGGTCCCGTCTGTTCTCCTGTTAAAGGCGGGATCATAGTCAACCCTCGTTCTTGACAATGTATATTTGTTTTCTTACATTTACATTCCTGCAATGAGTAAACATCAACATTTATATATCTGAACTATATGACTATCGGCAGCTCGGTAGCGTGATGGTTAGTGGCCTAAAGGTTCGGGGCTCAAATACCACGTAAGGCAACTTCTTTTTAAAATTTCTAGGAAGTCTACCCAACCCTTTAAATGGGTACCGCTGTATAAGGTGGGGGGGGGTGGAGTGTCTGAGGAGGAAAGACATCGAGGAAGAGATCCAGCCACGGCACCTTATGAGAGCTTGGCTTCATACAATGAAACACTAACACTTTATTATCCAACTGTTGTGTATAAGGGAAAGCCTCAATTTTGAACAATCATTGTTATCTTCATCGCCACAACACTATTCATTCATTCATTCGTTCGCTCATTCATTTTATTCTCGAGCCTAAGACGACAAATAGGGCGGAAGCCATAGTTCACCAGGACTGACGATCTGCTGCTTCTTCATCTACTTGTTTGTTGTTTCTTTGTCCCATGGTTACGCCTTTCCTAGTCATTGTTTTGTGTAGCGATTCTCTGGGTCTGTTGTGCTTTCTTCTGCCAGATTGTTTCCGCATCAATGCTTGATGGGGAAGTCTTTTTTCATTCATTTTCAGAACATTACCGATGTATCTTCAACGCCTTATTTTTTTTTTTTATAAAGCTCGACATGTATTCTTGTTTTGATTCGTCTATTATCAGACAAGAAAAGAGAACAGAAAATTGAGGCCTTTGAAATGTGGATATTTAGAAGAATAAAGTGAATTGGATGGAGAGAAAAGAAAACAAACGATGAAGTCTTAAAACAACTAAAAATGAAAAGAGAACTACTAAATACAATTCAAACAAGACAACTGAGATTTTTTGGGGCATATTAAAAGACACAACAGCCTACTAAAAGTAATCTTGGAAGGGAAAATACGAGGTAAAAGGGGCAGAATTCGACCAACGTTGCTCCATTTTCAGTTGTATTGCTTGCATTTGTGAGTGTAGTCTGCGGGTTGCTTTTAAAATCAAATAGAATTTAAGTGAAATGGAAGTAACAACTCAAGCGAAAGAACTAGTGAATGTCTCGAAATTACATATTCCGGTCTCTGCGACAACGCACGGCACAAACAGTAGGAGAGAAGAAAAAAATAAATAAATATAAAAAGAACATTGCTATACATAAGACTTCCATATATCTCATCATCATCAAGTACCGGGCCTACTGGCGCAGGTGATCATGTCTCTCCACAACTTTTAATCTCGGCAGCTATTTATCATTTCTGTTGTTGACCTGCCAAGCCATTCTTTTAATTAAGCTGTCTGGTATCTTTTCTCTTTGCTTCCCTCTATCTCTTCGTCCCTCAATTTTTCCAGTTGTTACAATATATTCCAGTTGTTCTCTTCTCATTACATGGCAAAAAAATGATGATTGTTTCTTCAAAATATATAGACACAACATAAAAATAAATAAAAAATTGCACATAACGTAATACAAGAAAGCATTTAAGATGAAACATTTCCTTGCTCATTTTTTAACTTTTGATTACTTTCATTGGACATAAATGAGAACCATACGAAACTTATAACAACAATATAACAATAATATAACAACAATATAACAATAATATAACAACAATATAACAATAATATACATTGTCCAACCTTGAATGGGCAGTTTTGTCCAGCAACTAAGACCAAAGCGAGGCCACAAAGTACTAGGTACTTAATTCCCTTTGACGTCACCATTTTTTAAAGCTGATAAAAAAGAGACTAACTGGTCATTAATGTCTGTTACAGTCTGTAAAAATAACATGATTGGTATTAAATACAGCCTTTCATGTATTCACATTAGAATCAATTTGGTATCATTTTTACCACCCTTTTTAATATCACACAATGACAATAAATTAAAGATAGTCCTGTAAAGAAATGCTTTATAAATATACATGACAATCACAGGAAATAGTGATATCTTCAGACTCGTATCTATTCACATCTTTTGAGTGTATATGGAGTGACTTAAAAATTTCCAATTCTAGTATAAAAATACCTCACCACAAGTGAAGCAATTATAATTGAAGATGGTCATCATAATGTTGAAGGCGGCAAGGCACCTATGGGTTTACCAGGAGTGCTGTGATGTCAGCTCTAACATTAATTAGCAAGACAATTACTGTTTTTAATATATAATGGTGTATGTAAGTACGAATTAATCTTACGTAAGAAACTGTTGAATACCATGGAATCTAAGAAGAATAATGAAAATGTTCTAAAAGAGGTCAAAGCAAAAAGAGAGCTAATTTTCAATATTAGGAAACACCAATCATAATTTTTTGGCCTTGTAATGAGAAGAGAACAGCTGGAATATATTATAACAACTGGGAAAATTGAGGGACGAAGAGATAGAGGGAAGCAAAGAGAAAAAATTACCAGACAGCTTAAGAGAATGGCTTGGCAGAAGATCAACAACAGATAATGATAAATAACTGTCGAGATCGATAGTTGTGGATAGACATGATCACCTACGCCACCAAGCCCGGTACTTGATGATGATGATGAAGAAACTGTTGCAACAAAGAGATAACTAAGGAAGGCAAGAATGATAATATCATCGGGTCTCGCATCCTTTTCTAAACATTCCTTACATCATCTGACAAAATACGTGTGTCTAGCAAGACCTCCCACTACTGTTGCCAGTTCAATGTCTCTTTCATGTCTTGAAACCACCTTCTTCTTTGACTGCCCTTTTTCCAAACTATTTCGTCGTTTAACGTGACCATAATATTTTAACTTCCTGTGTAAGATGTTTATAATCTCTTTCTTTTCAATGTTTAGTTCATTTAATATGTCTTCCCTGCTTTTTCATTTTCCGAGGCAGCCAAATGATTTTTCTGTAGCGTTTTGTTTTGAATAAACTAAATTTCTTTTTTGATGTAAATTGACGCTTCCCTGAATAATTTTGCAATTTTACTTCTTTGTTTTTTTGTCACGTGTTCTTGATAGGATTTAATTTTTCGTTCCACTTAAGAGCTTGTCTACCTGTTTGTTCAATGTGGATTTCATCTTCTTTTTCTCTCCTTTAAACAGTCTCAATTATTAAGTATTACATGCCCCAGCTATTCATAGTTTGTTGCATTTTCAACTTCTTCGTTATTGATAATGATTTTACATCGTATTTCATTAGGTATTTAGATAGCCCACATAGTCTTCATAGGAGCAGCGATAGCTCAGTCGTTAATGAACTGGACTAGAAAGCAGAAGAGGTCGGGTTCAATCCTGATCGATGGCTTCCAGGTTCACCCTTCCTTAAAAGGATACCAATTTTTTTTATTCTGGGGAAAGTAAAGCGGCACCGACCATATTACCCCGAAAAACATGTGCCGAATCTCTGTACAAATTATGGTCATTAACACCATATTCCCTATACGGCACTTGGCGTGACAAGGTTCTGTTTTTTTACTTACTTGTTTCCACAGGTCTGCTTGCGGCCCACATTGTAATTCATATATTCAATACTATTGAGTTATTGCTGTATTATTTATTTAATGGGGACGTTGTTAACCTAGTTGGGAAAACCACCCGACTGGACTACCAACGTTCGGACAACCCGTGTTCGATTCCCGCTGGGAGCAGTGTGAATTGTACTCGTGGTTGAAATAAAAAATACCCCCACGGTCGACCCAGCCGTTGGCAGAAATGGGTGCCAGGGTATTACCCTGGGAAGGTGAGGAATATCGTGAGTTTCGATGCTTGAAGCGACACTATCCAGAAATCTCCGAACATTTCTGGATAGACGGCCGAGCACATATGGGTGAAAACTTGCGTGCTAAGACGCCGGTTCAAGTCTCGTACTTTACCGTTACCTATATTTAATACTTATGTGTTTAACCCAACGAAATACGTTTTTTTAGCTTGTTCTGTTACCGGAATTGCCAATCAAATTTTAGAAGAATTGTCAAAACGGAAGCTGTTTAGATAAAGAACTCCTAACATTAACTATCAGCATGATTTCACCATTTATGAAGACTGTATATTACCAAATATGTAAAAGTAAACAAGACAACTAAAGCAAATACTTACCTCTGATTAAAACACGACAGTCTTAATGAAAGGTTGTTTTTGTTTACGGCTAAGCTGATAAGGAGTTCACGCTGAACTAAGTGCCCGCTACTTACTTTCGTGCAGGATTTAAGAGACGTGTGCCTAGGTAGCATTTATTAGTGCAGTGGTTAGAGCGTTCGTTCTGCTACAATGTGAACGTTGGTTCAATCCAAACCAAAGACTATCCACCAAAAAGACGAAAAATAGGTGCCTCATTCACTAAGTTATGTCAGGTGAAAAATGATTATTGTAGAGCACCGGTCTTCTTGTCAGTGTCCAGCTTGCTGCCGGAGCTACTGAGTTTAGTGCTCTGTGCACACCGTGAGCTGTGCTTTTCATACGGATGGCATTTCTACATTCAGATTGTTTACGATGAACGATGCTATCGTTTGACGAAGGGCAGTTCATCTGCGTTCACTTTCGGTGCCGCTTAGTCTTATGTCTTTTGGCGTGTGCTGTAGCGTCTATGATGGGAACTGCAGCTGTCTTTCTTTCTTTCGATATTCGATGACATGTTAATTCGGATGATTCCACTGGCACGGGCTGTTGAGCAATTATGGATTTTGATTCGTTTGCAGTGATACCGGGGCCTTCGACTAACTATAACTATAGCCTTCTGGCCATGAAATTCCGTTGTCTAGTAAGGTAACGCATAAGAGTTCACTCGAATATGTCACTATATGTTACTATATTTTATGTTCTCATTTAGTAGTTGAGGCCATGCGGAGGTCAACGGTTTCATCTGGGATAACATTGATGAGAAAAATGCAGTCATCTATAAAGACGAATCTGTAATATGACACCAAAGGAGTGCATGGGCATTTACAGCACGTTCGGCAGGCAGAATAGTTAAGGAAGACAGTGGTGCATACGTTAGGACCACGAGTAGCATGACGATGGAGGTGATGGCAGTGATCAAGACATTTATCTGGTTAGAGTCACAAGACTCTATACCCACGCCTGTATAATGAGTGATTCTATGAGCATGATAAGAGAAGTGGAGGCGGGGTCTGGACGTATGCAATGGGTAGAGTCATTGCAGAAGTCAAAAATACGTAAGGGACTTTGTCTATGTCTCAAGGCACGTGGGAGTACGGGGAAATGAAAGCGCGGACAAATTGGCTAGCTGCGCTTTTGTTGAGGACGGTCCACCAATGGATCGGGCGGACATCATCAATGTTGTCTTGGAAGTTGGAAGGACATTGACTTCGACATCCATGAGTCCACGTCACTCCTTCGGATGAAAGCGATGGGAGTTAAGATGGGCACAACCAGAAACGAGAAACTTAGTGGGTGTGTAAAAAGACTTATCAACCAACACAGAACTGGAGTCGTCAGTCGCTGGACACTGCGGGACTTGCTGAGGAGGGGATATGAGCATCTATGGACATGTTCGGAGTGCAATGACGATGACTTGCAAATAACTCAATATATCTAATAACGTTAACGTGAGCAGCTTATACAACAGAGAAATATGTTGTCTGTGGGAATTTAATTATCTGCAGGAAGTTTTCACAAGTGGCACTCATTGTCTGTCCTGGCACTTGCTTGCGTTCGTTCGCCCGATGACTAAATGAGGACACCTCTTCGACATCCGTCATTAAAAGGACGTTAAGTGGGCGTGTCAGCGTCGTGTTGTGATTTGCAGTATAACTGTGATATTTGCACATTTCGTTCCAACATATCCGACTTCAGCATGTGTCCTGTCACTTGTTTATATGTGTCCGTGTGTACTTGTATGTTCATCTCTATGACCGTATGTGTGAGTGCTAGTGTGCGTTTGTTTGTGGGTATACGTGTGCGGGTGTGTATGTTCGTATGTTAGTGCTTTCGCGTTAACGTGTGTGCGTGCATGTCTGTGTGTGTGTTTGTTAGTATATTCTTGTGTGAGTGCGTGTCTGTTTGTTTCTGTGCGTGTGCATGTGTATACGTTCTTTGATTTGGCTGACACCTTTTAACTCTGAACAGTCGTCTTTGCCCTTTCTGTAAAACTAAATGTTGATCTCCTTGTTCAGCACCTCTGCACATTTTACACAAGACTTGTGAAAGACTTGTGAAAGACTTGTGAAAGACTTGTGAAAGACAAAAACAATAAACAAAGAACAATAGATGGTCCATCGAACCCGCAGTCCTCTGATCAGAGCCTTGCCACGAGAATCAAAAGCTAGAGCACACGAAGAATAGAGGTTCGATCCTGCTTCGGACTATCGTTGTTCTTTGTTTTTATTTTACAATTGTTGATTATTTGTGGTTTTATCCCGAGTGTTATAAACATACCTCTTCTCTTAAAATGGTTCGCTGATCTATCGCCTCGGAAGTTTTCGTCCATGATAATATTCATTTATTTATATATGTCTCCCAAGGGTAAAATACACGTCAGAGGAATGTTGGAAAGTCTTGCCTCAAAGAGTGAAAGTAAGAAAAGCACCCTCAGCGGAGGAAAACACAAAATGTTCAATCTATGCAAGACAAGAGGAATTAGTAAATAATTCAATGGTTGTTGAACAGCGGAGGTGAAAATATCCTGTCTGCAGTGAAGCCAGTCCGACTAAAGACTAGATATTAAGTAAGGTTTGAAAATCACTGGAGTCTGTAGAAATGTGGTTTTACAAACGAATGTTGAGATACCATGGACAGCAAAGAGTAATGAGAATGTTCTGAAAGAGGTCAAAGCAAAAAGAGAGCTAATTTCCAATATTAGGAAGAAACATTCATCATTTTTTCGCCATGTAATGAGAAGAGAACAACTGGAATATATTGTAACAACTGGAAAAATTGAGGGACGAAGAGATAGAGGGAAGCAAAGAGAAAAAAAATACCAAACAGCTTAAGAGAATGGCTTGGCAGAAGGTCAACAACAGAAATAATAAATAACTGTCGTGATCGAAAGTTGTGGAGAGACAAGACACCTACGCTAGCAGGCCCGGTACATGATGATGATGATGATTAAGTAAGGTATTGATTGATATTGTGTCGCTGTTCATGCTGTGATAACCCCTAGTTTGTGCTTCTCTTTTGTGAGTACACACAGTCTTCTAGAAACTTTTCATGAGCAGAACAATCAAATAAGTAAAAAAAAAAGTAAGTAAAGATCCCCGTCACGCCAAGTAGCGTATAGGGAAATATGGTTTTAGTGACCCTATATTTTACAGACCTTCAGCACATGATTTTTGGGGTAATGTGGTCGGTATTACGCCCGTGCTGCTTTACTTTCCCAGAAAAAGATCCGGTACCCATTTAAGGCTGGGTGAACCCGGAAGCCGTCGGTTGGGATCGAACCCTACCCCTTGTCCTTTGTAGTCCAGTTCACTACCCGCTGAGCTATCGCGGCTCCCTATATGATGTTAGTGACCATCATTTTTATAGACCTTCTGCACATGATTCTTTGGGGTAATGTGTTTAGTATTACGTCCATACCGCTTTACTTTCCAAGAAAAAGATCCGGTACATATTTAAGACTGGGTGAACCTGGAAGCCGTCGATCAGGATCGAACCCGACCTAGTGTCCTTTGCAGTCCAGTTCACTAACCACTGAGCTATTGCGGCTCCCAAAAAACAATCAAGGGCCATTGTAAAATACCTGGACTACAATTTAACTTTTAAAAAGTAATTAAAAATTAAACGCACCATGTATTTACACGAACAAAAGGCATAAACAGATAGGGGACGTTAACAGAACAAGAGAACGCGTATAACTACTTCTACGACTACTGTCGTGACCTAGAAAGCAACATGTTGCGACCAGTAATCTGCTCATGTATTCTAGAAAAACTAAACATAAAAAAGGGAGCGTGTTGACCAAACCTCTTATCTTATCATATTCAAGGTAATGTATGTACATGCAGATCAGTAGTTCCCAGACTTTTAACACCAGTGGCTCGCTTTCCGTGCTGATCATATAGTAGCGGCGCCCTTACGGTAGTTATGATAATATAAGTAAAATGAAAAGTACCCCCGTCACGCCAAGGGGCGTATAGGGAATATGGTGTTAGTGACCATACATTTTACAGACATTCGGCATATGATTTTTGGGGTTTCATTGTGGTCGGTATTACGCCCGTGCCGCTTTACTTTCCCAGAAAAAAAATCCGGTACCCATTAAAGGCTGAGGGAACCGAGTCGTCGGTTGGGATCGAACCCTACCACTCGTACTTTGTAGTCCAGTTCACTAACAACTGAGTTATCGCGGTTGCCTAGTTATGATCATATAGGAGGAACATAAGCGTCACACCATCAGTTAACTAAGACCTAGCAGTTCTACCTCCTCGTGGTATTCCCCCATAACAGTCTGCGTCAAAACAGGCTGGCTAACATAAACTAGGATCGTCGTATTTTTCCCTGTAGCGGTGGCTGTTACTGATATATAAGACCTGCCTAGTATTGCAGTACATCATGGCTGGACCAATAGTTTCCCAGCATTGTCTAGGATGCTTCCTAGTATTGCAGTACATCATGGCTGGACCAATAGTTTCCCAGCATTGTCTAGGATGCTTCCTAGTATTGCAGTACATCATGGCTGGACCAATAGTTTCCCAGCATAGTCTAGGATGCTTCCTAGTATTGCAGTACATCATGGCTGGACCAATAGTTTCCCAGCATTGTCTAGGATGCTTCCTAGTATTGCAGTACATCATGGCTGGACCAATAGTTTCCCAGCATAGTCTAGGATGCTTCCTAGTATTGCAGTACATCAGGGCTGAACCAATAGTTTCCCAGCATAGTCTAGGATGCTTCCTAGTATTGCAGTACATCAGGGCTGGACCAATAGTTTCCCAGCATAGTCTAGGATGCTTCCTAGTATTGCAGTACATCAGGGCTGGACCAATAGTTTCCCAGCATAGTCTAGGATGCTTCCTAGTATTGCAGTACATCAGGGCTGGACCAATAGTTTCCCAGCATAGTCTAGGATGCTTCCTAGTATTGCAGTACATCAGGGCTGGACCAATAGTTTCCCAGCATAGTCTAGGATAGACGAACTCGAACTTCTCCAGTAATAGCCGGGTATGTCAAGAAAGCCATTAATGCGACAACTCGCGGCATTTCGTCAAGATCAACAAGATTGTACAAAGTTAGGTTAACTCTGATTCCCTGCGGGATATTAGCATCATCATCATCATCATCATCATCATCATCATCATCATCATCAAGTCCCATGCCTCATGGCGTAGGTGATCATGTCTCTCCACATCTTTTGATCTCGACAGTTATTTATCATTTATGTTGTTGACCTTTTGCCAAAGCCATTCCCTTAAACTGTCTGGTATCTTTTCTCTTTGCTTCCCTCTATCTCTTCGTTCCTCAATTTTCCCAGTTGTTACAATATTACTGCTCTTCCCTTCTCATTACATGGCTAAAAATGATGATTGTTTCTTCCTAATATTGGAAATTAGCTCACTCTTTTTGCTTTTTGCCTCTTTCAGAACCTTTTCATTACTCTTCTTAGCTGTCCCTGGTATTCTCAACATTCCTCTGCAAAACCACATTTCTACAGACTCCAGTGATTTCATAGTTCATGGGATATACAAGATGATAAATGGTAATATAATTAACGCTATCCTGTAGAAACTCGTCTAGTGTACTAACAATAATAAGCATATATATATATATGTTGTCATTTTATGATTTTTAACTAACGAAATAAGTAGGATTTCCCCAACAGACGGCTTCCGGTTCACCCAGCCTGGATACCGGATTTTTTTCTGGGAAAGTAAAGCGGCGCGGGCTTAATACCGACCACAATACCCCAAAATTCATGTGCTGAATGTCTGTAAAATTTCTTGTCACTAATACCATATTCCCGATACGCCACTTGGTGTGACAGGGATTACTTTACTGTTTTTTTTTTTACTAACGAAATAAGCGCACGACATTATCCTCGGCACAGCTCCCTTGCTGAAGTTTGTCGACGAACCTGGACCCCGCAGATGTGGACCCTACTTTGATACTAAAACCACATCTCAATCCACAGAAAAAGAAGAAAGAATGAACCTCATCAGGCATCGAGCTTGAAGTATAAACAACATATACAATAATTGTATCTGTGTGTATTTATGTGTTTATACTTTTGTTGAATCCCAAGATAATGCATGTGCATCCGTTATGAAACCGATGATGTGTAATGAATACATAACATGGTATGATTCACCAATTTGCTTCATGTTTTTATTACAATTGAAGCAGACCAGTTTGATCTCTCTCTCTCTCTCTCTCTCTCTCTCTCTCTCTCTCTCTCTGCGATCAAGACTCAATCAGAGTAGGATTCCATACTCTCTCATAAAGTCAGCTGTCTGTTTAAGCGAATCGATTGCCCCATATAGTTTAGACCAGTTAGATATAGTTTTGTATATTTAAAAAAGACAAATTTGATTTATTTGTGTAGAACTAAAAACGACCAATTTAAAACAATTCTAAACAAATTAGATCAATTTGTGGCATACTGTTTATGCATATAAGCCAGACCAATTTATTATACTTTACAAATGATTAAGTCACACCAACTTTTATATACTTTATATACAGTAAAGCGAGGTCAATTTGATATACTTTATATACAGTAAAACGAGGCCAATTTGATATACTTTATATGCAGTAAAGCGAGGCCTATACACCTCATATACACTTCTTCCTCTTCTACCTTTTAGCTCCCAGTGGAGCATAGGTCTTCAACAAACACTTTCCAAGTCGTTCTGTTTTTTGCAATTCTTTTAAGATCATTCCATGTCTTCCCCATCATCTTCATCTCTGCTTCGATCTGTCTTCTCCAAGAATTCCTTGGTCTTCCTCTTTGTCTTTTCCCCTGGGGATTCCAAAATAGGGCCTGTTGTGTAATACTCTCAGTTGGCTTCCGTAGTGTGTGTCCTATCCATCGCCATCGTCTTCGCTGTATCTCTTTATCCACTGGTATTTGACCGGTACATTTCCATAATTCCACGTTAGTTACTTTGTCCTGCCATTTCCATCCCTTTATTCTGCGCAAGCATCCATTAATGAAAGTCTGTACCTTCGTGATTGTCAATTTTGTTATTCTCCATGTTTCACAGCCATATAATAGGACCGACTCAACATTTGAGTTGAAAATTTTTATTTTTGTATTTAGCCTAATTTCTTTGGATTTCCATATGTTTCCCAGTGCAATGAAAGCTTCTCTTGCTTTTGATATCCTTATTTTGGTATCATTTTCTGTTCCTCCCTCTTTATCTATATTACTGCCCAGATATATATAAGATTGTACGTCTAGTAGATGTATTTCTCCTAGTTTTATTTGGTTATTTCCAACTGCATTAATTCTCATAATGTTAGTCTTATCTCTATTAATCTTTAGTCCTAGCTGTTGTGATCACTCATCTAATATACTCATTTTATCCTGCATCCTCATATACACTTAAGCCATACTAATTTGCTTCCTGTTTTTTAACACGTTTTAAGCGGACCAATTTAATCAATTATTATAGAATTAAAGCAGGCCATCTTCCGTCATATTTGTGTACAAGTAAATTGGACACATTTTCCCCATGTTTTGTACATTTGTAAGGGAAACAGACCAATTTACTTCACTTTGATGCTCATAAAAATGAACCTAATTGGCTGCTCGTAGTAAGATTATTAAATCTAAAATTAACTTAAGTGTCGTAAGCTACAGGCTAAAAGGAATGCGGTAGTTTCCGTTTGATTGGGCTCCGGACTAACACACTCTCTGACAGGAAAGCTTCCGTTTTTATCATAATTGGTGATGTTCTTGGTTGTTAACGTCTAGTCTTTTTGTCCTCGTCAGAGCAGAGATGATACATTTGGTATTAAAATCTAAATCAGAACAAACTCATAATTAACACATAAAATAGAGGAATAATCAACAAAATTGACGAAAGGTAAAAGAAGCCAAGAACATCGGTAAGCCTGGAGTTCTTGTATGTGGAGAATAAGGTATTAGTACTGATACTTTCGCGACCATCCAAGCATTTAGACTGGGCATATCCTATCCTATAGTCACGAGTACACTTAGAAATTACGGCCTTCTATGGTCTATTACAGAAACAAAAATTAATGAATATTATTATGGAGGGAAACTTCCGAGGCGATAGATGAATGAATAAATTTCAGAGGAAGAGGCATTTTTAAAACACTGAAAAAAAAAAAAATCACAAACAATCAACAGCAGAAAAAAAAATGCAAAGAACAATAGATGGTCCGATGCAGCATCGAACCCGTCCTGCTCATCACAGCGTCTTGCCGCCAGACCAAACGCTAAAGCACACGGCCAACTCAGCTACATAAAATGATAGCTTTCATTGGCGATGTTTTTCACAGAATTTAAATATTTGGGAACTTTGTTAACCTCAGACGGAAGATGTACAACAGAGGTGAGATGCAGAATGGCTCAGGCAAAAGCAGTTTTGCAAAAAATTAGGAAGATGCTATGCAATCCATTTTTGACAATAGAAACAAAAAAAGAGTTATTAAATGTTATGTAGAACCAGTCTTAACATATGGATGTGAATCATGGACAATAGGACAACAGACAAGAAAATCACTGGAGTCTGTAGAAATGTGGTTTTACAGAAGAATGATTGAGAATACCATGGACATCTAAGAAGAGTAAAGAAAACGTTATGAAAGAGGCCAAAGCAAAAATAGAGCTAATTTCCAATATTAGGAAGAAACAATCATCATTTTTTGGCCATGTAATGAGAAGGGAGCAGCGAGAATATATTGTAAAAACTGGGAAAATTGAGGGACGAAGAGATAGAGGGAAGCAAAGAGAAAAGATACCAGACAGCTTAAGAGAATGGCTTGGCAGAAGGTCAACAACAGGATGATAAATAACTGTCGTGATCGAAAGTTGTGGATAGACACGATCACCTACGCCAGCAGGCCCGGTACTTGATGATGATGATGATGATGTCTTTCACTCATGTGTACTCATAACTATAGCATAGGGTTACAAACACAACTCGGGAATACATTGTATATCTGTATTCTCCTTTTAAGTAAAGTATCTCCTGGAAACGTTAGGGCTGAATACTTGCGTTACAAATAGTTATATAACGAAACAGTACCAATAGTAGTAAAAAATTCACATATAATCAGAAAACTATCAAAAGGAAAATCTAAAGAATTTCAAATAAACAAACAAAAAAACAAAACAAAAAACAATAGAATTTCCGAAATATGTGTTCGTAACGAAAGCCGCGATCGCTCAGTGGTTAGTGAACTGGACTACAAAGGACAAGAGGTAGGGTTCGATCCCAATCGACGGCTTCCGGGTTCACCCAGCCTAAAATGGATACTGGATTTTTTTCTGTGAAACTAAAGCGGCACGAGCGTAATACCGACCACGTTACCCTAAAAATCATGTGCCGAATGTCTCTAAAATTTATGGTCACGAACACCATATTCCCTATACGCCACTTGGCGTGACGGGGGCTCTTTACGTTTTTTTCCTTACGTGTTCGTAACCATGCGCTGTAGTCATGAGTACACATGTGTGAAAGACATCGCCAATGACAGCTAATTCTTTTTTACGTAGCTGAGTTTGCCGTGTGCTCTAGCGTTTGGTTCTCGTGGCAAGGCGCTGTGCCGAGAAGCATGAGATCGATCCTGCTTCGGACCATCTATCGTTTAAAAAAAAAAAAAAAAAACTATCTTTACGACACATAGTACCATTGCTGGTGTATGTCGGGGGGGGGGGGGGGGCAACGATAGAACCAGAGGGATAAAGGTCGCTTGGTCAAGCAGTCGCCACGACGTGTGAGACTCAGGATTTTTATTTCACCCCCGATAGAGAAAATCCTTTATGTCTACCGCAGGCTTCGAACACCGAACATCGGCTTTTCAGCCAGTGCAACAGTCTATCTATTGTTGGTTTATTTTTTTATTTTTCTGTTGTTGATTATTTGTGATTTTTTTCCCCAAATGTTGTAAACATATCTCATCGCCTGAAATGACCTGCTATAGTTTACTAGGCCGCACACGCTGAAATGAATCACTTAATTCTTTTGACGTTTTCAGCCTTGCGAGCAGACGTTGCTGTTGAGTAAATTAAAGTCAGCCGTCTATAGCTCGCATAGCTTCATCATCATCATTGAGTGCCGTCTCCGCATCGAAGGTTGGCTATCACGGAGCGCCATTCCACTCTGTCTCTTGCTTTGATGGTGCAGATTGTCATAGCTTGCCTTGTCCATCTTTTGATGTTACTTGTCCTTTCGTTCCTAAAACAATAGTTAGAATTACTCTCCATAGCTTTTTTTGGAATATTACGTGATGAGGCTCCAATCTCTTTCACGGTGGTCTGCCATATTCGTCTTTCGTGTTCTAAATATGCCTCGTGTGTACCACAGCTTAATGCGTCACTAACTTTTAGTGTTTGTTATTTTAGTCACAGTTAGTAATTTTAATTCCTCGATTTCTTTCTTAGCTCCTCCTTTCTAAAAAAAATCTGTAGGTGGTCGTACAGCAATACACCAGGCCGTCTTTCTTTCCAAGAAAACATTCCAGTTCATATTTAGGTAAGAATAACGAGATAGTTATATTAGGACTTGTAAATGTTATATTGAGATAGCGCTATATAAACCTCTACGAGTTGTCATTCTGGTTGGCATGTAAAGACAAGTAGAAACAAACAGACGTGGTGCACGATTAAAAACGGATATTGAAACATAAAAGAATGAGAAAATCGTGCAAGGTCGTTCCTTCAACCAATTTATGATGCGGCACATGACATTGACGCCCATGTTTCTACATTTCACCACCTGACCGAAAAATATTTGAAAAAAAAAAACTAGTAAATCATTCATTCTACATAATATCTCACACACACACGCGCACAAACGCACGCACACACACACACACACACACGCACACACACACACACACACACACACACACACATACACATACATAAATATTTGAGGATTTATAACCGTAAGTCGACAAGACTATCATTAGCCATGTTATGAAGTTTTCTAATTACAAATGGAACTTTACAGAATGCTCAATGATTTACATTTATCACAAAAAGTAAAAGCTGGACAATCATTAGTGGTGAAAACAAACAGAATGAGCTACTAACATAAAGCCGATATCAAATCATCAATATTTTAATGTGAAGGTAATTAGGAATCTGTATTGCACGCATGTTGTGAATGTTAACCATTGACGGTCCTTGGATGAAAGAAGTATAAGATACACAATTAGAAATGTGATGTCTAACAAATAAGGTAAAAAGCCTGGTGAAAAAGAAGTACAAAGTACATGAGTGAAGCCGTAGGTACAACGCCTATGAGTGGTTATATCTAACATCATCGGAGTGATTAACTTTGACAGCTTAACAAAAGTAAATAAGAAAGTAAAGAGCCCCCGTCACGCCAAGTGGTGTAAAGGGAATATGGTGTTGGCGACCATATATTTTACAGACCATCAGCACATGATTTTTGGGGTAATGTGGTCGGTATTACGCCCGTGCCGCTTTACTTTCCCAGAAAAATTCCGGTACCCATTTAAGGCTGGGTGAACCCGAAAGCCGTCGGTGGGGTTATCACCCCTATCTCTTGTGCTTTGTAGTCCAATTCACTAACCACTGAGCTATCGCGGCTCCCACTTTGACATCTTATCGGAATATAATGAAAGCAACGCACACCGCTAGAGAAATATTACAGTAAACACTCTCAAGCGAGAAGCAACAGCTACCGGCATCAACTCCTTTACATTAATTTGCACTACTAGTAATAGCCAGCAAGTTACATACACTTTCTGTGTGCGTGAAACGTTAAGTTCAGAAACAGTAGGACAGAAGAAGATGACAGATGAACGCAATTAAGTGACACACGATCTGCTTAAGGACAAGATGGGCTCAGATACTGAAAGAAGAAAGTGATACTCGTTACTCCACAGCTTGTATCGATGCTGCTTTGTCGACTCAGTACCCATCCCTGCAAGCTCTTCTCTTCGCACGTGCAGACAAGACCAGGGGTGCCATCCATATCGAGGTATGCCAGACTGGCCAGGGAAGCCAGAGCTAATGGAAGACGCGTTAGTTTGGTATTTTGTAAGACTAACCATGATAGTTGTTGCAGGTTTATGAAAGCGTTGGGAGAAATGCTAACAATTGGGTTGCCAGTTAGCGTCAAGGAGGTAATACTAGAATTTACCGGAAAACTTATGTCTGTTAACACTGCAATTAAATTCGAGCTTAGATCAACGATTTGGAGCCATACTGGGATTTCTCCTGCATAGATATATCGTACAACGTTGTTGGTCATTTGCATGCTCTGAAGAGAATTTAGATTGTCAAAGACATTGGGAATTGATGGAAGAAAATTGTAGTCTAACATCAAGGTAGTAACTGATGGATGCAACGAGCCAGCGAGAGGGTTTGATATTCGATTGTGTGATAAATCTAAGTAGTCAACATGAGATAAAAATGATAAGTCTGGAATTTCAGATAAGCTATTTTCATACAAGTTGATATTTGTTAAAGACTCGGCATAAAGTTTGAGATCGTTGCTAAGACTCTGCGCGTCAACAAGATGTGTGTTGGTGAGCGATAGGATAGTTAGCGTGCTTGACAACGGCAGCCATGATGTGTAGGAGATCATGTTATAGTCCAGTAAAAACTCCTGAAGAACCTTCAATTTTGAGACCGTTTTTGGAATAGCCGTTAAATTGTTGTTGCTCAAAATTAAAATCTTTAAAGTGTTGGCCACTTGATCCAATCCATCGTCAAGTATTTCGGAGAGGAAATTGTAATCCAGGCTTAACTCAATCAGGTGAGAGAAGTTCTGCGTCCAGGTAGGCCAGGTATGCATACTAACGTTAACCAGATACAATTCCTCCATTGTCCCAGCAAAACGTTGCATAGCGTTCTCATTCCAGTCCTTGATCGAGGTGTCGTAGACAGAAAGCGATGCCAGTACGCGCAGATGAAGAAATGCGTCTGGAATTCTCGTGAAACGAGCTTTAGAGAATAAGAGATATTGCAGGGTATTCTGGGAATCGTCAAATGCAGCGTCATCAATTGTTGTGATCGGGTTCTTGAAGAAGTCGATCGTTGTTAAATTTGGTGGAAGTTTTCCCGCTGGAATTTCAGTAATGTGGTTTGTCTGCAGAAGAGAATACAAGAAATTGTTGCGATAATTCGTTGAAACAGATACTTCAGACACTATTGCTTTGTTTTTTTTCATGTGTGAAGATGTAAATAGAACCAATTCTGACCTATGCAAGCGAATCATGGACAATAGACAAACAAATGAAAAGATGATTAGAGGCCACAGAGATGGGATTGCTCAGAAGAATGTTGAAAGTTCCATGGACAGCTAAAAAGACCAATGAGAAAGTTCTCAAGGAGGCCAACACAAAAAGGGAGCTCTTAAAAACACCAGAATGAAGCAATCAACATTTTTTTGGGCACATCATGAGAAGAGGAAAGTTGGAATACTTGGTTACAACTGGCAAAATAATAGGAAAGAGAGATCGTGGACGACAAAGAGAGAAAATACTGGATAGCTTGATGTCATGGCATGGAAAACAGTCAACAACAGAACTAATACGATGCACTGTGGATAGAAGATTGTGGAAGGACATGATCGCCAACGTCAACCGGTACGGCACATGACGATGATGATGAAGATGTAAATAAGAAACCTGCAATGTTACTTTAAAGTGGTTGCACTCAACGATTGAAAACTTATGTTCCATTTAAACGAAACTAATAAGGCAATAGTTTGCAATCACTCAAATGTAACTGCTCGACGTTTGGTCATCACTATCATCGTCATCAGAACATCATGTCTTCTCTCCTTAGGCCAGATTTGATGGGGATGTTTTCTCCAGAATTCTCCGGTACGGGAAAACTTGATTATTCTTGTTCTGGCTTGTCATGTATCTTCTTGGACAGCCAACTTGTGTTGTTGCAAGGTATCTTTGATACCAGCATGTCATTTTTTTCCTTTGTCTTCCTCGTATCCATTTATATATTTGGCGTATGTCTTTAATGCGCAATAAAGACACGTGGAACAATATTACTTCAGGCAAATCAATTTCAATATCTGGGAACAATGTTAACCTCAGATGGTAGATGTTCAACAGTGGTGAAAAGCAGAATAGCTCAGGCAAAAGCAGCTTTCCAAAAAAATGAGAAAGATACTGTGCAATCTATATTTGACAATAGAAACTAGAAGAAGAGTTCTTAAATGGTATGTGGAGCCGGTCTTAAAATATAGTGTTGATTCACGGACAATAGGACAACAGACAAAAAATTCATTGAAGGCTGCAGAAATGTGGTTTTACAGAAGAATGTTGAAAATACCATAGACAGCTAAGAAGAGTAATGAAAACGTTCTGAAAGAGGTCAAAGCAAAGAGAAAACTATTTTCCAATATTAAGAGGAAACAATCCTTATTTTCTGACTATGCAATGAAACGGGAACAACTGGAATATATTGTGATAACTGGGAAAGTTAAGGGACTAAGAGGTACAGGGAAGCAAAGAGAAAAGATACTAGACAGCTTAAGATAATGGCTTGCAGAAAGTCAACAACATAAATGATAAATAACTGTAGATATAGAAAGTTGTGGAGAGACATGATCGTCTACGCCAGCAGGCATGGCACTTGATGATGATAATAACGATGATGATCATGATGTCATTACTTGTGCAGACAGTATTTGGAGCCAACCAAACCATTTCAGTTGTTGTATTTGTATACATTGCAGTATTGGCTGAGTGTACTAACTGTTCATTTTGTTTTTATTTCGTTGTCTGTCTCTGTGTACCCCTCGTGCCGCATTTATCTGACATCTCTTTTTTGGAGTGATCACTTTTCACTTGTGATACGCCGTAAGTGTCAAACTGTGATAACATAGCTGGTATAAATATTCTCTGTATCGGGTTTTTCCTAGTGTTATATGATACTGCTTTATGTCGAATAAAGTGTGATAATTGACCCAATACGTGATAAGCCTAATCACATCTAAAATCGATATCTTTATACTTCCTTCGGTTACCTCTGAAGTCGGAGTAAATCTGCCTGCATGGCGAGGGGCATCCTGTAATGGGATAAAACAGACTTTGCACGCAAAATTCAGTCCCACAAAATTGAGTGGGTGGGACTTCGTCAGAGGTCAAAGCTGACGAAAGCGAACGAACGAACGAACTTCCTTCGGTCTTCTCTAAATGTTGTTCCTAAACTTGTTAAATGTGATACTTGTTTAGAGAAAAGATAGAAAGAAGAGAAAAGACACCAGACAGCTTAAGAGAAGAGCATGGCAGACGGTCAACAACAGAAAAAATAAATAACTGTCTAAATCGAAAGTTATGAAGAGACATGATCACCTAAACTGGCAGGCACGGTATTTGATGTTGATGATTTTTTTTAGTTTCTTGACTTTCAACTGTTATAATCATGCTAGTCAAATATTGTAATCTGATATTTCATTTCGTGCCACTCAGATTAAAGTAATCTCCATAAATTTGCACTACTGAAAAGATTGTAAATGTATCTTACATGTTACTAAGGCATTCATCTGGTTAGAGTCACAAGACTATATCCATGAATGTATACTGAGTAATTCGATTAGCATAATAAGAAAAGAGGATGCGGGATCTGTACGTATGCAGTGGGTAGAGTTATTGCAGAAGTAAAGGAATACGTAAGGTCATCTTTGTCTACGTCCCAGGACATGCGGGAGTACGGGGAAATGGAAGAGCGGACATGTTGGCTAGCTGCGGTATTATTGAGGACGGTCAACCAATGGAGCGGGCGGACATCATCAATGCTCTCTGGGGAGTGGGAAGGACTTCAACAACCATGAGTCCACGTCACGTCTTATTAAAGAGAGGAAAGTTAAGATGGGCACAACAAGAAACGAGGAACTTAATGGGCGTGTAAGAAGACTAATCAACCAACACAGAACTGGAATCGTCAGTCGCTGGGCACTGCGAGACTTGCTGAGGAGCGGATCTGAGCACCTATGGACATGTTCGGAGTGCAATGATGATGACCCGCAAATAACTCAATAGCTCTACAACTCAATTACGTGTCCTGCACAGACACAAAAATACAGCTTCTTTCTGAGCATATACACTCGAATATTTTACAATTATTTCACAAGTCCCTTCATAATCATCAAGTACCAGGCCTGCTGGCGTAGGTGATCATGTCTCTCCACAACTTTCGATCTCAACAGTTATTTATCATTTCTGTTGTTGACCTTCTGCCAAGCCATTCTCTTAAGCTGTCTGTTATTTTTTCTCTTTGCTTCCCTCTATCTCTTCGCCCCTCAATTTTTCCAGTTGTTACAATATATTCCAGTTGTTCTCTTCTCATTACATGGCCAAAAAATGATGATTGTTTCTTCCTAATATTGGAAATTAACTCTCTTTTTGCTTTGACCTCTTTCAGAACGTTTTCATTACTCTTCGTATCTGTCCATGGTATTCTCAACATTCTTCTGTAAAACAGCATTTCTACAGACTTCAACATGTCCCTTACGACAAGAAAACGCATTACAAAATAACTTTAAAACTACTACCTGGCGATTTCACTGCAGAACTATCGTCATATACCATAACTTGTCTGGAATAACATTTAAAACAGAGAAAGCTAACAAATTAGGCCTCGAGAAGAACGGCCGACATCCAAAGCTATTGAACTATTTTAAAGATTTCGTGCTGAGGGCCAGTATCATGGGGGTATCTCTCGTCTTTGTTTGATACGTTCATCACCATCACCATCATCATCATTATCATCATCATCATCATCATTATCATTATCATCATCATCACCATCACCATCACCATCATTATTATCATCACCATCATCATCATCATTATCATTATCATCATCATCACCATCACCATCACCATCATTATTATCATCACCATCATCATTATCATTATCATCATCATCATCATCATCATCATCAAGTACCAAGCCTGCTGATGTAGGTGATCATGTCACTCCACAACTTTCGATCTCGACAGTTATTTATCATTTATGTTGTTGACCTTCTGCTAAGTCATTCTCTTAAGCTGTCCGGTATCTTTTCTCTTCGCTTCCCTCTATCTCTTCGTCCCTCAAATTTCCCAGTTGTTACAATATATTCCAGCTGTTCTCTTCTCATTACATGGCCAAACAATGATGATTGTTTCTTCCTAATATTGGAAATTAGCTCTCTTTTTGCTTTGACCTCTTTCAGAACGTTTTCATTACTCTTCGTATCTGTCCATGGTATTCTCAACATTCTTCTGTAAAACCACATTTCTACAGACTCCAGTGATTTTCTTGTCTGTCGTCCCATTGTCCATGATTCACATCCATTTGTTAATACTGGTTTGATACGTTAAACAAAGAAAAATCATCATCAAGATATCAACTTTCTATGCCATTTCTGTAACACTTCTACACCAGAGCATTCACCCACTGATCTAAAAGTTCAAGTTTCAACTTCCCGCTGTTCCGGATTTGTCTTGACGACTGACAAGTTTGAAAGTTTTCACCAGCTTTCTAAAAACAGGAGCCAGAGTTTCTTCTATGTAGTAAAGGCGGTCCGGCGTGATTCTGACCACATCGCTGCTAATTGTGCCGTACGTCATGAAGAAATACAGTCAGTAACACGATATTCCATTTACGCTTACCAAGGTCTATAGGTAACATTTCTTTCTTTCTTTCTTTCTTTCTTTTTTTTTTTCTTTCTTTCTTTCTTTCTTTCTTTCTTTCTTTCTTTCTTTCTTTCTTTCTTTCTTTCTTTCTTTCTTTCTTTCTTTCTTTCTTTCTTTCTTTCTTTCTTTCTTCTTTCTTTCTTTCTTTCTTTCTTTCATTCTTTCTTTCCTTCTTTCTTTCCTTCTTTCTTTCTTTCTTTCTAACAAATTTCTTCTTTTTTCTTCTTTTTTTGCTCCTTACCGCTAACGTCAAAAACGTTTGATGTGTTTGTTCTCCAGTTAAAGGCGGAATCATCTTTAGTTTTCTTCCTTGGCAATGGATGTCTTTCTTTGTACAAGTGCACTCCTGGAAATAGTAAAGACCAACACTTATACATCTTTGCATTATCACGATCAAAGACCAAATATGTTAACTTGAGATGACAGATATCGTCACATGATCATCATAGACCATGAAGCTATATTAACTTTATATCATAGATGCATGGTAGAGATGAGGTACAGAAAAGCACATGCAAAAGCTCCATCCAAAAGAATAGAGAAGATATTAAGCAATTGCGGTGAGTCATCCTTGGCGTTTCGAAGCGAATCATGGAAAAATACAAGTAAATTATAAGTAAAATAAAGGTTCCCTCCAAGCGTATGGGAAGTATGGCGTTTGTGGTATATTTTTGAATGACCATGGCACATTTTTGGATGGTGTAAATTATAAATAATTATAATTTAATTACAAAATAAATAATTATAGGAAAATTATAAGCGGCTACTACAATATGGCTTAATAATAGAATGGTGATAATAGAGCAGGCAGCTTAAAAAAATAAACAAAAACGTTATAGAAATGAATAAAAAAAAACCTAAACAAGAACAAATAAGTTTGTTGCTAACATTAGTTGAAAACGATCATACTTTTTTATCATTGAAAGTTTAATTAAAAAAAACTGAAATATATAATAACAAATTGGGAAAACTGAGAGAAGAATAGATATTGAGATACAGATTTAAAAGATTCATGATTGGTTGATTACACTTTTATCGTCAGGAAACAAACAACATAAATCTTAAACAACAGTTGAGATGGAGAGTTGCGGAGAGACATGACCATTAACGCCAGCATGCTTGATACTTGGTGATGGTGATGATAAACATGATTCTACATCTTGAAGAGATATATTTCAAATGAAAATACAGTCCGGTTTTTTTCTGTTGTGTTAATTTAATATTTAAAAAAAATTCTCTAAGGGTAGACGTGGAAAGCAATATTTCACTTAATAACGGACAGCCAGGTGTGTCCATGCTGGGTGTAAATAAATAAATAAAATAAATTGAAGCTGTAGGCCAAGGTTACAAGACTGTATGGACGGAATATTTAAAAGAAGTCAGACCAGACTGGCAACAGGAAAGATGTGGGTGTAAAGAAATACCAAAATATATTATTACACATGTAGGCGGTTTGGCCAGCATATAAAAATATTCACTGGGACCCCAGGAAATGGTTTAGCAGAAATTACTAGATTCGGAGATTCGCAGTTTAGTATATAAATTAGGAGTTTTAGCAAAGATTCGCAGTTCAGCAGAAATTATGAGATTCTATTACTAGTATATATGAGAAGTTAATAAATAGCAGATTAAGTCAGTAGTCAGTCCTCACCAGAACTGGCATTGGAAATGTGTTCTGTGATTGACTAAATCTAGGAGTTTGTCAGTCCAGGGTTTATCTAGACCACCCGGTATTTTATTATTACATTACTGACTGTACTGTGTTATGTGTTAACTCCTTCCGTACGTTTTTTACGCACCGTGCGTCTTGCTGACTTCGGCTGCATACGTTTAGCCGCAGAGTGCGTCCCTGTCAATTTGATTAGTGTTTTGAACCACATCAAACTATACTCTTTTAACATGTCTTATATCAGTTTGGAATTGGAGAAATTCAAATCCTTGTACAATTATCTCAAAATTAATGTGAAATATGTTATGCGTTGGATAAACATAAAGCATGTATAATAATATTAAAAATAAACAGGACAAATCTGAAACAAATGAAACGCGTCAAATACCTGGACACAATAATAGCCTCAGATGGAAGATGAACCACAGAAATAAAAAAGCAGAATAGCTGAGGCCAAAATAGCATTTCAGAAAATGAAAAATATCTTATGCAATAAATCTATGTCAATAGAAATGATAAAGAGAGTTCATCGGTGCTATATAGAACCAATTGTGACCTAGGGCAGGGAATCAATGACAGTAAACAAACAAGTGAAAAGACGGTTAGAGGCCACATAGAGCAAAAATTACAAATTCTTCTTCTTCTTCTGCTGAGATCATGGTCATTCAGACTAGTACTCCTGACTCTCTTATGAAGGCAGCTGTCTGTTTAAGTGATCAGTTGCCCCGTAGAGTTTCTCTTCCAGGGAGGTGGGTGTGGGCCACATTGTCCTGCTGAGTCATAAGTACTGGTGAGAATTCTGTATAACGTATTTTGGTGTCATGTTATCTAGGGTGCAGTGGCACTGGCTGTTAGTTCCTATTTTGAGTTTGGTGAACATGTGGTTTCTCATTCTATTGTGGGCAGTGCATAGGTGAAGTAAGATGACTTGATCCGTCCTTGATAGTTGGAGGTATCCGAAGTCTCGATATCCTTCTACCCTTTTCTGTTTCCATTTTTAGTGATACTGGCCTTTGATGATCCAACCAGTCCGTCATTTGTTATTTAATTTTATCGAAAGAAATTTAGTTAGATAGACGTCATTAGTAGCATGTTTAAAGAAATAACAAAAATTGTTTCACCTTATAAGGACAGTTTTCTCCGACAACTAAGATCAGGAACCAGCCATATGTCGCCAGGTACTGGATTCGTGTAGAGATCATCATATTTTCACTGAAAAATCTGGTAACTCCTGTCTGTGTTGAAGCGAGAAAACCATAATGAATAGCATGAAATACAGCTGTTTATGTTTCCATATTAATGATGTTGAGCAAATCCTTAAAAACATCACAGAGATGCCAGGTCTAAACATTAATGAAAAGATAACCAATAACCTAAGATATGCTGCTGATATTGTATTACTAGTAGAAAGTGACAAATAACAAATAATATAAAATAATGATAAAACAATAATAAAACAATAATAAAATAAGAATAAAATAATAATAATAATATCCAAATAAGTAACACCAGAGCTAAAACTAAGAAAAGCAGAATGTTATATCTTCTTAGCATTCCTCTATGGTGCAGAAACATGGACATTAGACAAGAAAACAGAACAGAAAATTGAAGCCTTTGAAATGTGGATTTTTATAAGAATAGGTAGAGTTGGATGGCAAGAAAAAAGAACAAACGATGAAGTCTTAAAACTACTAACACACAAACACAATTCAAACAAGACAAATGCTATTTTTGGGGGCAGGTTAAAAGACACAACAGCCTACTAAAAGTAATATTGGAAGAGAAATTACAAGGTAAAAGAGGCAGAGGCAGACCAAGACTAACATGGGCGAGTAACCCCAAACGACGGACAAATCAGCCTAGGACAAACTGCACCATTAAAGTAAGATTCAGAGCGGAATGGTGCTCTGTCGTAGCCAACATTCGATTCGGAGACTACACTCAATGACGATGGTTAATGATATTCGTGTTTTTTTGTTTATTTCTCTTTTTATCTCACATTTTAAAGTCTGTTATGTTATAATGATAATTAAAGGCCACGAAACAACATCAAAGAAAAGCTACAATATCATCGATTAACAATGATTGGAGCCGCCAGAAGGGTGAAAGCTAGACCTCTGTATCTTTATCGACACCAGAATGGGCAGACAAAAAAGTGAATACATAAAGAATGATGCAATGGGATGCATTACTATAATGTACTTTCATTACAAGACTACAGACACGTTTCGTTTCACACCACTTTGTGTGTATTTTTGTTCGTCAGCTTACACCTCTGACGATGTCCCTAGAGACTAGGAACTGAATTGTGCGTGCTAATCCATTTTTCCCTGGCAGGCGTGTGCACAGGGGTCCCTCGCCATACAGGTAGATAACTCCGTCTTCGGAGGTACTCATATATGAGTAATTGACGTTTCAAGCCGGGTCTCCCTACTGAGACCAGGTTTAGTTACCGCAGAGAGAAATTGTAAACAAAAATTCAAACTGGTTCACCCGGGATTTGAACAACAAAGAGACTACTCTGTCTAAAGGCCGGCGTCTTGCCTCGAGATCAACCAGCCCCCCCCCCCCTCTTTGTGTGTATTGACGGGACTGTAAAGTCCAACTTAAACATACAAATAACATACTGATTGGAGATGATCACATTTGTGTTCACTTCGAGCAAGTCAATAGATATTTGACTGAAGCGTGAGTGATGTGATGTCAACTCTATCTATATGAACACTCATACGTTTATTTCAACAACAATAATGTCTTCTTCGTCTTCTACCTTTCAGCTCCCTGTGGAGCATAGGTCCTCAACAAACACTTTCCGAGCCGTTCTGTTTCTTGTCATCCTTAGTCTTCGTCATCATCTTCATTTCTGCTTTTATCTGCCTACTCCAAGAATTCTTTGGTATACGTCTCTTAGACAGACATCCTTTATCTTTCCTGGATGGCGGATTTACTTTTATTCTTTTCTTTCACTTGACCATGTTTGTGAAGTTTTTTCGGCTGATTTTTTTGTACAGTATGGGATAGCCAGTCCCATGCCCGACCCTCCTTTCTCGCCTCTTACGAACATGCCTGGTAGGGTACAGCGCCGCTATTCTTTACTCCGCTTTCGGGCCCCGGCATCGCACGGGCGAATAACAATAATATGGGGTATGTAAAACAAAAACATAGGTTGCTAATGAGAACAGAACAAAAAAACACAAACAATTTAAAAAAAAAAATCAAGTGATCACAGATGTGACGAACACTTCATTTAGAATATATAATTTTGTCTTCTTGTCGAGTCTATGCAATTAATGTCAAATGATAATGATAAACAAATGTAGAATTAGAAAGTTCGAGAGATACAAAATCACGAACGTCACCATGCATGGCACTTGATGATAACAAAGGCCAAACATGACATTTACAGCTAAATAAAAACGAAATATCATAATTACATTCAAAAGTGTGTCTTTTAAATATTGTTTTCTTACTTTCCTTTTCTTTCCTTTTCTTTCTTACTTTCATTCATTCATTCAGTCACGTGTTCAATTTAAACTATGCAAGTTATCAAAACATTTCTTCAAGCCCTCGAAGACACCTTGTGAGAACATCACGCCCCTGTGTGGTGTCTGCAGAACACCATTTTTAGAACCACTGTGTTAGAAAAAAGAACGACAACCGCCTTCTCAAGCAAACATTGTTTAGGAATTCAAAGAAGTAAAAAGGCATAATTTAAGGAAACAGTAAGCAACATCTCTAAAACAGTTTGTGGAACTAAGCTAAGAACAAGAGAAGGGAAAAAGAGCACCCCGTTGTTGAACGAAACAATCAGAGAAGCAATTAAAGAAAAGAAGAAACTGTTTAAAAATTGGAGGGAGAACAAGAATCAAGAAAAATATGAAAAATATGTCATAGTTAAAAAAAGAGTTTATATTTTGATCAAAGATATTAAGCAAAAGAATTGGACAGAATTCGGACAAAACATGAACAGGGACTTCAAGACAACCACAAGAGATTTCTACAAAGCAGTAAAAGCCACAAGAGCGAGAAAAGAAAACCATGATCCTTCTGAGCTGATAAATGACAAAGACGGACAGCCAATATCAAATAACCAATGTATGCAACAGAGATGGAAAGAATATTTTGCAGACCTGTTAAACATACCAACTGCCAATAAGACAACAAAAACCACGCTAGAACTCACAAATACTGAACCCAACATCATGAAAGGGGAAATCGAAGAAGTAATCAAATATGCACCAAAAAATAAAGCACCGGATATAGATAACATACCAATAGAAATAATAGCAGCAGCAGGAGAAACAGGAGTGCAATGGCTGCACAGAATATTTAATGCAGCATGGCACCAACAACAAGCCTCAGAAGACTGGCAACAGGCAATCATCATACCAATATGGAAAAAGAAAGGTAGCAGAAGAGACTACAATCAATATAGAGGTATATCTCTTCTCAGCCATATAGGAAAGCTATGCGCCAAAATCTTGGGAAAACGGCTGAGACCAATAATAGAACTACAGTTAAAGGATTCTAAAATGGGGCTCCGAAAAAAACAGAAGATGTACTGACGCACTATTCACATTAAAACAGCTTGCAGAAAAAACGACAGAACACAACCAAAACTTATACATAGCCTTCATTGACCAGGAAAAAGCATTCGACAGAGTAAACAGAGAACAACTATGGGAGATAGTAACAACATATGGAGTAAGCCAACATCTAACCAACCTTATTAAAAGTCTCAACATCAACAGCAGCTGCACGGTCAGAACAGCAGCGGGCTACACAGACCACGTCGAAGATAGATCAGTTGTAAGACAGTGGTGCGTACTATCCCCCGTACTGTTTATTACATACATAGACCATATATGCAAGCTAGCCAACCCATCAGAGACAGAGGAGATCAACGAGCTTTTATTTGCAGACGACCAGGCACTAATACATGAAACAATAGAAGACCTACAAGAACACTTAAACAAACTCAGCATCTCAGGCACAAAATACAACATGAAAATCAACATCAACAAAACAGAAGTCATGAATGTTGCCAAAAATAAACAGAACATCAACATAACTATAGAAGGCAGACAACTAAAACAAGTCGAGGAATTCAAATACCTAGGAAGTCTAATGACAAACGATAATTCTCTAACAGCAGAGATAGAATCAAGATGTAACAGAGCTTGTCAAATCATTGGACAGTTATCACCACCATTGTCCAACAATTAAATAACTGGAGGCAAAACGAGCACTATACAATACAATCTTTATCTCAACGTTGTGCTACCAATGCCAGACCTGGACCCTAGATGCAAGAACAATAAGAAAAATAACCTCTACAGAGATGAAATGTGTTGAACTGAGAAAAAAGCTAGGAAAAGCCCCCGCCATAGAATATATAAGGAAACAACAGATAAAATGGTTTGGCTACGTGACAAGGCAGAAAAAACAAAACACAACACAACGAGCCTTCAACAAATGTTGTGAGAACACCAGACCCAAGGGTCGACCACGAAAAAGATGGATCGATGGAATATTAGAAGCACTAGGAAACATAGCAGCAGCAGAGGCGAACAGAAGAGCAAAATACCGCAAATTATATCTCCCCTCGACGCTGAAAGGCAGATGAGGAAGGAAGGAAGAAGAGGAAGAAAAAGGCATAAGGAAAGACCAATCTGAGATAAGAAAGATGTCATCCAAGTATATCTGAGATTGTTGGGGAAATTAGTGGGGGATCGTAATCTAATTGAGAAGTGCAATAATAATAATAAAAGCTTTAAAAAAATAACATTAGTGACATTATGAAGATAAAAGGGGCAAGACAACAGAGATCAGACCATAAAGTAAAAAAGTAAAGTACCCCCCGTCACGCCAAGTGGCGTATAGGGAAATATGGTGTTAGTGACCCTATATTTTACAGACCTTCAGCACATGATTTTTGGGGTAATGTGGTCGGTATTACGCCCGTGCTGCTTTACTTTCCCAGAAAAGTACCCATTTAAGGCTGGGTGAACCCGGAGCCGTCGGTTGGGATCGAACCCTACCCCTTGTCCGTAGTTCACTAACCACTGAGCTATCGCGGCTCCCACTAATTTTTAGGGAATTAGTAAAACCCAGGTGTCCTCACCAGGGTACGAACCCCGGCTGTTGCCGTGGTAAGCCAACCGCCTATCGATTGCGCTAACCGGACACCCGAGATCAGACCATGCGACAAATATTTGCTCTGTTGATTCTGAAATCCGAACAACCATTCAACTTTTGTTTGATGCAATCAGCGAGAACAGCTACTCAACAAAACAGCGTTTGGCAGTTAGTGTAGAACACTGACAACAACCCGCTTTTATCCATCTGCGAAGATGTAAAATGCAATAAATATATACCAAAACAGTAGTTACAACAGGCAAAACATACACTTACCTTTGATCATAAAACACTAGCCCTAATGACAAAGTGCAGGCTTTAAACTGATAAAGAATTAATGCACATTGATCTAGTCACACGTTATTCTATAACAATGAAGAATTTAGGAAAACTGCACAGAGATAGCGTAGTGATTAGAGCTTTGGTTATAGCTGAATTAGTGTAGAGATTAGAGCTTTGACTGTAGTTTAATTAGAGCTTTTGCGATAGCTTTTTTAGTGCTTTGATTAGAGCGTTGACTATAACTTATTTAGTGTAGAGATTAGAGCTTTTGGTACAGATTAATATGTGAAAGGATAATTGCTTGATTGTATCTTAATTAGTTTAGTGATTAGTGTTTTGTTATAGTTTAATAAATGGTGTTATTTGAACTTTGGCTATAGATTAATTAGTGCAGTGATTTAGAGTTTTTTTTTTCTATAGCTTAACTAGTGTAGTGATTAGAGTTTTGGTATAGGCGTTAAGATTCCAGTTATTTTATCCTAAAGCATATAGCTTTGCGTACGCTTAATAGTTTTCTTTGGCTCCCAGCCTACGCTATTACCTATTCACCGTTCATGCATATACTGTTGTTCTTACAGCCTGTATGATATAGATTTATATTTACTGCTTTAACCATCTTAAAATTCTGCGATTCTGAGAACATTTATAATGTTATTCTGAACGTCATTGCCACTCTGCACAAACGTTTGGTTTAATCAACACGTCAACTTCAATGCATGACAGAGAACTCCATTTGCATGACAGAGAACTCCATTTGCATGACAGAGAACTCCATTTGCATGACAGAGAACTCCATTTGCATGACAGAGAACTCCATTTGCATGACAGAGAACTCCATTTGCATGACAGAGAACTCCATTTGCATGACAGAGAACTCCATTTGCATGACAGAGAACTCCATTTGCATGACACACAGCTCCATAGTGCTTTACATCCAGTTGTCAGAACGTTCCCCAATATAAAGTACGCTCGTCGACACTAGAGAAGGCACTAAAGATGGTGTCTGCTCAGGTGCACGGAATCCGTATCACCGACGAAGACGTTAAAACCAACCTCCTTAGTCGCTTCTTAAAACATGCGTAACAAGTGACAGTGGCGTAGTTCCCTTACTCAGTGGTCAGGGCCCCTGTAATCACAAAAGGGTAAAAATCACGCCTGCTATTCCTATCTACTCATTCATTTTCATTTAAAGTAAACTAAAGACTATAGAAGCAGTCCCAAATAAATGTTTGTTGAAAAAAGCATTCGCTGGATAATCCTAAAGTACGAAACATACAGCAACACAAGTTACACTGCTAACAAAGATGAATTTAATACACCACGTAATTTACTTCTTGCTATTTAATCAATACGATTTCTGATTAAGACTGTATGAAGAACAAGAACAGAACTCTGCATCTCTCTCAACACCCGAAGTAAAGAAAGAGTTAGGAAAGAAGAAGGAAAACAAAATTAGAACCATTCCCATGTAACATCTTCTTTCCTTCCTCGTTTGCTTTTCAGCGTCGAGGGCAGATATATTTTGCGGACTTATGCTTTTCTGTTCACCTCTGCTGCTGTTATAGTTCCTAGTGTTTCTAATATTCCGTCAATCCATCTTTTTCGTAATCGACCCTTTGGTCTGGTGTTCTCGCAACGTTTGTTGAAGGTTCATTGTATTTTGATCTGTTGTCACGTGCGTAAACCATTGTATCTGTTGTTTCTTTATATATTCTATTTTCGTCTTCTTTCCTTCCTCATTTGCATGAATTGTCACTGCACACACATTTTAATGCTGGAACATTGTCTATGTAGGATTATAGCTAAAAATTTATTAAATTAATGGATACTTTTATTATTGTCCAGAGAATCTTGTTCTGACCTGGCATGAAAGGTGTACTCATGTAACAAAAGTCACCCAGCAGTGTTAAGGTAAGATGATGTGTAGGTATTTGAATATGTCAGTTTATAACGACGATCGCTAACAAAATGGTCGTTGATTACAGCAATCAATGTTGCCACAGCGACACTGACGGCTGTGAATTAAGATAAGGACGGACGATTTAACCTCTTTCCTTCAATTTACATTTTTATTATGTTCACATTTGGAGCAAAAATGTTTGCCATTTAAGCATTTTTTCCATGTGTTACCGGGCCTCATTATGAGGGAAGTAAAGAATAGTGACACTGTGACCTTCCAGGCATGTCGTAAGAGTCGACTTAGGAGGTTGATCGATGGCTTGACAAGCTGTCATTGTAAAAAGTATTGTTATGGAAACAGAGCCATATATTTTAGAGCAGTGATCTCTACAATATGTGCCAGTTTAGCACACAAGGTTTCTGTTTTTGAAATTATGATTCTGCTCTATGTGCCGTCTTCGGCTCGAAAGTACAATAGGTAGATAGATAGAAACATTTTCAGCAAACATCAATGATTACATTTTTGTCATGTGCACATTTTCAGCAAACATCAATGTGTTACATTGTTTGTCTAGTACACATTTTCAGCAAACATCAGCATCAATTCTTATTTCATAGGTTTATTACACTAACGTGAAGCGATTGAAGCAAACAACGTAATATAATTTCTTTTATTCATTTTATACGAGCAAGAAAAATAAAAAGTTAAAATTAAATACAAAAATATTTGCGTTTGTATTTATTGATGTGTTAATCTACAAGTCGTTTGTTGAAAACCCAAGAAAAAGTTACAATTAATGTCTCCTGTCCTGAAAGGTATGGTAATGAATGCTCGTTATATAATCTGTACAACACAAGAACATTAACCATGCTTAAGTCTCAATGTATATCATTAGAAAAACGCTGGTTCGCCACTAGGTTTTTGGGTCTTCTTCATCTTCTGCTGTGATCATGGCGTCATTCAGACTAGGATTCCGGACTCTCTTATAAAGGCTGATGTCTGTTCAAGTGATTCGATTGCCCGTATAGTTTCTCTTCCAGGGAGATGGGCGTGGGCCACATTGACCTCTTCAGGTTTGTGTACTGGGAGCAATGCTTTAGAACATGTTTTGATGTCATGTTATCCAGGGTACAGTGCCCTTGGCTGGTAGTTCCTATTTTGAGTTTGGTGAACATGTGGTTTCTCATTCTGTTGTGGCCAGTGCATAGACGAAGTGTGATGACTTGATCCCTTCTTGATAGTTGCATATATCCGTCCCTCTCGTTATACTTTTGGTGCTCTTGTTTCCATTTTTCATGATGACAGTTCAGCTGCGTTCACTTTCGGTGCCGTTTGGGCTTATGTCTTTTTGAGTGTTCTGTAGCTGATATGATGGTGGCTGCTGGTGCCTTTCTTTTTTTGGATCCTCCAATGAGATGAGTTTTAATTCGGATGATTCCAATGGCATGGGAGGTTGAGCAATTATGAATTTAATTCGTTTGCAGTGATACCGGGGCCTTCGACTAACCATAACTATAACCATGAGAAGAGAAGCAATTGGAGATCTGGCTGGAAACATATTCTTCATGACAGGCTGTGATGAGAGAAAAGTTATCCAAAGGAAACGAAACCCGATGCCTACAGAGAGTGTTAAAGCAACATCTCAATTTTTCAAAAAGAATCATAAATTAATAATATGGAAAAGATCTGCTTACGGACACGACGGACTCAAGTTCTGAAAGAAGAATGAGATGCTAGCAGTTCCACAACTGCCTAAGACGACCATTTGACGACCCAAAACCCAGTCCCTCAAACTTTTCTCCTGGCAGGTACAAACTAGGCCACGGGTCTGATCCATGTCGAACCAAGTCAAGCTTATTAACCAGGTCAGGGCTAAAGGTAGACGTGTTAGTTTCGTATTTTGAATGTCTAAAGACGTGAGTTGGCCAAGATTTTTGAATGCATTCTGTGAGATTGTCGCAATTGGATTATTAACCAATGACAAACTCACGACATTACAATTTTCAGGAAAACTTGTGTCTGTCAATTCCGTAATTAAATTATAACTTAACTCTATGTCTCTAATCGAAGGAGGAATGTCTATTCCTCTGATCTGCCGTAGAAGGTTATAAGTCATCTGTATACTACCCAGGGAAGATGAATTTGCATAGATACTTGGGATAACCTGCAAAAAATTATAATCTAAAGCCAAAAAGGTTACAATAGGAGGTACCGCCCCAGCAAAAGGATTTGATATTTTATTGTTTGAAAAATCAAAGTAATCAATATTTGTAAGAAAAGAAATATCAGGAATTTCCGTCAATCTATTACCATCCAAGTTGATATCTGTTAAAGATTGGGCGTATGGTAGGAGAGAGCTGCTAAGATTGTGAGCGTCTACAAGATGGGTATTAGTCAAGGATAGAATGACCAGAGTGCTTGACATGGGCAGCCACGGTGTGTACGAGATTGGATTATTATCCAAGAAAAGGGACTGCATAACCGTGAGTTTTTGAATTGATTTCGGAATGCTCGTTAAATTGTTTGAACTAAGATCTAGACTTGTTAAAGTACTGCCCACAATATCCATAGCGTCATCAGGGATAATTGAGATGAAATTAGACTCCAGATTTAAATATGTCAGATTAGAGCAGTGCTGCATCCAGCTAGGCCAAGTGTGTAAGGAGACATTTATTAATTCAAGATACGTCAAAGTGGGAGCAATATTTCTCATGGCAGCATCGTTCCAGTCCTTGATCGAAGTTTCTTGGATGGTTAACGATTTTAACACTCGGAGATGTAGAAAAGCGTCAGGGATCCTAGTGAATTTGGCTTGAGAGAAAGAGAGCACCTGCAGCGTCTTCATCGAGTCGTTAAACGCGAACTCATCAATGGTTGTGATAGGGTTCATTGACATGTCGATACTGACAAGGTTTGAGGGCAGCTTTCCGTCAGGGATTTCTGTAATGTTGTTGGTCTGCAGAATAATAAAAGATATAAACATTGTGTTAGCAGAATAAGAGAAGAAAATAACATTGTGTTAGCAGAATAAGAGAAGATATAAACATTGTGTTAGCAGAATAAGAGAAGATAATAACATTGTGTCAGCAGAATAAGAGAAGATAATAACATTGTATTAGCAGAATAAGAGAAGATAATAACATTGTGTTAGCAGAATAAGAGAAGATATAAACATTGTGTCAGCAGAATAAGAGAAGATATAAACATTGTGTCAGCAGAATAAGAGAAGATATAAACATTGTGTTAGCAGAATAAGAGAAGATATAAACATTGTGCCAGCAGAATAAGAGAAGATATTAACATTGTGTTAGCAGAACAAGAGAAGATATTAATATTGTGTTAGCAGAATAAGAGAAGATATTAACATTGAGTTAGCAGAATAAGAGAAGATATAAACATTGTGTTAGCAGAATAAGAGAAGATATTAACATTGTGTTAGCAGAACAAGAAAAGATATTAATATTTTGTTAGCAGAATAAGAGAAGATATTAACATTTTGTCAGCAGAATAAGAGAAGATATTAACATTGTGTCAGCAGAATAGGAGAAGATATTAACATTGTGTTAGCAGAATAAGAGAAGATATTAACATGTTGTCAGTACAATAAGAGAAGATATTAACCTTGTGTCAGCAGAAAAAATGATAAGATATTATCATTGTGTTAGCAGAATAAGAGAAGAAAATAACATTGTGTTAGCAGAATAAGAGATGGAAATAACATTGTGTTAGCAGAATAAGAGAAGAAAATAACATTGTGTTAGCAGTATAAGAGAAGGCATTAAGATATTGTCAGCAGAATAAGAGAAGATATTAACATTGTGTCAGCAGAATAGGAGAAGATATTAACATTGTGTTAGCAGAATAAGAGAAGATATTAACATGTTGTCAGTACAATAAGAGAAGATATTAACCTTGTGTCAGCAGAAAAAATGATAAGATATTATCATTGTGTTAGCAGAATAAGAGAAGAAAATAACATTGTGTTAGCAGAATAAGAGATGGAAATAACATTGTGTTAGCAGAATAAGAGAAGAAAATAACATTGTGTTAGCAGTATAAGAGAAGGCATTAAGATATTGTCAGCAGAATAAGAGGAGATATAAACATTGTGTTAGCAGGAAAATGAGAAGATATTAACATTGTGTCAGCAGAATAAGAGAAGATATTAAAATTGTGTCAGCAGAAAAAGAGAAGAAATTAACATTGTGTCAGCTGAAAAACGAGAAGATATTAACATTGTGCTAGCGGAATATGAGAAGATATTAACATTGTGTCAGCAGAAAAATGAGAAGATATTAACATTGTGTCAGCAGAATAAGAGAAGATATTAACATTGTGTCAGCAGAATAAGAGAAGATATTAAAATTGTGTCAGCAGAATAAGAGAAGATATTAACATTGTGTCAGCAGAATACGAGAAGATATTAACATTGTGTCAGCAGAATAAGAGAAGATATTAACATTGTGTCAGCAGAATAAGACAAGATATTAACATTGTGTCAGCAGAATAAGAGAAGATATTAACATTGTGTCAGCAGAATAAGAGAAGAAATTAACATTGTGTCAGCAGAAAAATGACAAGATATAAACATTGTGTCAGCAGAATAAGAGAAGATATTAACATTGTGTCAGCAGAATAAGAGAAGATATTAACATTGTGTCAGCAGAATAAGAGAAGATATTAACATTGTGTCAGCAGAATAAGAGAAGATATTAACATTGTTTCAGCAGAAATTGTCAGCAGAATAAGAGAAGATATTAACATTGTGTCAGCAGAATAAGAGAAGATATTAACATTGTGTCAGCAGAATAAGAGAAGATATTAACATTGTGTTAGCAGAATAAGAGAAGATATTAACATTGTGCCATCAGAATAAGAGAAGATATTAACATTGTGTCAGCAGAATAAAAGAAGATATTAACATTGTGTCAGCTGAATAAGAGAAGATATAAACATTGTGTCAGCAGAATAAGGGAAGATATTAACATTGTGTCAGCAGAATAAGAGAAGATATTAACATTGTGTCAGCAGAATAAGAGAAGATATTAACATTTTTGTCATCAGAATAAGAGATGATATTAACCTTTTTTTAGCAAGAGGAAGCGAATATATTACCATTGTGTTAGCAGAATAAGAGAAGTTATTACCATTGTGTTAACAGAATAAGAGAAGATATAAACATTGTGTCAGCAGAATAAGAGAAGCTATTAACATCGTGTCAGCAGAATAAAAGGAGATATTAACATTTTGTTGGCAAGAGGAAGAGAATGTATTACCATTGTTTTAGCAGAATAAGAGAAGATATTACCATTGTGTCATCAGAATAAGAGAAGATATTAACATTCCTTCAATGTTGATGTCCACTTGTAGGTTTGAAGTATTTTTTCGGTTATGATCATAGTTTTAGTCTGTTTCATATTTATGTATAATCCATATTTCTTGCTCATGTTTATTTCATTAAGTAATTATTCTAGATACTTAGGATGTTCTGCTAGTAATACAGTATTATCAGCATGTCTTAGGTTATTGATTATTTTTTCCATTAATGTTTAGGACTGGAAGCTCTATGATGTTTGTAAATATTTGCTCAGTGTATGGATTGTACACACTTGGTGATATGATGCATCCCTGTCTTACTCCTCTTTTTATATCAATGAGTGTAGTGTTCTCCTTGTTATATTTTATTATTGCTGTTTGCTCCCTGCTTTGTATAAATTACATATATGTAATATACATATATAACATAATACATGTATGTCCTTGTTATTTAAATATATATCGTTTAGGCAGTCTATAAGTTGCTTATGGTGTATTCTATCAAAACTTTGGCGTAGTCTATGAAGCAGCCATATATTGGTTTGTTAAATTATGTGTACTTATCGATTAATATTCTCATCCAGAATATGGCTTCTTTTATCCCACTGTTTTTCTTAAATCCAAATTCCTGGTCATCTAAGCCAATAGTCATTAAAAAACAATCCTTCCTTGTATACCTTTAGCAAGTTTTTGTTACCTGGCTCATTAGGCTTATTTTTTCTAAAGTCACTGCATTCAACTGCACCATTCTTTTTTGGCAATGCAATGGAAGATTGGGTTATTAGTTCATTTGGTATGTATCATGTATGGTATATGTCGTTAAATATGTCTGTGATCACTTCAATGCTAAAATCTTCTAGTGCCTGTATCATCGCTATCTGTACGCTGTCAGGTCCTGCTGCTTTCCCATTTTTCATTGTTTGTATAGATTTTTCATCTCACCTCTTTTGTACATCATCCGTCTGAGGTTAACAAAGTTCCCAAATATTTAAATTCATTTACCTGTTTTAATATTGTTCCACTTGTCTTTAGTTTGCACTGAGGTGATGTCTTTTTCTTTGTTGTTTCCATTACCTCTGTCTTTTTGCTATTAAGGCAGAGTCCTTTATTTTTGCTTTCCTTCACTATAATGTCCAACATTTCTTGTAACTCATTTTCACTCTTAGCGATTAATACTGTATCATCAGCATACCTTAGATTATTTATATTCTGTCCTCCAATAGCTCAGGCAAAATCAGCATACCAAAAAATGAGGAAAATACTATCCGTTTTTGACAATAGAAAATAGAAACAAGAAAAAGAGTTCTTAAATGTTACGTAGAGCCAATCTTAACATACGGATGCGAATCATGGACAATAGGACAACAGACGAGAAAATCACTGGAGTCTGTAGAAATGTGGTTTTACAGAAGAATGTTGAGAATACCATGGACAGCTCAGAAGAGTAATGAAAAGGTTTTGAGAGAGGTCAAAGCAAAAAGTGAGCTAATTTCAAATATTAGGAAGAAACAATCATCATATTTTGGCCTTGTAATGAGAAGAGAACAACTTGAATATATTGTGACAACTGAAAAAATTGAGGGACAAAGAGATAGAGGGAAGCAAAGAGAAAAAATAACAGACAGCTTGAGAGAATGGCTTGGCAGAAGGTCAAAAACAGAAAGGATAAATAGCTGCCGAGATCAAAGGTTGTGGAGAGACATGATCACCTACGCCAGTAGGCCCGGTACTTGATTATGATGATGATAGATTTTTCAACTTCAGATTTTAAGATTGTATAGGCTGCTGTACATTTTATAATTGGTTTCTTGTCTCTTTGATCATGAAATAGTTCTGTTATATAATCCGGCAATGTATATATTATATCTTTATTGTATGTTAACATTTTTCCTTTATTGCCTGCAATGCGTCCGCTTTCTGTTGCTTTTTAAAAAAAAATTTATTAGTCATTCTATCTGTTTCTGTGTGCATTCCTCTTAAATCTTGTTTTTTCACTGACCTTGAATTTATTCTATTATTTTGAGAGTGTTTTTTTTTAGATATCTATTAGCGCGAAAAGTTGTATATATATATATATATATATATATATATATATATATATATATATATATATATATATATATATATATATATAAATCATTGGAATGCAATAAATATATTTGGAGGTTAAGCTATCCTCTACCTGTATTGCCAATTGCTTGTGGCCTGTTTTGTTGCCAGTGAAATGTGGGATCTCGGTTAAGCCTCGTTCCTGACATGAAATATCTTCTTTCTTGCAGCGACATTCCTGAAATAAGAACAATTGTCTGTGGCATCATTAACTTTAAGAGAAATAGTGATTTTAAGAATAATGTTACGTAATTAAAGAACAGGAGAAGAAGCTCCTTGTTAGAAATTTGTTAGGTTTCAAGGCAAGAGAGTGTAAGTTCGAATCCCGTTGGATCCACTTTTTTTTTTCCTCTAAGGAGTGAAATTAAATCTCAGACCTGAACTCCCGAATTCCTTGACGCAAATTATTTACATGCTACTCATTAATGTGAAATGCTTCGTCAGCCGCAGTTTTATCTCTTTAGGGAATTTGCACTGTGTTTTGTTCGTCGTAGGCTGCATTCACTAGAGTGATCAAGAATCTAAAGGGCGCCTCATTGCTGTGAATTCGACATTGTTATGTGTGCTACGTCATCGTAATGGCTCATCCCTGGACCGGCCTTACGCTAATCT
>JAVIAB010000059.1:60827081-60874581 GCA_032433765.1 Megaustenia siamemsis | reverse complement strand
TTCTCGTGTTTGAATTGTGTTTAGTAGTTCTCTTTTCACTTTTAGTTGTTTTAAAACTTCATCGTTTGTTTTCTTTTCTTTCAACCCAATTCTTCCATAAATCCACATTTGAAAGGCTTCCATTTTATGTTCTATTTTCTTTCTTTCCATCAAATTCTTCTATAAATCCATATTTAAAAGGCTTTAATTTTCTGTTCTATTTTCTTATCTATATCTTGATCCTTGTTCTAAGGCGTATAGTAATAACAACTTGTTCCCATCTCGTCATATTATGAAAAGCATCATGATCTGGGGCATGTGGTTTTCTGATTAATGTGATTAACTCTTTCTTCTCACGGTGTGTTAATATTGCATCTAGTTGTGTGCCTGTTGCGCCTTCCTTTTGCCAGTTGATCTGTTAATGCTGCGTGTCATTCCTGAAATAAAATAACTCTCTACTAAACGATAAGTAGGGTCAGCCTATTACTAGAGTTAATACAAAAGTTGTCCAGACAGTACAGCTTATGTTATTACAAATGTTACCCCATTACAGCGGTTATATACAAGAAAACAGTAACATTACACGCTCTTACCTGTAAACATAGAAAGTGACCTACAATCGAAATAAAAAATGTTTAACAAAAATTGAACTGATAATGAGCTCTTCCACACTAAACCAAGCAGGTGCTCTGGAATCGTGGCTGATTACAGGAAACTGTTGTGTAGATCGTGTTGAAAACTAGGAATTAGGCAGGTTTGAATTCTCAGTGTGTGAAATAAAAAAGGGATGAAACAATTAATACACACATTAAGATAGAAATAGATTTTTGAAGTATAATAATTGAGTCAATTATAAGGAGACGTAACATTTAGCACAATACACACATTAGAAAGGGACGTAACAATTAACACAATACATTAGAAAGGGACATAAGTATTAACACAAAATATTAAAAAGGGACGCAACAATTAACATAGCACATTAGAAGGGGACGCAACAATTAATACAACACATTAGAAAGGAACGTAACAATTAACACAACACATTAGAAAGTCACACATTAATTAACATAATACATTAGAAAGGGACGCAACAATTAACACAACACATTAGAAAGGGACGTAACAATTAAAAAAATACCTTAGAAAGGGACGTAACAGTTAACACAACGCATTAGAAAGGGACGTAAGAGCTAACACAACACATTAGAAAGGGACGTAACGGTTAACACAACACATTAGAAAGAAATTATAAAAAAATATTAAATAATCTAGATGAAAGATAAAAAGATAAACACAAAAATAAATTAACCAAAATATTAAATACTTTGCGAGGCAGCGGGTAGAGCTGCAGAGAACATGTAAAACAAGCTCAACATGATATTCGGCAAACAAACAAGTAGAGAGACGAGACAAACTAAAATAAAACACACAAAATAATATGTAAAGACAAATTAAAATAACACAATTTGAAGGATGGACTCATTTTTGTCTCATCTCTCTATTAAATTCACTGCATAATACCATTTTGAGTTATTTTAGATTGAAATGATTAATGTAACAGATTATTCGATTAAATTACATGGATCCCGGAAAATAAATCGATTTTTTTCTCCGAATTTTCAGGCAAAAAAACAAAACAGAAACAAACACATTCAAGAATAAATGAGACCTATGGGAGAATGAGTGGTCTGAAAGTAAGACGTAGGTCTCTGGACAAGATGAAATAAGGAATAAGATGTAAAATTATGGGATAAGAAATAAGATGTAAAATGATGAAATAAGAAATAAGATGTAAAATGATGAAATAAGAAATAAGATGTAGAATGATGAAATAAGAAATAAGATGTAAAATGATGAAATAAGAAATAAGATGTAGAATGATGAAATAAGAAATAAGATGTAAAATGATAAAATAAGAAATAAGATGTAGAATGATGAAATAAGAAATAAGATGTAAAATGATAAAATAAGAAATAAGATGTAAAATTATGAAATAGGAAATAAGATGTAAAATGATAAAAAAAAATAGGATACAAAATGGTGAAATAAGGGGTAATTTCCTAGTTTGATCAGATATATTATTTCAGTTTGGAAGAGTGCTGTCCCCTAAAATATGTCTGCCAAAATACAGTGGTTCTACGCATTCTTGGCGTTGGGGTCATTACGCTGGCATGTGTCACTCACACTGGCGTTTGGGTCAGCGTGGCGTTCGGGTCAGCGTCTGCGTCCAAATCGAGATGTTAATTAATAATTGGCTGAACCCCTATCCTTTCTTATGCTTCTTCTTACTAATTATCCGCCTATATATATAGGCTAGTTTGTCTAATATTTAAAAACCAGCTAAGCAGTTCTGAGTTCACTTACTTGAATTTGGTACTACTGGATAGATGGAATTTACTAACTCTGATCCCCGAGATTGCCACTAATAAATTAGATCAGAAGATCATAATTAGGCCGAGTGGCGTCGTTTTTGTCACGCGTTATAATATATTTATAAATATTTAACACTAAAGCTAAACCTAACCCCTGGACCCAACGCCCAATCAACAGATACTCCGAAATGATTACATGCCAGCGTAATGACCCCAACGCAAAGAATGCGTAGAACCACTGTATTTTGGCAGACATATTTTAGGGGACATCACTCTTCCAAACTGAAATAATATATCTGATCAAACTAGGAAATTACCAAATAAGTAATAAGATGAAAAATTATGAAATATGAAATAAGATGTAAAATGTTTGCTTTATTTGTTTGCTTTGTTTATATTAAATGTTTGCTTTATTTTTTTGTATTGTGAGTTTTCGAGAAAACTCGATGGAAAAAGTGACTGTGCACTCGCTGTTCGATGGAAGTCAGGGGTTAAGACAAAGAAATGCAAATGAATGCATTAAAATGCGAAGCTGCAGTAAAGCTGAATGTGATGGAAAATTGAAAAAAAAAAAGAAAAAAATGGTATGTTAAAAGCTTTACGTGATTAGTAGACGACACGGATTTGAACGACGTTTCGGCTCAATAGGCCTTCAGCAGGAACAAACAAAAAACACGCACACATAGATATGTAAGTAAATAAAACTGATCCTACATAGCTAACTAGTAACGAAACATGTAACGAAACTAGCTAGCTATGTAGGATCAGTTTTATTTACTTTCATATCTGTGTGTGCGTGTTTTTTGTTTGTTCCTGCTGAAGGCCTATTGAGCCGAAACGTCGTTCAAATCCGTGTCGTCTACTAATCACGTAAAGCTTTTAACATACCATTTTTTCTATTTTTTCAATTTTCCCTCGATGTAAGTCATTTGGAGTAGTCGCCTGTGCCACCGATTGGGTTTTCACGGTAGTTGACGCCTTTCAACAAATTTCGCCAATTCGCTTTGGAGAGAGCTGTGACGTGAGCGCAGCGGATATGGGGAATTCCCGACTGCAATTAAACTAATTCCTTGAACAGAACATATCGTCAATCCTTCTAAGGAAAACCTATGATTGTGCCCTGTCCAAACACATCCATCGATGGTTGCATGTAAAATCAACTCAACTGACCTTGTATTTGTCTATTTTACTGTAATTTTCCTCACTAATTACATCTGCTGCTAAATGCGTAATACCTAACTCTGTTTTGACCGGCCATAGCCACTCTTGTTTGTATCTGTTCTCCGTTCAAGCTTTTCTCTCATTCTATCAGCCAATCTCTCCCACTTGCCTCTACACTTAATTCGCCTTTCACTGACAAACCAAATCCTTTCTCTCTCTCTCTCTCTCTCTCTCTCTCTCTCTCTCATTATTTCTATTATATCTCAGTCTGTCTGTCTGTCTGTCTCTCTCTCACTTTATATATATATATATATATATATATATATATATATATATATATTCTCTCTCTCTTTCTCATTATCTCTCATATCTCTATATCTCAGTCTGTCTGTCTGTCTGTCTGTCTGTCTGTCTGTCTGTCTCTCTCTCACTCACTTTATATATATATATATATATATTTATATATATATATAAATAGCCATCATCAAATACCGATCCTCCGGGCGTAGGTGATCATGCCTCACCACAACTGTCGATCTCGACAGTTATTTATCATTTCTGTTGTTGACCTTCTGCCAAGCCATTCTCTGAAGCTGTCTGGTATTTTCTCTCTTTGCTTCCCTCTATCTCTTCGTCCCTCAATTTTTCCAGTTGTAACAATATATTCCAGCTGTTCTCTTCTCATTACGTGGCCAAAAAAAAAATGATTGTTTCTTCCTAATATTGGAAATTAGCTCTCTTTTTGCTTTGACCTCTTTCAGAACATTTTTATTACTCTTCATAGCTGTTCATGGTATTCTCAACATTCTTCTGTAAAACACACACTCACATACACACACACATACATACATACATATATGTCTTTCTTTCTCTAGCCTGAAAGAAACAACATAAAAGGAATAAAAACTACAAAACACATCAGTTTGAACATACACTGTAACATAAAGCCTGAATGTAACAAGATAGTTCCGAATAATTATTATTTCTGACTTTAATAATTATTTTAATGAAACATACGTGCGCATTATATTCATCATACAAAATACATGTATATGTAATGCATGTGCCTAATATTAACATCATGACATGTGAAGTGAATTTTTAACATTTTTTTTTTTTAGCACACATTTTTTTATATCTATCCTATTACGGCTCTGCATAAGCAACCAATACTTTCTTTTGTCTCCTAAATTATTTGTTTCGTGTTTCTTTATCATCATCATCATCAGTGAGTGTCATCTCTGCATCGAAGGTTGGCTACCATGAAGTGCCATTCTGCTCTATCTCTTGCTTTGATGGTGCAGATTGTCATAGGTTGATTGTCCATCTTTTGATGTTACTCGTCCATGTTAGTCTCTTTTACCTTGTATTTTCCATTCCAATATTACTTTTTATTGGGCTGTTGTGTCTTTTAACATACCCCAAACATTTAATTTCTCTATCATAACTACAATGAAAATGTTCTGAAAGAGGTCAAAGCAAAAAGAGAGCTAATTTCCAATATTAGGAAGAAACAATCATTTTTTGGTCATGTAATGAGAAGAGAACACCTGGAATATATTGTAATAACTGGGAAAATTGAGGGACGAAGAGATAGAGGGAAGCAAAGAGAAAAAATAACAGACAGAAGGTCAGGCAGAAGGTCAACAAAAGAAATGATAAAGAACTGTTGAGATCGAAAGTTGTGGAAAGACATGATCACCTACGCCAGTAGGCACGGTACTTGATGATCATCATAACTACATTATGTCGACCAATTCATTAAATGATTATATTTCTTTCAAACATATATTGTGTACTCTGTCACAGAGAGGATGACATTTAACTTTGCCGTGGAATCTCGTTCTGTAATCAAAATGTAGTACTTTTATCAGCAAGGAAAATTCAGCACAAATGTCTGCATTGGTAAAGGCAGCAGGAATGAATAGATAAGCTTACAAAAGAAAGAATTAAGAAGCACAGAAAGGGAACCCATCACGATACATGGTAAAGCACATAACAACATTGTGTCAATGACAATTTTTAACAAATAAAACTACAAAGCATGTTTTCTTATATAAGTAAGGTCGTAGGTATTACGAAATGACGTCTCTATGACGTTTCTTTGACGTCTCTCTCCTGTTTCCTTTTCCCAGAACCATAATGTACACATTTAAGGCTGAGCGAACTAATAGCTATGCAATCCATTGTTGACAATAGAAACAAGAAAAATAGTTCTTAAATGTTATGTATAGCCAGTCTTAATATATGGATGTGAATCATGGACACTACGACAACAGACAAGAAAATCACTGGAGGCTGTAGAAATGTGGTTTTACAGAAGAATGTTGAGAATACTATGGACAGCTAAGAAGAGTAATGAAACCGTTCTGAAAGAGGCCAAAGCAAAAAGAGAGCTAATTTCCAATATTAGGAAGAAACAGTCATAATTTTTTGGCCATGTAATGAGAAGAGAACAGCTGGAATATATTGTAACAACTGGAAAAATTGAGGAACAAAGAGATAAAGGAAGAAAAGAGAAAAGTTACCAGACAACCTAAGAGAATGGCTTGGCAGGGGGTCAAGAACAGAAATGATAAATAACTGTCATGATCGAAAATTGTGGAGACACATGATCACCTACGCCAGCCGTGGCACTTGATGATGATGATGAACACTAGAAGCAGTCGATCTTTTAGTCCGGCTCACTAACTACTCAGCTATGGCGGCTACGAGAGCCAAGACTAACGAGAAGTTAATTGTGACCACACATTTCATGAGAAGTTTTAAAATTGCACAATGCTATTCATTTTTTCTTTTCATTAATCCCTCTATCTTTGAAAACATAACAAGCTCATGTATAACTAAACATATTCATATATCAACACCAAATAATAAGCACACACACAAATGATCACTCTTAAAATTAAATATAACAATATATAGTGATAACGATGGTAAAAGAAGGCTTGGCGTAACTTTATTTCAAAGTTATAACAGCCGAAACTAATGCGCTGGTTTGGATCTATCTATCTATCTATCTATCTATCTATCTATCTATCTATCTATCTATCTATCTATCTATCTATCTATCTATCTATCTATCTATCTATCTATCTATCTGTCTGTCTATCTGTCTGTCTGTCTGTCTGTCTGTCTGTCTGTCTGTCTGTCTGTCTGTCTGTCTGTCTGTCTGTCTGTCTATCTATCTGTCTGTCTGTCTGTCTGTCTATCTGTCTATCTATCTATCTATCTATCTATCTATCTATCTATCTATCTATCTATCTATCTATCTATCTATCTATCTATCTATCTATCTATCTATCTATCTATCTATCTATCTATCTATCTATCTATCTATCTATCTATCTATCTATCTATCTATCTATCATATCTATCTATCTATCTATCTAGGAAGAAACAATCATCATTTTTGGCCAAGTAATGAGAAGAGAACAACTGGAATATATTGTAACAACTGGAAAAATTGAGAGACGAAAAGATAGAGGGAAGCAAAGAGAAAAAATAACAGACAGCTTAAGAGAATGGTCTGGCAGAAGGTCAACAACAGAAATGTTAAATATCTGCCGAGATCGAAAGTTGTGGAGAGACATGATCACCTACGCCAGCTGGTCCGGTACTTGATGATGATGATGATCTATCTATCTATCTATCTATCTATCTATCTATCTATCTATCTATACCTACCAACTATCTATCTATCTATCTATCTATCTATCTATCTATCTATCTATCTATCTATCTATCTATCTATCTATCTATACTATACTATATATATCTATCTATCTATCTATCTATCTATCTATCTATCTATCTATCTATCTATCTATCTATCTATCTATCTATCTATCTATCTATCTATCTATCTATCTATCTATCTATCTATCTATCTATCTATCTATCTATCTATCTATCTATCTATCTATCTATCTATCTTTCAACCTGTCTGTCTGTCTGTCAATCAGACTGTCTATCTATCTATCTGTCTTTTTGTTTGTCTGTCTTCAGACTGTCTATCTATCTGTCTATCTCTGTCTGCATACCTACCTTTCTGATTGTGTGTCTATCAATTTATCTATTTACTTGTTTAAGGAGCAATAGAAAACCAAAGCCTTCAATTTGGACACAGCGGAATAAAAGAGCTGAAAAAGTTGTAAATGCTTGTCACCCCACAGTTCCCTTCAACAGGAAGTTCCATACCAAGAATCCATGTAGCTAAACTCTTCTCCAGGCAGGTACAAACCAAATCGGAACAATCCGTGATGTCGATGAAACGTACACGGCTCAATGTTTTTAACGCGAGGGGCAAACGTGTTATTTTAGTACCTTGTAAGTTAAGGGTTGTAAGATGTTTGAGATGTTGAAATGCCAGGTTTGAGATTGTAACAAGTGGGTTGTTATTGAGGTTTAACGTATCGAGTTTACTTCCTTCTGGGAAGCTTGTGTTCGTTAATTCTGTGACAAGATTGTAGCCAAGGTCAATTTCTTCTATCCAGACCGGAATGTCTATTGCACGGAATTGATTTACAAGATTGTTGGACAATGCAATGGTGTTGATATGGGGGAGTTTTAAGTACATAATTGGAATTGCAGGTAGAAGGTTGTAATCTAAGTCAAGGTCGGTGACTTCACCAGATAATGCTCCCGAGAGGGGGGCTGATATGTGGTTGTTTGTCAGAGATAAATATCCAATATTTTTCATGAAGGAAAGATCAGGTATTTCCGTGAGTTGATTTCCGAATAAATCCACGTTAGATATAGAGCTCGCTAGAGGTCGAAGTAAGTCACTGATGTGCCGGGAATTGCCGAGTTTGTTGTACATCAAGGACAAGTCTCCCAATTGTTTTGATTGCGGTAACCAAGTGAGGTTAGATATTTTGTTATACCCCAGGTCAAGGGACATTAATGAATTCATCGGCGATATTGCCTTGGGAACGACTGTGAAGTTATTTCTGTTCAAAACAAAAATGCTCAAGGAGTTGTTTAACAAGTCCAATGCGTTGTCGGGAATATCAGATATGAAGTTAGACTGTAGATTCAGCTCTGTCAAGTGAGAAAAATACTGCATCCAAGCAGGCCAGGCGTGTAGTGTTACATTTATAAGCTGTAGGGTCTCTAAAGTCATGGCTATTTTTTGCAAAGCGTCTTCGTTCCAGTCCTGGATTGAGGTGTCAATAATCGCTAATGTGTTCAGGACAGGTAGATGGGTAAGCACATCTGGAATTCTGGTGAAGAGTGCTCCTGAGAACGACAGAGTCTGTAGCGTGTTCTGAGAATCAGTGAAGGCGGAGATATCGATGACTGTGATGGGATTCAATGAGAAGTTGATCTCCGTCATATTTGGCGGTAGTTTCCCGGTTGGAATTTCTGTAATGTTGTTTGACTGTAAAATGTCAGAATACATTAATTTATAACAAATATTACAGAAACTAAAACACATTTCGCAATTTAGAAATATTATTCTGGTTATTGCATTTAGAAGTAGTATTTTGTACTTGGACAGTATACTATAGTACTGAACATTATCATTACTAAAAATGATCATGATAGCGGGATATGTATTACTTGAACATTTTGGTTTGAAAGAGAAAGATAAGATGTACTCCCTCCGTTCCCACTATCAACAACAAATTTTAACGGACATGACCGTAATTGAAACAAAATAACAACTTTAAAATACTGACAATTGTTGCCACTAACATATGGTACTTGATAAAGAAATGGAGAGATATACTGCCACCAATTATTTCTTCTTACAGTGGAGAAGGTGGCAATACTATTGGAAATTAGTGTTGAACGAGTAAGTCAAATTTTTCACGACGAACAAGTCATGAAAAGTTGTATACAAGATGAGTATCCTAGCGATAACTTCTGCAATGAAAGAGAAATGCTTATATACTTGCCAAAAACGTCTACGTTGGTATAAGACAGATGCTGAAGTAATTCTTCAACGTATAGTCACTGGTGTAAGAACCTGGTACACTTCTACGAGCCAAGATAACTTTTGAAAATAAAATAAAGTTAAAGTTTGACCCTTGACGCAAAACTGGCTTGTTTATTTTTCAGATGGACCAGAAACGTCAATATTGGCAAGGTCTACGTGAGAGAAGCTGCTCGACACAGCAACACTGTCAGTTACTAAAGGTGACATTTGTCCTGTTCCCAAATGTGAAGACATAAAAGGTCATCAATATTATTTGTATAGCCACTGTTGTACTTAAAACTGAACCATATATTTTCTTATGAAAAGTAAGAAAACATTAGGCAGTTAACTACAATAATACATCAAATTAAATTAAAGAGCCCCCTTACGCCAAGCGGTATATAGAGATTAAAGTGTTAATCTCATTATTTTTACAGACCTTCGGCAGATGATGGCGTTAGTATTACGCCCGAGACGCTTTACTTTCCCTAGGTAAAAAAAAACATTTAAAAATGGGTGAATCTGGAATGTCAAAAGACATAGCGAGCTGAAAATAACAATAATGAAAGGAATGGTTCCTGAGCGGTCAGGGGCAGACCAAGAAGGTGATTTCAAGACGTCAAGGATACGTTGATCATGACAACATAAGTGGGCCATCTGGGTAGAGAAAGAGGGGTTTTTCCTTCAGACGGGCTGTGGTGAATGCAACACTCTGCAAAGGACATGCGACTTGATGATGATGATGATGATGATGATGAATCAGGATAGAACCCGACCTCTATCTTTGGTAGTCAAGTTCACTAACCACTGAGCTATCAAGGCTTAGCCATTATAAATAAATGTGACAAGTATGGCCATGACGGAAGCCGCGATAGCTCAGTTGTTAGTGAACTGGACTACAAAGGACAAGAAGTAGGGTTCGATCCCAACCGACGGCTTCCGGGTTCATCCAGCCTTAAATGGGTACTGGAGTTTTTCCTGGGAAAGTAAAGCGGCATGGGCGTAATACCGACCACATTACCCCAAAAATCATGTGCTGACGGTCTGTAAAAAGTTTATGGTCACTGACACCATATTCCCTATACGCCACTTGGCTTATCGCAAGGCTCTTTACTTTTTTACTGTGGTGAATGCAACGCTCTACAAAGAACATGCGACCTGATGATGATGATGATGAACCATGATCGAACCCGACCTCTGTCTTTGGTAGTCGAGTTCACTAACCACTGAGCTATCTAGGCCTAGCCATATTATTGTAACAGAGTAAGCTAGTGTAAGCATGGGGGCAGTTAACTGAGTGCTAACCAGTAATTTTGCAAGATAAAAGTTAAGTTATAAGTCACGTAAGGGTAGTACCCAGAAGTGGGGAAGGAGAGAGGTAGAATTATTGGACGACAGGATGATAGTTTCGAATCCATGGAATTTTCCATGCAACAGAAGTGGAAATGCGCAGTGTCTGCAGGGATAGGGGCCTCGGACATAACAATGGCACCCACCGAACTAAGTTAGATGTCCATGCGGGTTTCACAACATCAAAGTTGTTGTGAGAGTGACCATCACACAGAGAGCAAGCGTTGACCCCATGACTTTGGCCCGGCTGATAAAGAAGTGGTCATCCAACAAATAGGTCAGAGTCATAGGAAAACAAGTTGTTTGTCAAAGTCTTGAAAGTTGAAAGACAAGAGTTCAGGTATTGGTCACAATTCTCGGACACGAAACTCAGGTGACCAGAAAAGTCGCGAGTGGTCGAAATTGCAACGATCTTATTGGTCATTGGTTTTGAGACGTAGAGAGTGATTGGAGTATATAAACTCCTACACTACAGTTTTAGAAGGTTAGGCAGAGACAACAGAGACAGTAGGTTAGACAGAAGCAGCTCAGGCTGAAATAAGTTAGACAAGAAGCAGTTTAGAAACAGTTAGAGTCAGAACCGTTAGAAAGTTAAGAGTAGAAGTCTTGAGTTAGCCAAGTCAGTTAAGAATCATCAAGTTATAATTATAAGTGTGAAGTAGCTTTGAAAGACAGTAAAAGATTAATTCAAGTTGTGTGTGTTCATAAATTCTCACAAGCGTAAGTAGACAATGCTGAATAAATTGTATGACATGAATGCTGGAATATCTTCATAACCATCGGCGACTTGCCTCCGAAATATTCCTAAATTAATGAACATTAATTTAATATTTGCATCCAAGAATATTGATCATGTGTGCCAGATGAATAAGTCAATAAACTTGATTATCATTGTTTGTTACAAGAAAGACTCTGTCACGAATTTACCTGTTGTAACATCAATGTTGTGATGTGCTGTGACCTTTAACAAGTACAAGATAACTCTGTCACAATTATAAATAAATGTGACAATTATTGGCATTGATACCACGCGCCACAATGCCTAGCCATATTATAAATAAATGTGACAAGTATTGGTATTGACACAATGTGCTACAAGGCCTAGCCATATTATAAATAAATGTGACAAGTATTGGCATTGACACAATGTGCCACAAGGCCTAGCCATATTATAAATAAATGTGACAAGTATTGGCATTGACACAATGTGCCACAAGGCCTAGCCATTGGAGAGGGAAGAAATACCTAAAGACTGGAGAGAAGGTTATATGATCAAACTACCAAAGGAAGGAAGTTTACAGGAGTGCACAAATTATAGGGGAATTATGCTACTATCAGTGCCAGGAAAAATATTAGGCAGAATCATTCTGGAGAGACTAAAAGAGGCTATAGAGAAACACTTGAGAGATGAACAAGCAGGTTTTAGGAAGAAAATCCTAAATCATGTGCTGATCAAATAACTACCCTACGTATAATAGTTGAACAAAGTTTAGAACTAAAATCCCCACTATATATTGGATGCATAGATTACGAAAAGGCATTTGATAGTTTAGACAGAAGAATGCTTTGGAAGTTGCTGAGTCATTACGGAATCCCCATAAAGTTTATTAACCTGATAAAAACAATGTATGAAGGAACAAAATGTAGTGTGGTGCATGAAGGACAGCTTACAGAAGCATTTGAAATAAGAACAGGAGTAAGGCAAGGATGCCTCCTGTCTCCATTTCTCTTTCTACTGGCCATAGATTGGATTATGAAAATAACTCAAAACAACAGAAATGGGATCCAGTGGTCACTGACCAAACAACTTGATGATTTAGACTTTGCTGATGACATAGCTCTCCTATCACACAGCCATCAACAGATGCAGGATAAAATGAGTATATTAGATGAGAGATCACAACAGCTAGGACTAAAGATTAATAGAGATAAGACCAATATTATGAGAATTAATGCAGTTGGCAATAACCATATAAAACTAGGAGAAATACCTCTACTAGACGTACAATCTTATATATATCTGGGCAGTAATATAGGTAAAGAGGGAGGAACAGAAAATGATACCAAAATAAGGATATCAAAAGCAAGAGGAGCTTTCATTGCACTGGGAAACATATGGAAATCCAAAGAAATTAGGCTAAATACAAAAATAAAAATTTTCAACTCAAATGTTAAGTCGGTCCTATTATATGGCTGTGAAACATGGAGAATAACAAAATTGACAATCACGAAAGTACAGACTTTCATTAATGGATGTTTGCGCAGAATAAAGGGATGGAAATGGCAGGACAAAGTCACTAACGTGGAATTATGGAAATGTACCGGTCAAATACCAGTGGATAAAGAGATACAGCGAAGACGATGGCGATGGATAGGACACACACTACGGAAGCCAACTGAGAGTATTACACAACAGGCCCTTTTTTGGAATCCCCACGGGAAAAGACAAAGAGGAAGACCAAGGAATTCTTGGAGAAGACAGATAGAAGCAGAGATGAAGATGATGGGGAAGACATGGAATGATCTTAAAAGAATGGCAAAAAACAGAACGACTTGGAAAGTGTTTGTTGAAGACCTATGCTCCACCAGGAGCTAAAAGGTAAAAGAGGAAGAAGATACCACGCGCCACAATGCCTAGCCATATTATAAATAAATGTGACAAGTATTGGTATTGACACAATGTGCTACAAGGCCTAGCCATATTATAAATAAATGTGACAAGTATTGGCATTGACACAATGCGCAACAAGGTATGACGGGTATTTTTAAAATATCGTTTAGATATTCTTAACATTCATAGAAACAATCGACATTTTTTGGGCACATCCTGAGAAGAAGAAAGTTGGAATACTTGGTTACAGCTTTCAAAATAAAAGGAAAGAGAGATCGCGGACGACAAAGACAAATACTAGATAGCTTGGTGTCATGTCATGGAAAACAGTCAACAACAGAACCGATACGATGCATTTTAAATAGAAGAATTTGGAAGGACATGATCGCCTACACCAACCTGTATGGTACATGATGATGATGAACATTCCTTGAAATTTTTGATTAAATGGAAATAAAGAAGGAACTGTTAAACATAGTTGACCTTGCTTGCTTGCGTTCGCCCGATGACTAAAGTATTCTAGAGTATTCGTAGACTGTAGAATTCCTCTTCGTCATCCGCCCTTAAAAGGACGTTAAGTGGGCGTGTCTGCGTTGTGTTGTGATTTGCAGTATAACTGTTATATTTGCGCGTTTCGGCCCAACACCTCCGACTTCAGCACGATAGTTGACCTTGATCCTACCCACGCCGAATGACGTCATATAGGTCTAGTAGTGTTTGTCACATATCTCGATTCCTGGCCAGATGTTTGATCGTGTCTAACGAGTCTATGCCTGCCAACTTTGTTTCTCTTATTTTGTTCTCTATAATGTCTCAGGATCTTTCTCTTTTTCTGTATCCTGATGTTTCCCATAGAAGAGCCTGTTTTGAAATTCTCTCGTTGTCTCTTCTCAACACAAATCCGACATATATCAATCTTCTCTTCCTAGTGCCAGATGAGATTGTTGGTTGCATGACGATTTCTCTTAGAATATATTAGTCTTCAATTCATTCCATTGTACACTTAGTATTCTTCTTAGACATGTGTCTTTAAAAGCGTGTAGTTTTCTCTTAATCTATTTTGTTGTTTTCCAGTTTCCACAAGAGTATGTAAGGTCTGTACATTTAAGTTGAATTATCTAAGTTTGGTTTAATTACTTAGTATTTTTAATTTCCATTTCTTATTATGGTTTTTTTTTAAATAGGCTACTGCCTTTGCAATCCTGCTTCTGGTGTCTTTCTTTGTTTCATCTTCTTGATCTATATTACTACCAAGATATGTATGTATAGACATACTTATAACAAAATACATGAATTTATTTAGACGGAAATTAGAAACAACGACGTTGAATGAAAAATTCGTGATAAATGAGGCAAAGATAAACCAATACTTTATAGAGTTATTGAGTTATTTGCGGGTCAGCATCAATGCACTCCAAATATGTCCATATGTGCTCAGATCCCCTCTGTAAGTCTCGAAGTGTCCAGCGACTGACGACTCCAGTTCTGTGTTGGTTTACTAGTCTTCTTACGCATCCACTAAGTTTCTCGTTTCTGGCTGTGCCCAACTTAACTCCCATCTCTTTCATCCGAAGTAGTGTCCGAACTAAACCAATACTTTAGTGATTTGATAACACAAATATGTGCACAGAAGAATTATTGATATGTACACTATTATTCAAAAGTCAAAGCGAAAGGCGCTCTATTGTAGTCCAACTATTGATGCAATAATGGCACAAGATGATGATTATGTTCCTTGCACAAATGTTGCGTTTCAATATTTAAGTTTTACCTGCAAGTCTAGTACAGTCTGTTGACCAATAGAGCCAGTTAGTGCTGGAATGGATGTTAAGTTTTACCTTCAAGTCTAGTACAGTCTGTTGACCTATAGAGCCAGTTAGTGCTGGAATGGATGTTAAGTTTTACCTGCAAGTCTAGTACAGTCTGTTGACCAATAGAGCCAGTTAGTGCTGGAATGGATGTTAAGTTTTACCTTCAAGTCTAGTACAGTCTGTTGACCTATAGAGCCAGTTAGTGCTGGAATGGATGTTAAGTTTTACCTGCAAGTCTAGTACAGTCTGTTGACCAATAGAGCCAGTTAGTGCTGGAATGGATGTTAAGTTTTACCTGCAAGTCTAGTACAGTCTGTTGACCAATAGAGCCAGTTAGTGCTGGAATGGATGTTAAGTTTTACCTTCAAGTCTAGTACAGTCTGTTGACCTATAGAGCCAGTTAGTGCTGGAATGGATGTTAAGTTTTACCTGCAAGTCTAGTACAGTCTGTTGACCAATAGAGCCAGTTAGTGCTGGAATGGATGTTAAGTTTTACCTTCAAGTCTAGTACAGTCTGTTGACCTATAGAGCCAGTTAGTGCTGGAATGGATGTTAAGTTTTACCTGCAAGTCTAGTACAGTCTGTTGACCAATAGAGCCAGTTAGTGCTGGAATGGATGTTAAGTTTTACCTTCAAGTCTAGTACAGTCTGTTGACCTATAGAGCCAGTTAGTGCTGGAATGGATGTTAAGTTTTACCTTCAAGTCTAGTACAGTCTGTTGACCTATAGAGCCAGTTAGTGCTGGAATGGATGTTAAGTTTTACCTTCAAGTCTAGTACAGTCTGTTGACCAATAGAGCCAGTTAGTGCTGGAATGGATGTTAAGTTTTACCTGCAAGTCTAGTACAGTCTGTTGACCAATAGAGCCAGTTAGTGCTGGAATGGATGTTAAGTTTTACCTTCAAGTCTAGTACAGTCTGTTGACCTATAGAGCCAGTTAGTGCTGGAATGGATGTTAAGTTTTACCTTCAAGTCTAGTACAGTCTGTTGACCAATAGAGCCAGTTAGTGCTGGAATGGATGTTAAGTTTTACCTGCATGTCTAGTACAGTCTGTTGACCAATAGAGCCAGTTAGTGCTGGAATGGATGTTAAGTTTTACCTTCAAGTCTAGTACAGTCTGTTGACCAATAGAGCCAGTTAGTGCTGGAATGGATGTTAAGTTTTTCATGCTACAATCGATTTTATAATCGTCACAGTCGCATTCCTGAAAATAATTGTTAGTAAGATAGATTATTTAACAATAATTGTATTTCTGCTGTTGTCAGTAAAATAGTTTATTTAACAATAATTGTATTTCTGCTGCTGTCAGTAAGATATATTATTTAACAATAATTGTATTTCTGCTGTTGTCAGTAAGATAGATTATTTAACAATAATTGTATTTCTGTTGTTGTCAGTAAAATAGTTTATTTAACAATAATTGTATTTCTGCTGTTGTCAGTAAGATAGATTATTTAACAATGATTGTATTTCTGCTGCTGTCAGTAAGATAGATTATTTAACAATAATTGTTTTTCTGCTGTTGTCAGTAAGATAGATTATTTAACAATAATTGTTTTTCTGCTGTTGTCATTAAGATAGATGATTCAACAATGATTCCATTTCTGTATCATGGATCATTCTCATTATTTGATTTGATTAGAAATAGAACTGAAGAATTCACGTGAAGTGTGCGTCCTTGTTTTAAGCGACAGAATAAAAAAGATCTTCACGGCCTTTTCCAATTACAGAGGTTTTGTTTTCGGGGGGGGGGGGGGGAGTTGCAAGACAGGAGAATAAAGACCGCTTGTCCAGTGAAGTCGCCGCGAGGTGTCCAGCATGTAGACTTGACAATAAATTAATCATAAGACATATCAGGTTATTTCTTTTTACAATATGAAACAAAATAAGTTTGTATGTAAAAGCTTAATCACAAGAACCACAGAACAAAAGTTATAAACGTCTCTACCAGACGTCTTCGTCTGTAAAAAAAAAAAACCAGACAACAAATAACAAACAAATACGGCTGTATACGTTTGTACTTAACATTAGCTATTTTCTGTCTCGTTTTACATTTGAAGGTATGTATCATCATCATCAAGTACGGGCTGCTGGCGTAGGTGATCATGTCTCTCCACAACTTTCGATCTCGACAGTTATTTATAATTTTTGTTGTTGACCTTCTGCCAAGCCATTCTCTTAAGCTGTCTGGTATTTTTTCTCTTGGATTCCCTCTATCTCTTCGCTCCTCAATTTTTCCAGTTTTTACAATATATTCCAGCTGTTCTCTTCTCATTACATGGCCAAAAAAATGATGATTGTTTCTTGCTAATATTGGAAATTAGCTCTCATTTTGCTTTGGCATCTTTCAGAACTCTTTCATTACTCTTCTTAGCTGTCCATGGTATTCTCCCTATTCTTCTGTAAAACCACATTTCTACAGACTCCAATGATTTTCTTGTCTGTTGTCATACTGTACATGATTCACATCCATACGTTAAGACTGGCTCTACATAACATTTAAAAACAAGTATGTATACGAAAAGCTTATAATTTTGTTCTATATTCCATGTAGTTACTTTGTTACATAAAATGTCAAGTTTATTTTTTATTGTGTTTTCTGGGTATCTTGAGGTCCCGCACGATGTTACACGTTTGTGGCTGTTTTTACAATAATATTTATAGAATAACTCGATCTTGTACACTAATGGAACAACACAAATAAACTAGGTAACAAAACAAATAAACTAGGAAATAAAGCAAATAAACTAGGAAATAAAGCAAATAAAATAGGAAACAAAACAAATAAACTAGGAAACAAAACAAATAAACTAGGAAACAAAACAAATAAACTAGGTAACAAAACAAATAAACTAGGTAACAAAACAAATAAACTAGGTAACAAAACAAATAAACTAGGAAACAAAACAAATAAACTAGGTAACAAAACAAATAAACTAGGTAACAAAACAAATAAACTAGGAAACAAAGCAAATAAAATAGGAAACAAAACAAATAAACTAGGAAACAAAGCAAATAAACTAGGGAACAAAGCAAAAAAACTAGGGAACAAAACAAATAAACTAGGAAACAAAACAAATAAACTAGGGAACAAAGCAAATAAACTAGGGAACAAAACAAAGAAAAATATCTTTTCAAACTAAACGTTTTTAAACGAGTCCATGACGTATGATTATAGCTAAGCATGAGGATTAATCTATTGGTGGACTAGACTTCTGTGTCACTATTTTTATTTAACAATGTTATTTAACGTATTTTTATATGATCTAACGTCAACCAAACTAATTTAATCTAAACTTTAATACTCGAATAAATTAAGATATATAATATAATCTAATTAAATCTAATCTAATCTAATCTAATCTAATCTAATCTAAACTAATCTAATCTAAACTAAACTAATCTAATTTAATCTAAACTAAACTAATCTAGTCTAATCTAACCTGATTGATCTGATATAATTTTAAGTCAAATCAGATGTAATCTGGTCTAAACTTATGATGATGTCTAATCTAATTTGTAAGTGTAATCTAAAGCAATCTAATCTATGTTCATCATAATGTAATAACGTCCGCGCTAAAGATACAGTTTTACACTATCTTACACAACAATACTTATGATATATCAAACATTGCTCTAAAGTAAGCATGCAATTTAGTAAAAATAACAAGCAATTCAATATCAACGCAGTAACACAACCAGTTGAAGATGTCAATAATACTCTCAATATTATTCTGTAAAACATTACTGTGGCCTCCAACTATTTACATATCCATTATCACAATGTGTCCATAATTTACTTCCATGTGTAGTAGACTGGTCCTGCGCATTTAATCTACCACAATATTTACGGTAAAAGTAAATTTGAGCAATTAATTATTTTTGTGCTATCATCATTACACACCGAAAATATCCGTAGGTCCTCAGATCCACTCCTCAACAAGTCCCGCAGAGATTGACGACTCCAGTTCTGTGTTGGTTGATAAGAACTCTTGTACGCCCACTAAGCTTCTTCTTTGTAGATGTACCCATCTTTACTCCCATCTACTTCATCTGAAGTCCAGTATCTCGTAGGGCATTAATGACGTATACCTGATCCATTGGCTGACTGTCTTCACAACATCACAGCTAGTCGGCCTGTCCGCTCTTTCATTGTCTCGTATCCCCCGCACGTCAAGCGAAGTAGACAAAGGTGACTGTAAAAAGTAACGTGCCCCATCACGCCAAGTGGTGTATAGGGAATATGGTGTTAGTAACCATACATTTTACAGACCTTCGCCACATGATTTTTGGTGTAATGTGGTCGATATTACGCCCGTGCCGCTTTACTCTCCCAGAAAAAAATAATCCGGTACCAATTAAAGACTGGGTGAACCCAGAAGCCGTCGGTTGGGATCGAACCTTACCTCTTGTCCTTTGTAGTCCAGTTCACTAACCACTGAGCTATCGCGGCTCCCGGAAGTAGACAAAGGTGACTGTAAAAAGTAAAATACCCCCGTCACGCCAAGTGGCGTATATGGAATATGGTGTTAGCGACCATAAATTTTATAGACCTTCCGCACATGATTTATGTACATGTAATGTGGTCGGTATTACGCCCGTGCCGCTTTACTTTTCCATTAAAAAATCCAGTAGCAGTTAAAGGCTGGGTGAACCCGGAAACCATCGTTTGGGATCGAACCCTACCTCTTGTCATTTGTAGTCCAGTTCACTAACCACTGATCTATCGTGGCTCCAAAGGTGACTGTGTATATAGTATAATATTATGCTAAAACCTCTAAAAAAAATTAAAGGCAATTTGTGAAACGATAAATTAATTAAAAAACAAACATAAGGTTATGTAGAAGATATGGCTAAACTAGGTACCACATATGATGATTATAGTACAATATATTGTCCAACCTTATAAGGGCAGTTAACCCCAGCTACTGCTACCAGTAAACAACAGCAGAGCAACCAAAACGTCACAGAAAAAAATGACGTCATCTGTAAGCGAGAAAAGTGCGACGAAATCTGAAAGAAACGATAAAAATCATTGTGGATTTTCTTTAGCTCCTGTCGTACACATATAGGATCTTAGCTTGTCAATGAGCAGCGAATACGCCTAAGACTGAAATGTTGGTTGACAGCAATGAAACAACGATCTTAGCATGGCAAAGTCAGATCACTGTCCCTCGCCACTTTCAAGTTTCTCTCTCTCTCTCTCTCTCTCTCTCTCTCTCTCTCTCTCTCTCTCTCTCTCTTTCTCTCTCTCTCTCTCTATTTGTGTTAAGTTACAACCAGAGTGCATTCTTCTTCTTCTTTCCTTCCTCATTTGCCTTTCAAATGTTCATAAGGGGACTATGGACATGACTGCTACAGGTCTTGTCTCAGTGTCTGTCCTTTATGTGAGAAAAATTCCGGAAAATGCCTACAATGTAAACATCCTGGCTATCTCTGTAATGACACTTGTCCCGATGGTAATTTTGGGCTACAGTGCGAACAGACGTGTTCTGATGGCTATGACATCATATGTGACCGTGAAAGTACAGACTGTACGTGCAAGGAAACGGACTACGGGTCAGACTGCACTCTCAAATGTCAAGACAACTGTTTCAACGACACCTGTGAACAGTCAACCGTGAACTGTGCATGCAAGGAAACGTTCTACGGGTCAGATTGCTCTCAAATCTCCGGACAACTGTTTGAACGAAACCTGTGATCAGTTAATCGAAGCCTGCGTCTCGTATGTCGATGATTCCCACGTTAAGAAGAGTCTGCAGACTACAACAAACCCAAGCATATGGATACCTCAATGTGTTTATGTGCTAGACTTGGTTCATTTCTTGGTGTTTTTCCGTGAAGCCATGGCTCATATCTTAATGTGTTTCTGTGCTAGTCATGGCTCATATCTTGGTGTGTTTTTGTGCTAGCCGTGGCTCAAATCTTAGCTTGTGTGTGTGCGTGTGCTAGCCATGGCTCATATCTTGGTGTGTGTCATGTTAGTCATTTCTCATATATTGGTGTGTCCGTGTTATTCATGTCTCATATCTTTATGTGCGTCTGAATTTAGTAATATCTCATATCTAAGAGTGTATCTGTCTTAGTCATGTGTCATATCTTCGTGTGTGCATGTCTGGGTTAGGGATATCTCATATCTTTGTGTGTGCATGTCTGTGTTTGTCACATCTCATATCCTTGTGTGTGCATGGCTATGTTAGTCACATCTCATATCTTTGTGTGTGCATGCCTATGTTAGTCATATCTTATATCTGTGTGTGTATGTCTATGTTAGGTATATGTCATATCTTTGTGTGTGCATGTCTATGTCAGTCATATCTCATATCTGAGAAGAATGTTTCCAAGATGGCGGATCTAATCCACGTCCTCTCGATCGCTGCAGAAAATGCACCAAGGTCTGATTAATTTCGGATCTTCATTGCACTTTTCTGCGTAAAAGTCAAAATGATGATATGCTTGATACATCTGTGTCGCTAAGGCGAGGTCGTAGGTCGACAACAGTCCGTTTTTTGACGAATCAAGTGTTGTGAGTGAGACATTCCAGCTCCGTCTAGACTAGATCTGTGCTTTACGTCACATTAGTGCTGTTCAAGACCGTTATTGGGATTCTTTGACGCAAGTTATTTCCACGTTACACATTAATGTAAACTACTTCGTCAGTCGCAGTTTTGTCTCTTTGGGAAGTTGCTTCGTGTTTTGTTCGTCGTAGACTACTTACACTTGAGTAATCAGACATAAGTCTAAAGGTATCGAGATTATGAGTTTGGCGACATTGTGTCCTACGTCATCGTATTGGTTCCCTAAACCGGCCGTGCGCAAATCTTACGGTCTGCTGTTTGATGTGCAACAAGAATAAATTGACGACTGACTGTGTGTCTATATGTTCGGAATTGAGTCATCAACGATGGCCTAACATCATCAAGTGCTACGATGATCATCATTTTCAAGAGGACGTGACTTACCGGTATATGGGGATAGGCGGCGGGAACAAATGAAGGCTATGCATGAAATGTGTTCCTTGTTGCAGTTTCCTCATATTACAAGTCGCATGTCTGTGTTAGTCACCTCTAGTGACTCGGGCAGATGGTGCTCGTAAACCTGGGAAGGCGACCATCTAAGGGCAGAATCCCCCGACAGAAAAGATCAACTGCTGCCTTGCAGGAAGATTGGGGACAATCAAAGGCTAAGGAAAGCAAACCTGAAAAAATGCTGGCTGAAATCGGATGCACTGGGCCACTGGCGCAGAACACAGTGCAACGTATTAACGGGTGTTCAGTCAGAGTGGATCTGACAGACTCTAATTGTGATGTTCTGTCTGTGGGGGCGATCAACACACTTAGCCTGACAGCTGACTTCATATGAGAGTCTGGAATCCTTACTCTGATTGAGTCCTGAACGCAGAGAGAGAGAGAGAGAGAGAGATATCTCATATCTTTATGTGCATGTCTATGGTATTCATGTGTCATATATCTTGATGTGTGTCGGTGTTTGTCATGTCTCGTATCGCTGTGTACATGTCTGTGTTATTCACATCTCATATCTTTATGTGTGCATGTATGTGTTAGTCACCTCTAGTGACTCGGGCAGATGGTGCTCGTAAACCTGGGAGGGCAGACCATCTAAGGGCAGAATCCCCCTACACACAAGACAATCTGCTGCCTTGCAGGAAGATTGGGGACAATCAAAGGCTAAGGAAAGCAAACCTGAATAAAATGCTGGTTGAAATCGGATGCACTGGGCCACTGGCGCATAACACAGTGCAACGTTTTTAACGGGTGTTCAATCAGAGTGGATCTGGCAGACTCTAAATGTGATGTTCCGTCTGTGGGGGCGATCAACACACTTAACCTGACAGCTGACTTCATGTGAGGGTCTGGAATCCTACTCTGATTGAGTCCTGATCGCAGAGAGAGAGATTTGCCTTTCAGCGTCGAGGAGAGATATAATTTGCGGTCTTTTGTTACTCTGTTCGCCTCTGATGCTGTTATGTTTCCTTTTGCTTCTAATATTTCAGCGATCTATCATTTTCGTGTTCGACCCTTGGGTCTGGTATTCTCGCAACGTTTAATGAGGGCTCGTTGTGTTGTATTTTGATCACTCTGCCTTGTGACGATACAAAACCATTTTATCTATTGCTTCTTTATATATATATTTTTGGCGGGGACCAGTCCTAGTTTTTTTCTCAGTTCTTCATTTCTGATCATATCTCTCACACTGTTTCCTATAATTCGTCCGTCACATTTCATCTCAGTAGATGCTATTTTCTTATTGTTCTTGCATCTAGGTTCCAGGACAGAGGGCATTGGCGTAAAAAAATGACAGAAAAACAAAATTCTCATCGACACCGATAAAATAGTGAACAAAACGGACATAATCGCGATATAGGAGACAAGAAACAGGCCACACACACACGATTCCTACCTTCAGCAAACACACACAGAAAGGTGTAGTCCTTATATTCGACAAAGCACAAATTAACGTTTGATAAGCTCAGTATTGTGAACATTCAGCCTGACTGGAATGTTTGGTCAGTGGTTTTCAACTTTTACAACTAATGGCACGAACTCAACTACAGTTAAATCAATAATCAAACTGGAATCATTATCAGGTACCATGTCTGCAGGCGTAGGTGATCATGTTTGTCCATAAATTTCAATCTCGACAGTTATTTATCATTTCTGTTGTTGATCTTCTGTCAATCCATTATCTTTAGCTATCTATTATCTTTTCTCTTTGCTTCCCTCTATATCTTCCTCCCTCAATTTTCTCAGTTGTCACAATATATTCCACATGTTCTCTTCTTTTTACATGGTCAAAAAATGATGATTGTTTCTGTCTAATATTTACAATTAAAAGAAAAAAGAAAAGAGCCCCCGTCACATCAAGTGGCGTATAGGGAATATGGTGTTAGTGACCATCAATTTTACAGACCTTCAGCACATGATTTTTGGGGCAATGTGGTCGGTATTACGCCCGTGCCTCTTTACTTTCCCAGAAAAAAAATCCGGTACCCATTTGAGGCTGGGTGAACCCGGGCCGTCGGTTGGGATCGAACCTTACCTCTTGTCCTTTGTAGTCCAGTTCACTAACCACTGAGCTATCGCGGCTCCAATGTTTAAAATTAGCTATCGTTATCCTTTGGCCTCTTTCAGAAGGTTTTCATTTCTCTTCTTAGCTGTTCCCGGTATTCTCAACATTATTCTGTAAAACCACATTTATACAGCCTCCAGTGATTTTCTTATCTGTTGTCCTATTGTCCATGATTCATATCCATATGCTAAGACTGGCTTTACATAACTTTTAAGAACTCTTTTTCTTGTTTTTATTATCAAAAAAAGGATTGCTCAGTATCTTCCTCATTTTTTGGAAAGCTGCTTTTGCTTGAGCCATTCTGCATATTCAGAGAATACTTCTGTGAATAGACAGCAAGAACAATAGCTTAAGGTGCGAACCCAGAAGATTGCACTGTACGGTTGCCAAAGAAGACTGGTAGACCAAAGTAGTATTACAATTTATAAAGGCCTACAGGTTGAAAGGATATTATCTGAAAACCTACAACTAGAGTGACGTTTCAAGCTATGCGAACACGGACAGTTGTCAATAGAGTGCAGTCAGTCGTCTATAGCTGAAAACGTCACGCTAGTTGAAGGTTTTCCCGTTTTAATATCTGCCTGAAGGTCACTATAAATCTGAAGGTGGAAATGGGTAAACCAGCACGACACTGGGAATGTAGTCATTACACATTGATGGGTGTGAAGGGAGTCTGAGTACTTATAGTGTTGTCAATGTGTATAAATCTGAAGGTGGAAATGGGTAAACCAGCACGACACTGGGAATGTAGTCATTACACATTGATGGGTGTGAAGGTAGTCTGAGTACTTATAGTGTTGTCAATGTGTATAAATCTGAAGGTGGAAATGGGTAAACCAGCACGACACTGGGAATGTAGTCATTACACATTGATGGGTGTGAAGGGAGTCTGAGTACTTATAGTGTTGTCAATGTGTATAAATCTGAAGGTGGAAATGGGTAAACCAACACGACACTGGGAATGTAGTCATTACACATTGATGGGTGTGAAGGGAGTCTGAGTACTTATAGTGTTGTCAATGTGTATAAATCTGAAGGTGGAAATGGGTAAACCAACACGACGCTGGGAATGTAGTCATTACACATTGATGGGTGTGAAGGGAGTCTGAGTACTTATAGTGTTGTCAATGTGTATAAATCTGAAGGTGGAAATGGGTAAACCAACACGACGCTGGGAATGTAGTCATTACACATTGATGGGTGTGAAGGGAGTCTGAGTACTTATAGTGTTGTCAATGTGTATAAATCTGAAGGTGGAAATGGGTAAACCAACACGACACTGGGAATGTAGTCATTACACATTGATGGGTGTGAAGGGAGTCTGAGTACTTATAGTGTTGTCAATGTGAGTTAGAAACTACTTTAGTTACTGATTTAATGAGTAGCAGAGCCCGTTAATTTGAGTGAATTTTCATTGTCTGATCGTGTATACATGTCTAAACATGTGATTTGTCTAGACTATATCCAAATCGCCTTGTCTTACTCCAAAATAAATTATGTAATATGCGTTATCAGTGTACAATAATGTTATTATGCATATATATGTATGTATTATAATTATATATAAATATATATGTGTGTGATCGTATGAGTGTGTGCGTGTAAAATAACATAGAACAGGTTAATCAGTCTTATATTTTTGATAGATAATCCAAATAGAGAGAAAGAGAGAGAGAGAGAGAGAGAGAGAGAGAGAGAGAGAGAGAGAGAGAGAGTGAGAGAGTATTGAACAGTTTGGTATCATCATCATCAAGTACCGGCTCTGCTGGCGTAGGTGATCACGTCTCTCCACAACTTTCGATCTCGGCAGCTATTTATCATTTCTGTTGTTGACCTTCTGCTAAGTCATTCTCTTAAGCTGTCTGTTATTTTCTCTCTTTGCTTCCTTCTATCACTTCGTCCCTCAATTTTTCCAGTTGTTACAATATATTCCATCTGTTCTCTTCTCATTACATGGCCAAAAATGATGATTGTTTCTTCCGAATATTGGAAATGACCTCTCTTTTTGTTTTGACCTCTCTCATAACATCTTCATTACTCTTCTTAACTGTCCATTGTACTCTCAACATTCTTCTGTAAAACCACATTTCTACAGACTCCAGTTATTTTCTTATCTCTTGTCCAATTGTCCATGATTCGCATCCATATGTTAAGACTGGCTCTACGTAACATTTAAGAACTCTTTTTCTTGTTTCTATTGTCAAAAATGGATTGCTTAGTACCTTCCTCATTTCTTGGAAGCTGCTTTAGCCTGAGCCATTCTGCATCTCACCTCTTTTGTACATCTTCCGTCTGAGGTTAACAAAGTTCCCAAATATTTACATTCATTTACCTGTTTTTATATTGTTCCACTTGTCTTTATTTTGAACTGAGGTGATGTTTTTTTCTTTGTTGTTACCATTACCTCTGTCTTTTTACTGTTAAGGCTGAGTTTGGTGCCATTATATCGATAAAAATAAGCATTCAAAAAACAACTAGACTCAATTAATTAGCTACCGAGATTCATCCTCTTTTTTGTGCTCTCGGTTTTGTCTATTGAGGTTGGCAATAACTACATCATTTTGACAAGAGCTAGGACCGAAAAACCTCCTAGTGTTGCATAGTTATGTATTACTCTTTTCGTACTGTCCCAAACGTCTAGATCAAGTTGTACTGATATATCCTCCCACTTCTTCCAAATGTTGTTTTATTTTGCCTGCAGTTCTCATTTAAATTTCAGTTTTATGACCATAATTCTGATGGTTTGTGCTTTTATCCGCAGTACATTATTTATCCACTTCTCGCAGCACACTATCTATCCACTTCTCGCAGCGCACTATCTATCCACTTCTCGCAGCGCACTATCTATCCACTTCTCGCAGCACACTATCTATCCACTTCTCGCAGCACACTATCTAACCACTTCTCGCAGCACACTATCTAACCACTTCTCGCAGCGCACTATCTATCCACTTCTCGCAGCACACTATCTAACCACTTCTCGCAGCACACTATCTATCTAACCACTTCTCGCAGCGCACTATCTATCCACTTCTCGCAGCACACTATCTAACCACTTCTCGCAGCACACTATCTAACCACTTCTCGCAGCGCACTATCTATCCACTTCTCGCAGCGCACTATCTATCCACTTCTCGCAGCACACTATCTAACCACTTCTCGCAGCGCACTATCTATCCACTTCTCGCAGCACACTATCTAACCACTTCTCGCAGCACACTATCTAACCACTTCTCGCAGCGCACTATCTATCCACTTCTCGCAGCGCACTATCTATCCACTTCTCGCAGCACACTATCTAACCACTTCTCGCAGCACACTATCTAACCACTTCTCGCAGCACACTATCTAACCACTTCTCGCAGCACACTATCTATCCACTTCTCGCAGCGCACTATCTATCTACTTCTCGCAGCACACTATCTATCCACTTCTCGCAGCGCACTATCTATCCACTTCTCGCAGCACACTATCTAACCACTTCTCGCAGCACACTATCTATCCACTTCTTGCAGCACATTATCTACCACTTCTCGCAGCACACTATCTATTCACTTCTCGCAGCACACTATTTATCCACTCTTTGCAGTACAATATACACTTTTTGCAATACATTATCTATCTAGCTCTTCACAGCACATTATATAACCATTCATCGCAACACATTATCCTCCCATTCTTCAAACCACAATAGCCATCCACTTCCTAAGGAAAGTCACAGACTAGATTATCAGTTATAAACACACGTAAGCTGCAGATGAAATGGAATGATAAGCAAAATACAAATGCAAAAGAATCCGCTAAAATTTAATAAAAAGAAAATATAGCACTTTTCATTAGTTACGACAGTGTTGTCGTTTTGATGAATGTGCAGTGCAGCTCACTTGTCACGCACATCATACTCAATCATTCACACGCTCCAGAAAGAAAAAAAACCTCGCAGAGCACCTTTTTATGTAGGGAATACATGGTATTAGTACACATACTCATTTTTAACAAATGTATATTGTTAGTAATTTAGTCGGCATTACGTCAGAGCCGTTTTTTTTCTATCAGAAAAACCAGTCTGGTACCTAGAAACCGTGGATACGGATCGAACTGGAATTTGGGTACCCTTGTAGAGGAAGTGACTTACTATTGCTCTACCGCTTCTCTTGTCGCATATCCCAGAGGGCCTCGGTAGAGTAGTTGGGAAAATACCCCACTAAGATACGGGCAACCTTGGTTCTATTCCTGCTGGAAGCAGTGTGACTTGAAGTGGGAAAAAAAGATACCCCCGCGGTGGACCCAGCCGCTGGTAGAAATTGGTTCGAGGGTTTATACTTGAGGTAGGTGGAGAATGGCGCCTTACTGTGGTGTTAGGATGCTTGAGGAAACACTAGACTGGAGTCTCCGAATACTATTGGATAGGCGAGCGTACACATTTGGGTAAAGATCCGCGTACTAAGACCCCGATACAAGTCTCGTACCTTTGTCACTAACTTGAAGTCACATAGCCAAAATATGGACTAACTGATTCATAGCTGACAGTTACCAGTATGTTGAACGACCAAGCACGTACTTGGAGAAGAAGAGCCAATATCGTGGTGGTTTAGCACACATCATGTTCAGCGGTAGCAAAAAGAACAGTGACAAACAGCAGACCTAGATAAAAACAGCGAGGTCCAGATTTTGGTCACCCTGCTAAGATAATAGCGGATAATGATACAAATGAAAAAAATATAAAGATAAAATTTACATGATTCTGTATGATAACTATACCATGTTTAACTGCATATTAGGTGGCCTCGGTAGACTAATTGGTAAAACTACCCGACTGGGCTACCGACGTTCGAATAATCTGTGTTCGATTCCCGCTGCATGCAGTGTGAATTGTACTCGTGGTTAGAAAAAAATAACCCCACAGTCAACCCAGCCTTTGACAGAAATGGGAACCAGGGTATTACTCTGGGAAGGTGAGGAATGTCGCATTTTATCGTGAGTTTCAATGCTTGAAGCGACACTCTCTAGATGTCTCCGAACACTTCTGGATAGGCGGCCGAGCACATGTGGGTGAAAACTCGCGTGCTAAGACGCCGGTTCTTGTCTCGTACTTTACCTGACTTTATCTGCATATACTTTTCATTTTTATCCTTATTACCCGCTTTACAGCAGCCTTGCATTTTTTACCTTCATCCCATAACAGCAGATAACAAAGAAGTCTGAGATGTTATTGCAGTCAAGCACGTCGGTGTTTACTTCGTTTGCCTTTGAAAGAAATTCCTAGAAAAAGAAAACGATTGATTCCTAGAAAGCAATGGACGATACATGTGACACACACGTAGAGCATTGGTCGGAACATTCAATTTTCCCTGGACTTTTAGAACTCAATAGAAGAAATGAAAAGAAAGTAAACAAATTGTTACTTTTAAGGTACACAATTGTTTAAACATTCATTAAGGTATTATAAATACTTTTATTAAACACACAATCTGGAATTAATTAACCGTTTAATGATGTGCCTTTTACAAAATATAACTGAATATTTGCGTCTGGGATTTCGAAATAAGATAAAGTACATCCTTTTACTGGGGAGCAACGATTGCTCAGTGGTTAGTGAACTGGACTACAAAGGACAAGAGGTAGGGTTCGATCCCATACAACGGCTTTCGGGTTCACCCAGCCTTAGATGGGTATTGGATTTTTTTCTGAGAAAGTAAAGCGGCACAGGCGTAATACCGACCACATTTCCCCAAAATTCATGAGCTGAAGGTCTGTAAAATTTATGGTCACTAACACAATAATCCTTATACGCCACTTGACGTGACGGAGCTCTTTACCTTTTTTCACATACATTTACTGAATTCTGTTATTATAATGATAATGTCTGGAAATAGTATATTTACTCATGATATCATCATCATCAAGTACCGGGCCTGCCTGCGTAGGTGATCATGTCTCTCCACAACTTTCGATGTCGACATTTATTTATCATTTCTGTTGTTGACCTTCTGCCAAGCCATTCTCTTAAGCTGTCTGGTATCTTTTCTCTTTACTTCGTACTATCTCTTCGTCCCTCAATTTTCCCAGTTGTTACAATATATTCCAGTTGTTCTCTTCTCATTACATGGCAAAAACATTATGATTGTTTATTTCTAATATTGGAAATTAGCTCTCTTTTTGCTTTGCCATCTTTCATTACGTTTTCATTACTCTTCTTAGCTGTTTATGGTATTCTCAACATTCTTTGTAAAACCACATTTCTACAGACTCCAGTGATTTTGTTGTCTGTTGTCCTATTGTCCATGATTCGCATCCATATGTTAAGACTGGCTCTACATAACATTTAAGAATTCTTTTTCTTTTTGTAAGCATGTTATAGACATTTTTATTTTAATGCAAAAAACACGTATATGATATTAATGTCTTGCAATCTGATTTCGATCTTTTAATTGTAATGGGAGACTTCAACGCCAAAGTAGGACAAGATAACGCAGGAGTGGAACATGTGATGGGGAGAGAAGGCTGTAATACAACAAGTCAGAATGGAGAAAGATTAATAGAATTATGTTTAATAGAAAATTTAGTTATAGGTGGGACATTATTTCCACACAAAAATATTCACAAAACAACATGGATATCTCCTGATGATAGAACCTCAAATCAAATTGACCACCTATGTATTAAACAACAATTCAGATCATCATTAATAGATGTAAGAGCTTACAGAGGTGCTGATGTTAATAGTGACCACAACTTGTGCATTGGGAAAATAAGATTAAAATTTAGAAACCAACAGAAGAGATCAACTACACATAAAATTGATAGTCATAAACTGAAAGATGAAGCCATAAAGGAAAAGTTTAACATAGAGCTAAGTAATTGTTATTCAGCACTCGGTGAAATAGACTTAGATATCAATGAAATGTGGGACTCACAGAGCAAAGTACTAATGACAGCAGCAGAAGCAAGTGCCGGACTGAAGAAAATGGAAAAACGAGCTTGGATCTCAGACACCACATGGAAATACATCAAAGAAAGAAGAGAAGCAAAGAGAGCCATGACTAATGTAAAGACAGATCTTGGAAAGGTTCTGGCAGAAGCAACATACAAAGAATTAGACAACAAAGTGAAAAGTTCGGCAAGAAGAGATACAAGAGCTTATATAGACAACTTGGCAGAGAAAGCAGAGACAGCTGCAATTACAGGAGACAGCAGAACTCTCTATACTGTACAAAAGATGCTGACAAACACCTATACATCCAGTGGAACACCAATTCTAGACAAATCTGGATTAATGCTAACAACAAGCGCAGACATAAAAGCCCGTTGGGCGGAACACTTCAAAGAAATTCTTAACCGTCCACTACCTCACAGTTTAATAGATTTTGAAGCTGAAACACCAGCAGCAGAATTAGATGTAAATTTAGATGACTTCACCTTGAGTGAAATAGAAACCACCTTAAAGCTAATGACCAATAACAAGGCTGCTGGAGAGGATAAGTTAACAGCTGAGATCCTCAAGGCAATTGATAGCCATAATTTAATACATCTCCAAAAAATGTTCAACATCATTTGGAAAACAGAGAAGACGCCTCATAAATGGAAAAAAGGAATCATTGTTAAGATCCCAAAAAAGGGCAATCTTAGAGATTGTAACAACTGGAGAGGCGTGACACTTTTGTCAGTTGCCTCAAAGTTATTCTGTAAAATCATCCTAAATAGAATAAAGGATTCAATAGATACAGTAATGCGTGAAGAACAGGCTGGGTTTAGAAAAGGGAGAAGCTGTCTTGACCACATTTTCACTCTACGACTTATATTGGAGGAACACATTGAAAAGCAAAAACCTTTTGTACTTAACTTCATCGACTTCAAAAAAGCATTTGATAGTATTCATAGAGATTCTTTGTGGAAAATTCTGAAGCAATATGGTTTACCATCAAAAATCATAAATATTATCAAAGACATGTATGATGGTTACACATGTGCAGTTCGAACAGAGGAAGGACTGAGCGAATGTTTCCCAATAGAAACTGGGGTTAAACAAGGATGTATTTTATCGCCCTTGTTATTTGGAATTGTTATGGACTTCATAATGAAGAAATGCTGCACTGGTAATAAAGGTATCGAATGGATACAAGGAGACCATTTGGAGGACCTCGACTTTGCTGATGACATAGTTCTCATCAGCAGTCAGATAAAAACGATGCAGGAAAACACAAATGAACTATCATCAATAGCCAGCAAAATTGGGCTTGAGGTCAATCATGAAAAGACTAAAGTCATGAAAAGTTTAATTCCAACAAGTGACAAAATATACATGGAAAACAAACCAGTAGAAGAGATCGATCACTTTATCTATCTTGGAAGTCACATTGATCGAGAAGGGGATACGAGCAAAGAAATTAGAATCAGACTGGCTAAAGCAGCAATGTCTTTCAGAAGCCTTGAAAAGTTGTGGAAATCAAAACTCATTAGCACAAACACAAAACTTAGGCTATTCAAATCAAATGTACTATCAACCCTTACGTATGCGTGTGAAAGCTGGAAAACAACAAGAGATATAGAAACAAAATTGAACGCATTCGAAAATAAATGTCTAAGGAAAATACTTGGTATAGAATGGAACGAATTCAAAACAAACGAGGAAATTAGAGAAATCGCCAATCAACCACTAATATCTTCAGTAATAAAGAAAAGACGATGGTCATACGTTGGACATGTGATGAGAAGAGATAATAATCGAATAGCAAAGCAAGCCCTCATATGGGAAACAACAGGTAAAAGAAAAAGAGGAAGACCCAGGGAGACACTGAGAAGAACATTGATGAGAGAGGCAAGAGCAGCAGGAATCGGCTCCCTCAATGAGATAGAACTGCTTGCACAGAACAGAGACAGATGGCGAGATTTGATAAAATATCTTTAAAAGAAAACTGCTAGAACAAAAAAATCCATATAGGAGAAGGTGTATCTTGGTCTACGCCCTATGGGCCGGTTACGGCTCGAAAGGTCAATAGATAGATAGATAGAATCTGATTTGCACACACCGGGTTCATAGTGTCTCGAAGACAATATAAGTACAGGGAAATGGATCGTACCGACACACAAGAAACATCCGTGTACATATTTTTCATTGGTTGTTTAAAATAACTGCCAATCAATTTCTGAAAAACACTAACATTTACGTTATTATCTATTAGGTCTGGAGAGTAAGAATGTACGTGTTTACAGAGGACCGATGAATATATAATTAGGCGTCTCAGTACAGATTTTTCAGCTACCCGAATCTACGTCTTCCTACGCGGTGGATCAATTATCACAATCTGGGAAACAATCAACGTTATGGATCAATTATCACAATCTGGGAAACAATCAACGTTATGGATCAATTATCACAATCTGGGAAACAATCAACGTTATGGATCAATTATCACAATCTGGGAAACAATCAACGTGATGGATCAATCATCACAATCTGGGAAACAATCAACGTGATGGATCAATTATCACAATCTGGGAAACAATCAACGTGATGGATCAATTATCACAATCTGGGAAACAATCAACGTAATGGATCAATTAACACAATCTGGAAACAATCAACGTAATGGATCAATTATCACAATCTGGGAAACAATCAACGTGATGGATCAATTATCACAATCTGGGAAACAATCAACGTGATGGATCAATTATCACAATCTGGGAAACAATCAACGTGATGGATCAATTATCACAATCTGGGAAACAATCAACGTAATGGATCAATTAACACAATCTGGAAACAATCAACGTAATGGATCAATTATCACAATCTGGGAAACAATCAACGTGATGGATCAATTAACACAATTTGGGAAACAATCAACGTGATGGATCAATTATCACAATCTGGGAAACAATCAACGTGATGGATAGATTATCAGAACCAGAATAAGGACCTGCCAGGCAGGTCCATTATCAGAACCAGAATAATAATTTTAGGACAGATCCATTATCAAAACCAGAATAATAATTTCAGGACAGATCCATTATCAAAACCAGAATAATAATTTCAGGATAGATCCATTATCAAAACCAGAATAATAATTTCAGGACAGATCCATTATCAAAACCTGAATAATTTTTTCAGGATAGATCCATTATCAAAACCAGAATAATAATTTTAGGACAGATCCATTATCAAAACCAGAATAATAATTTCAGGTTAGAACCATTATCAAAACCAGAATAATAATTTCAGGACAGATCCATTATCAAAACCAGAATAATAATTTCAGGACAGATCCATTATCAAAACCAGAATAATAATTTCAGGACAGATCCATTATTAAAACCAGAATAATAATTTCAGGACAGATCCATTATCAGAACCAGAACAAGAACCACGTATTTATCTAGAATCACAAGAGCAACCTTAGAATAATTTTAAAGGAATTGAAAAGAACCTCATTAAAGAATCATCGTTATGAACCAAAAGACCCAGCCTTTATTACATATCATTTACAAGTGAAGGGCCCACTTAACTGATGTCTCTTCTATAGAAATAACTACAGTCAGGTTTGGTAATCATATTCAAGAACCAGGACAATCATTAATAAAGTTGGTAAAGAAATCTGCAATGCTGGAATCTCCACATTTGCCACTAAGATAAGAGATTTTCAAAATCACAGACTTTAAACTCTTTTCCAAGCATGTACAAACGAGGTCTACGCTTCCAGATATGTCAAAGCTAGTTAGACTAGTGAGATCATTCAAAGCTAATGGTAGTCTAGTTAGTTTAGTGTATTGCAAGTTCAGTGATCCCAATTCTGGTAGATTCTTAAACGCATTTTTGGAGATCGAGACAAGCGGGTTGTTATCGAGGAAAAGAAGGTCAATATTGGAGTTTAAAGGAAAGCTTGTGTCGTTTAGCTCTGTTATCAAGTTGAACCTAAGATCTGCAATCATTGTCAATGGAGGGAAATCACTTCCTCGAATAGCTTTTATAGAGTTATTTCGAAGATATAAAATAGTGACCTCTTCTAGAAGTGAAAAGAAATGGGGAATTACAGGGAGATTATTAAATGATACATAGATGTTAGACAGGCCAAGGGAAGTGATCCATTGCTTACAATTGATATTTGGTTATGGTTCAAGTTAATGACTATTGGGCGTGTTAGGAAAGATAAATCAGGAAATGACGTTAAATTGTTTCTTTGGACATACAAACGTTTGAGGGAACCTGCTAGATGTCGAAGTGATTTTGATAAATGATTGGTGTCCGATATTTTGTTATTAGTAAGCGATAAAGCTGACAGATAAGATGACCGAGGAAGCCAAGTTAAATCAGTTATGCCAGTATTCTGTGCTGAAAAAGACTCTAAGACATGAAGGTTATAAATAGTCTAGGAATAGACGTTAGGTTATTTCCTGCCAAAGTCAGCGTTTTCAAGTTGTGTGTAATATTAATAAAAGCATCATCAGGAATAGAAGAAAACGAACTATCACTAATATTAAGTTCTGTCAGGTATGAAAAGTACTGAATCCACAGAGGCCAAGCCTTGAGCCCAACGTTTCCTAGATACAGACTATTTACAGTTTGACCAATGTTGATCAAGGCATTGGGGTTCCAATCTTGAATAGGCGTATCGTAAATGTAGAGGTAATTAAGGGCTTTAAGATGAAGAAAAGCGTCCGGGATACGAGTGAAGAGGACCCTTGAGAAAGTCAGTGTTTCCAGAGTGGTGGCTGAATCGTCAAAGGCGGCGTCGTCAATGGTTGTGATTGGGTTGTTTAGAAAGGAGACCTCTTTCAGGTTGTGCAGCAGGCTCCCGGCTGGTATTGTCGTGATATGGTTCCCCTGTCGACACATTTAAACAAATAATGTCACATTTATATATTCTCTTAGAGTTAATGCTAATTTCTTTTAATAAATAAAAAAGAAACATTCGAACATCTATTATCTCCCTTTTACTTGGAGAATAACAGAACAAATTATACTCACTTAGTACTAAGCCTGGCATTTCTTAAATAATCCTAACAATAAAGATATTGCAACGAACTTCTAAACACGAGTGTGTATCTTGTGTAAGAAATGTGTATGTGATATTTATGTATGCTTATATTTGTGCGGGTATGTTTTTGTTGCCTGTTTTAAACACCTGCATGACGCGCCTCCCTGCCGATTTATATCAAGTAAGTGAGGGCGCCGACACAATCCGGTTGTTGTTCGTGACTGTTAATGTATAGTACTTTAAAAAAAAAATAATTTCGGATGTCACTGTAGTAATACTATTATACATTCTAAGAAATAACACCTGGAAATAATTTAATGGCCGTATTACAGAAATCGACACGGCTATCAATGAAGATGTATAGTTGAGACTGCAGGTGATTACAATACGATATCACACAGACATCAATAACAACCCGGAAAGAAAAATTACCTGCGTGCAAGACCAGCGAGACACGAGCGTACATGATCAGTGAGACATGAGCGTACATGATCAGTGAGACACGAGCGTACATGATCAGTGAGACATGAGCGTACATGATCAGTGAGACACGAGCGTACATGATCAGTGAGACACGAGCGTACATGATCAGTGAGACATGAGCGTACATGACCAGTGAGACACGAGCGTACATGACCAGTGAGACACGAGCGTACATGACCAGTGAGACACGAGCGTACATGACCAGTGAGACACGAGCGTACTTGACCAGTGAGACACGAGCGTACATGACCAGTGAGACACGGACGTACATGACCAGTGAGACACGAGCGTACATGATCAGTGAGACGCGAGCGTACATGACCAGTGAGACATGGACGTACATGATCAGTGAGACATGAGCGTACATGATCAGTGAGACACGAGCGTACATGACCAGTGAGACACGAGCGTACTTGATCAGTGAGACACGAGCGTACATGACCAGTGAGACATGAGCGTACATGATCAGTGAGACACGAGCGTACATGATCAGTGAGACACGAGCGTACTTGATCAGTGAGACACGAGCGTACATGATCAGTGAGACATGAGCGTACATGACCAGTGAGACACGAGCGTGAATACCAGCGAGACACGAGGGTGCATGACCAGCGAGACACGCGTGTACATGACCATCAAGACACGAGCGTACATGACCATCAAGACACGAGCGTACATGACCATCAAGACACAAGCGTACATGAACATCAAGACACGAGCGTACATGACCATCAAGACACGAGCGTGCATGACCTTCAAGACACGCTCGTACATGAACATCAAGACACGAGCGTACATGACCATCAAGACACGCGCGTACATGAACAACAAGACACGAGCGTACATGACCATCAAGACACAAGCGTACATGACCATCAAGACACGCGCGTACATGACCATCAAGACACGAGCGTACATGACCATCAAGACACAAGCGTACATGACCATCAAGACACGAGCGTACATGACCATCAAGATACTAGAAGCCATCATCAGTGCTCACTCGCTTCGTAACCTGTTGGAAGCAGTATAGCACCTATGGATGTATCTCAAGTGCCGTGATATAAATTTTAATTGCAATAAGAAATGAGGGCTGAAAAAAATTGTTCTTCCATACGGTTTATATACAATTGACTGTTTCTGAACTGCAGGATGCAAAATGGAAGCTAATATCTCTCTCTCTCTCTGCGATCAGGACTCAGTCAGAGTAGGATTCCAGACTCCCACATGAAGTCAGCTGTCAGGTTAAGTGTGTTGATAGCCCCCACAGACAGAACGTCACATTTAGAGTACGCCAGATCCACTCTGACTGAACACCCGTTAATACGTTGCACTGTGTTCTGCGCCAGTGGCCCAGTGCATCCGATTTCAGCCAGCATTTTTTCAGGTTTGCTTTCTTTAGCCTTTGATTGTCCCCAATCTTTCTGCAAGGCAGCAGATTGTTTTTTCTGTAGGGGGATTCTGCCCTTAGATGGTCTGCCCTCCCAGGTTGACGAGCACCATCTGCCCGAGTCACTAGTGGTGACTAACACAGACATGCACATACAAAGATATGAGATGTGAATAACACAGACATGTACACACAAAGATATGAGATGTGAATAACACAGACATGCACACACAAAGATATGAGATGTGAATAACACAGACATGTACACACAAAGATATGAGATGTGAATAACACAGACATGTACACACAAAGATATGAGATGTGAATAACACAGACATGTACACACAAAGATATGAGATGTGAATAACACAGACATGTACACAGCGATGGAAGCTAATATGAGTATTACTGAACTTCTTTCAAACCAAAGTGAACACTTAAAATGAAATAAATATAATCGTAAGAAGACACTACTTACGTTGAGAATTAGTGACTGGTAGCTGATATTTGTAGGAGTAACAACAGCAGACAGAGAATGCAAGCCTTTACTCTAGCATTGGATCTGAATGGAATCGCACGTACACTCCTGTAGTAGGAACAAACAATAACCACGTGATTAAATAGTATTTGAGTCAACACATACACATATGTGTGGGTAAATACAATATTTTGCAATAGAAAGTAAAAAATAAAATATTAACATAGTGCAAAGTATTTGATAATAAAGAAAACGACAATGCCTAGTGTTGGCGACAAAAATTGGATACAAAGTATAATAATTTCACAGCTTTGGTGTGAAAGAAATCAAATCCCCGTTTATACATTTCCGTAACCTTAAAATTTCTGAATGGATTCTCTTTATACAAATTAAGGTAATGGAATTGAGAGAAAAGGAAGTAGTGGGAGGCCAAGAAGTTGGGGCCATCAGGACGGTTGGAAATTCCATCTTTAGTAAATGGTGTCAGCAAGATATTTTCACCTAACTGTGTACTTTTGCAGGAATTCTCATGGAAGAGAAACACATTCTAAAGGATGGGAAGGGGGGATCTTCTGAGATGTATTCAAGTCAGGTATCAAGATGGATGCACATTTCAACATGACAATGATATAAAACACCGAGTTCATGCCATCAAATCGTGGTTGTATAAAAAGTATGTGAAAGTTCTGAAGTGGCCAAGACAGTCCCAACCTCAACACAATTAAAAACGTGTGATCACTACTGAAAAATAAATTTCTCTCTCTCTCTCTCTGCGATCAGGACTCAAACACAGTAGGACTCCAGGCTCTCGCACGAAGACAGCTGTCTGTTTAAGCCTGTAAGATTCACTCCGCTTGAATACCTATTAAAACGTTGCACTGTGTTCTGCGGCAGTGGCCCAGTGCATCCGATTTCAGCCAGCATTTTGTTCAGGTTCGCTTTCCTTAGCCTTTGATTGATTGTCCCCAATCTTCATGCAAGGCAGCAGATTGTCTTTTCTGTAGGGGGATTCTGCCCTTAGATGGTCGGCCTTCCCAGGTTTACGAGCACCATCTGCCCGAGTCACTAGAGGTGACTAACACAGACATGCGGCTTGTAATATGAGGAAACTGCAACAAGGAACACCTTTCATGCACAGCCACCAACTGTTCCCGCCGCCTATCCAGATATACCGGTAAGTGACGTCCTCTTGAAAATGATGATCGTCGTAGCACTTGATGATGTTAGGCCATCGTTGCTGACTCCAATTCCGAACATATAGGCACACAGTTAGTCGTAAAATTATACCCGTCGCACATCAAACAGCAGACCGTAAGATTTGCGCACGGCCAGTTTAGGGAAACATCACGATGGCGTAGCACACAACAATGTCGCCGAACACATAATCTCGCTTCCTTTAGATTTCTGTATGATTACTCTAGTGAAAGCAGCCCACGACGAACAAAACACGAAGCAACTTCCTCAAAGAGAAAAGACTGCGCCTGACGAAGTAGTTTACATTAATGTGTGACATGGAAATAACAAAAATGAATTTAAAAACGTGTTACTGAGTAGCTGGACACTTGAAGAAGATATCTAAAATATACTGGAATAATCTGACTCACAAATGCCTCAAAACACTTGTGGGAGGTATGCTCCACTCTTTCCACCATGCCGTGTTGGAAAAGGCAACATTATATTGTTATTAAACATCTAGTTAGTAGATAGTGGGAGATAACAATCTTACTCTGGCCACACATCTTTTATTGCTATTTGCTTCCTTGAGTGAGCTGCATTGCAAACTATGACTACCAATGTTTCCTGGATACACACAGACATACATATATATATATATATATATACACATATATATATATATACATATATATATATATATATATATTTATATATATATATATAATACGTGTATATATATACATTAGGAACCACGTGCACACATACTCGACAACGTAAAAGGTTATTGAGAACATAAGTCAGCTGAAGACCGGTGACATTTCTATAGAACTTGTCCAGGCAGGCTATCAAGATGACCTTTACTTGTCATCATTTGTGTGGCACGTGTATAACAGATTTTTCTTTTGTAATTGTTATTGTTGTTAATTATCACTCTTAATCAGATGTATGAAAAGATGGTACTTTCAGAAAAGGTATGTTGAAAATAAAAAAAAAACATAATCACTAATTTTTGCTAAACTGGTAGTTTTATGAAGTTTAAATATCATTTGAGTTGCATGTTAAACATGAGTAGTAGCTCTGGCTGTGAACCCCTTCTAAAAGTGCACGCACATGCACCGAAAGACAATAGATTTGGCACCGAAACCGCACGAAACATGCACCAAACCCGTGCAAAAGTCCGATAATCGGCTTATTATCTCGGTGGTCGTGATCGGTAATCGGCTTATCTCGTGGTGTGCGTTGGTGCGTGACGGTGATCGGCGCGTCGTGGTGTGCGTTGGTGCGTGGCGGTGATCGGTGCGTCGCTAGCTCGCCGGTTATCGGACAGCGGTTCTAAAATCGGGCGACAGCGGTTCTAAAAGGGGGATGGCGGTATCTCGCGGGTCGGATGGCGGGTCGTCGCGTGGCGTGCGGGTGGGGAAAGGTGCCTTTATTAGTATCATCATGTGTGGGTATTAGGCAACAGGAGGCGACATGTAAAAAAAAATGCTGACAAGCAATTATTAGTATCGTTAGCGTCATGTACCAGATTATAGCGATTTTTTTTCTCTCTTCTCTCTCTCTCTCTATTGCATATCCAAGCTAACTCAAGTCAAATAAAAATCATCATCATGTGCCTCAACACTATCCCTTCATGGCCTATCATCACATGTGCCTCAACACTATCAGCATGTGCCTCAACACTATCAGCATGTGCCTCAAGACTATCAGCATGTGCCTCAACACTATCATCATGTGCCACCCTCATCATCACCCTTCATATCATCATCATCATGTGCCTCAACATCACCCTTCATGGCCTATCATCAAGCCACACAAAGTATCAACCATCTCTCTCTCTCTCTCTCACACATTCATGGTAAACCAAAACAAAATTCGTTTTGAAATCCACAACCTATATAAACACGACAGGGGGGAGGAGGAGGAGTTTCCTAGTCTCAGGCCGCATTACCTGAGACCGAATTGTTACACGCATCATATTTCCCCACACATCACCCCCCTATTGGGTCAGTTCCAGAGGTCACTGAACATGTCGCAACACGACTGATTACCACGCCTGATAACGTATTACGTTAGCTGCTATAAATAGACGGTCCTCGACCCGATAAACGGGTATAAAAACCCCCCAGTCGAGCAGTGTACACGCACACACATAACCAACATCTGTTGCCAGGTGGTTTGTTTTTCTTTGAATATGGAGTCGTGTAGCTTGAATACGCCAATTTCGTTTGATCTCAGTGATCAGCGCATATTTATGTCACGTGGAAATGAGACTGTAGTTCCATTGTCTAAAGATGGCGTTAAGGCAGTCTCGGTTTGTGTTTTTCGTAACAGACCATTGATAAATATAAGGACATACAGCGGTGATAGTTTTTGAAGTTTCCTATCAGAACTGGGATAACACTATCGAGAGAGGAATTTATCATGTTAGTCGAGATGCGAGAGGAAATTTTAACCGCTTATGCTAACCTCAACTACACACCGCCTGTTGTTAACCAGATCAGCTACACGCCACCTCTCGTTAACCAGATCAACTACACGCCACCTCTCGTTAATCAGATCAACTACACGCCGCCTGTCGTTAACCACCAAAACTACATACCATCTCTTGTTAACACGAATCTCATCGACTACACGCCCCCCTTTGTTAATCAAGGGAACCTCGCTCTTGTTAATCAGACGACAGATCCGGCACCCAATATGAATGCCGCGGGTGTTACAGCAGAGTCACCAATTACCTATTCCAGCTTTGATCAAGGTTTTGTCAAAATGGAGGGCGGTTGTGTTTTGAAGGCTAATGAAACTTCCTATGTACCCGTGTTTGATAGACATTTAACAAACACTACCACCAAAACAGGAGGGAGGAAACCCAGACGCTTAAAATTATCAACAACCGGACAGTAATATATGTGTGTCGTATATTTGTTGTATTAATAAAGTTGTGAAATATAGAACGAATTTTGTTTTGGTTTACCATGAATGTGTGAGAGAGAGAGAGAGAGATGGTTGATACTTTGTGTGGCTTGATGATAGGCCATGAAGGGTGATGTTGAGGCACATGATGATGATGATATGAAGGGTGATGATGAGGGTGGCACATGATGATAGTTTTGAGGCACATGCTGATAGTGTTGAGGCACATGCTGATAGTGTTGAGGCACATGCTAATAGTGTTGAGGCACATGATGATGATAGGCCATGAAGGGATAGTGTTGAGGCACATGATGATGATTTTTTTTTTACTTGAGTTAGCTTGGATATGCAATAGAGAGAGAGAGAGAGAAGAGAGAAAAAAAATCGCTATAATCTGGTACATGACGCTAACGATACTAATAATTGCTTGTCAGCATTTTTTTTTACATGTCGCCTCCTGTTGCCTAATACCCACACATGATGATACTAATAAAGGCACCTTTCCCCACCCGCACGCCACGCGACGACCCGCCATCCGACCCGCGAGATACCGCCATCCCCCTTTTAGAACCGCTGTCGCCCGATTTTAGAACCGCTGTCCGATAACCGGCGAGCTAGCGACGCACCGATCACCGCCACGCACCAACGCACACCACGACGCGCCGATCACCGTCACGCACCAACGCACATCATGAGATAAGCCGATTACCGATCACGACCACCGAGATAATAAGCCGATTATCGGACTTTTGCACGGGTTTGGTGCATGTTTCGTGCGGTTTCGGTGCCAAATCTATTGTCTTTCGGTGCATGTGCGTGCACTTTTAGTTGGGTTCACAACCACAGCTACTACTTGCATATAACCCCGCCAACAAAAGGCCGCACAACCACAAAAGGGAAATGAACTTCATCCTGTTCAAACCATGAAGCAGAAACTGCGAGTAAGACAACAGATTTATTAACTCTTACAACTAAAACTAAATCATGCTACTTTAAAACTGTTTATTTTTGTTTAAAAAAATCAATTTTAAGACATCTTTTCATGAAAAAAAAAATGCGATTACGAACTATTTAAAAAAAAAATGAAACTTGCATTGTTTATAACCTGTCTACGGTTTACAATCTTCATACGCAGAATTGTGTAAACATATTACATTTAACGACTTTATTCACGTCTTTCACGGGAATATCAATTAAATCTAGAGTAATTATTTCTTGAATTCTCAGTGTTGACTTAAACAAAAATAAAAAAAATTAAAATGATAATGTACAGTTTAATTACTTCTTCAAAGTTAAAGAGATAGATTCAGAAAAAGTAGCTATACAACATAAAAGAGCTGTTTCGATTATTAAAAAAAACAATCTTCATGAAATTGCACCAGAAAAACAAAAAGCATAAAGTAGGCACTAAGCAAAGAGATACTTAATGCAATGGAAATGCACTAGGTAATAGGTGGAAAGGGGGTGAAGCACTAAACAAAGATAATCACAGAACAACAGAGAAGAACTACGCAACAGGAAAGTACTAAGCAAAAGAGAACATACTAAGTAGAAAGAGCACTAAAAAAGAAGCACTTAATAACAGGGAGACACTAAACTAATAGCAGAGCTAGAAACATGGGAACGCTAAATGAAAGAAGAATCACTAAACAATAGAAATACACCAGTAAACAGAGACATACTGATCCACAGCCTAGCACCAAACAAAGAAAAATACTAAACACCAGAGAAGAACTAAACATGAAGAATAACAGAGAGTTATAAACAATACTAAAAAAACAAAGAAACACTAAACAACAGTGATGGACTAAAGAAGGTGCCGTATTAAGAAACAAATTAATACTTCACAATAGAGAAGCACTAAAGAAGAGATGAAAACTAAAAAATAGAAACAATAGACAACAGAACAACACCTAGGAACAGTTAAGTACTAAATAAGTGTGTCAAGAAGCACTGTGCAACCAAGAAGCAATAAATAGAGAAACAGACTAAAGAAAGAAAATAATTAAACAAAGAGAATCACTAATCATTAAATAAACACGAATCGAAAGAAACCAGTAAACAAAGAAACGTAATTAAAATAAATTGTACTCAGCAACAGAGACGGCTATGCAAAACCATATCTTTCTTTCATTTGTCCATTTGTTGTTGACTTCAAGCATCACATCACAAGTGTTTCTACATTTTTTTGTTTTTTTTTGTTTGTTTGTTTTGTTTTGCTATCTCCAGCTGCCGAAGTACCCAGAGCATAGGAACTGAATTATGCGTGTTAATCAGTTTTTACATGGCAGCCGTGTGAATAGGGAGATGCAGCCATGTCCCACGCTGCACAGGCTTTTCTGTTGTTTTGTGCTTCTTTATTTTGCTAGTGCGCGTTATTTTTAGTGCTTCTTTTGTTTCATGCTTCTTTTTGGCATTATAAAAATACTGGAGACCACAGTGAAAGTGCAATCGCGTTCGGACACATGTCATAGGGTTAACCGAAAAAGAACAGAATATGAGCAAAACAAGTACAGATGTTAAGAGGCGCTAATTAACTGGTAAACATTTAAACTGTACAATAAACATAGCATTATATCTAGCAGCTAAAGAAGTAGAGAGACGAGAGAAAAAAAAAGCGACGTTTCAGCAAAAGCATTCATCGGGTACAAAACAAGAAATACACAAAGATCAACATGATTGACAAATACTGTTCTAAAAAAAAACGTTAAGCAATATAAGCATGAAAACAAAACATTATCTGAAAAATATTACCTTGAATATGCATCTAAATTTACTTAAATACAAAATCTTACTTCTTAATATACTTAAAATACTTCTCGTCTTACCTCGTCTAAAAAAAAAAAAAAGCTGAATCAATATAAAATGGGGAAAAATTGAAATAGCCAATCAGTACAATCAATAAATACAGTGAAGCGTGTACTGATATATAAAGTACACTATACGTTTCAAATAATATTAAATGTAACATTAACTTTAACGAGAAGTATACGTGCCTGTATCACACGTCAAGACAATGTGGAATGATTAAATTACTGCAGGTTTCGTGTTTAATAATGAATATATTCTTATCTGAGATTGCTTATTAAGATCTTTACTGTAAAAATGACTTTACAAGATTAATGTTTACATATTTTTCGCTATTATTTACTCCAGTATTTTCGTATTTGGCTGTACTGGTAAAATTTCAAGAATGCTTACAGTAAATTACGGAAGGAGAGACCCATGCCATAAACTACCTGGTGGAGGACATTTCACACAGAAGATATGAGTAGTCTAGATACGACATAGTGCACATTGTGATAGGTAACTACACACCCGTGATTCTGAGGAATTTTGTTCTTGATCACAAGAAGCCACAACGCTACAAGTCACTGACTGACGGGCTGTAAGTCAAAGTAAAGCAAGCGAAGAAGACATTGAAGTTGTAATGGTCTGCCGATATATGTTGTGTTGTAAAAAATCAAGGGTGGCTAGTCTAGAGGTACGACGTAGGCCTCACCGGAGACCAGGGTTCAAAGCCCATCAAGATGGTAGTACTTTTTTCAAAAACATGCACAATTCATCCGTGGTTATTTTTTGTGACGATACCCTCCCATGATCTCTTGGGTAGTGAGAGTCAATGTCTATCACTCTCGGATAAAGCAATTAAACAGGAGGTACCGTGTGCAGTCTCGCACGTTAAAGAACTTTGGCAGTTAAAATCGAAAAGAGTAGGCCATAATTTTGGCCGCTGTCCGGGCAAAGTTGTCAGCAGCAACCTACCCACATCGTGGATCACAGACCGTACTACGGAGTTCGTGCATGTGGGTCAGGATTTCTCCTCGGATTTTCACGAGATTCTCGAGGGGGATATCGGAGCACCTATGGGTTAGCCCGGTGTGCAGTGGTGATGATCCTAACAACAAATAAACAAACAAACAAACATACAACAATAATATTGAAATTGCATGCATGAGTCAGATGATCGTTTTTTTTTTCTTCATAATTCCAAACGCAGCATATTATATTTCTTATTGATGTTTAAAAAAAAAAACTTTTGCGGCATTACAGGCAAACCTAAGGGTACTGGATCATGTTCAACAGATGACAAGGTGTATACACACTTAAGTTCCATTACCTCCTCGTTTATAAACACATCTAGCTTATTGTTATTGTTATGGATGGTCCCGGTATCACTGCAAACGAATTAAAATCCATAATTGCTCAAACCGCACGCGCCAGTGGAATCATTTGAATTACTATCTCATCTCCCAAACAAAGAAAGGTAGATGTAGACCCCATCATAACAATCTCACCACACGCCAAAAGACATAAGGCGAAACCGCACATAAAGTGAACATAGCCAACTGTTCCTTGTCATACGATATCATCGTAAACAATCGGAATATCGAAACACGATCAAAACGGATGAAACACACAACTCATGGTGTGCACAGAGCACTTAACTCAGTAGCTCATGCAACAAGCCGGACTTGGAATATGAGTAAACTGCAAGAAGGAACACTTTTCAGACATAGCCTTCAATGGTTCCAGCCGCCTATCCACCATATTGACCGGAAGGTCACGTCCTCCTAAAAATATTGATCATCCCATTTTTTAAATGTATAGCGCATGATGATGTTAGGACATTGTTTTTGACTCCAAATCCGAACATATGAAACACAGTTAGTCGTCGGATTATCCCTGTCGCACATCAAACAACAGCCCGTAAAATCTTCCTGCAATGTGAATTTGTGAATTTATAAACCATATATTGAAATTATAAAATCACATGTCTAC